>CM047907.1:23645725-24032391 GCA_026229545.1 Pistacia atlantica
AGGCACGTTTATTAAGTTCATTTACATTTTAAAACCCTAAAAGCAAACAAAAAAATAACTAAAATTTTAAATCACAAGTTCTTCATATGGAGTTAACTAAAGACAAACACTTAAACTGAGTAAAGGTACCACCGGATTCAAGTAACGGAATCCAATTCCAACTAAACAAGGTAAAATTGACATTCTATATCAGTATAAAACAAACTGAACGATTCTGAATAGAATTGTATTTATTAGCTTCGGTTACTCGGCAGGCCGTGAAATAAATTGAACTTAATGGGATGAAAAGAATGAAATTGTATAGAAAATGACCTGAGAAAATGGCGTGAGAAGCGCAAAAGTTTTGGAAATTGAGGTCTATTATTGGATACTCCGGTTCCAGTGATTTCAGTGGTGCCATCTTCACTCACACTCTCGCCCTGGGTTTCGTGAATTTTAAGTTTTTTTTTTTTCTTTTCTTTTAGGGGTGCCCGGCCCAGTGCAACCTAAGGAATTTTAACTGATTGCTGACCACTCTATTAGCAACTCGGGTATACCCAGCTTAAGACCTCTTAGTTGATTGCTGGCCAGCAACTTAGATTATAAACTTAAAACATCTTAAATAATATATTTAAGGAATTATAGTTGATGTCCTAATTGATTGCTGAAGCAGTGTTAAATTTTAAGTTGAAACCTCTTATTAACTCATAGATGAATTTCCCGATTTTGATTTATAAAATTCCGCACTTCATGGTATATGATATATAATATTATATGCAATCATAGATGTTCAATTGAGCATATTGAGTTGAACTAATTATGTTGCGTTTCTCAATCGACAAATAACCCCATGAATTGAATACATATCAATATTTTGTAAACTTATTAAATGGGCTCTTCATTTTTGTCCTTAATGTAATTATCTGGTGTAACTATGGACTTCTGTAATCTTTCATTATTCATGACCATTATTTATCAGGGATGAGAATGATCTAATAGAGGAATAAACAGAACCATAATTGCCTCCCCAAACAAGATTAAACACATTCTCGCAAAGCAATTTCCATTTAAAAAGGAGAAACATATAACAAAGGACAGTAGAAAAGACTTTAAAACGATTTCTGGTAATAGCCTAAGAACAAAGTCCAGAACTCTAAACTTTTATTGATTTAATTTGGACTAGCCTAAGACAAAAGCAAGGAGCGATGTCACTTAGTTTGGTGGAGGAAAGAAAACCGCATCAGACATCCTCTTGGAGCGGAGAGCTTTTTCCAAATCTGGTTCCACATTGAAAGATGCCTCTAACACTGCAGGTGATATAGCCTTCAATACTGATGTTTTTCCGGCCAAATTTGTGAAAATGGGACTGCAATGCACAAACTCAATCAAATACAAGTACAATGCAAACACTTCATATAAACACAAAAATGGTTTCTTAGAACAATATTACCCACAAACAGATAATGTAAAGGAACACTTACTTAGGAGTGGTGATGATAGAGAACCACGCCAAGCCATCGGGGTCAGCAATCTTTGAAACAACAAAGAACCTTGGAACTATGAACAGATTACCAGCCTTGATAGTTGTTTCCAAGACCCTTTTGCCATCAGCACCAACAACTTGGACTCGGCCGCTACCCCTAACAACATAAGTCACCTGCAGAGCTGAATCACAAGAAAAACCTGGAGAGCACATGGCTTTTCCATCCAACCTAACCAGATCAGCCCCCAGCCCAATCTCACCAACTAAAGGAAGGTTCTTAGTATTCAACAACACAACTCTTCCACCATCCTTAATGTCAACGTCTAGAGGGGCTTCCTCACAGTTCAGAGCCATACCATCACGGTGTTCCTTCTTTGGCTCAGGCATCTTCACATTCGCCCCAACCTTAACAATTCCATGGCCTGATTGCTTTCCAACAAGGGATTTAACTGAATTTTCATCCAAGTCCCATGCACGGCTCACAAACTCGGTTGTGAAACCAGAGTACATGCCCTTAGGGCCAGCCAAAAAGAATTCAGTGAATTCACCAGGTTTGTGGGCCTTTGAGGTATCACCCAAGAAAAGAACTACCAACTCAGTGTCCTCTTTGTTATACCACCAAGTAACAACTCCAAAGGGAAGAGCGATAGCATCACCCTTCTTGATTGCAATACACTTCTCTTCTTTTTCAGGAAGGATAATTCCAGCAACTCCATTGCCTAAAGCGAAGGTCAATCACAAAAATATCATACAAAAGTTTAATCATTTACCGTAACCAAAAACTATTATTTCACCACGATTGCCATGCCAATCAAAACAATGACATAACCATGAACAAAATCATCTCCAAATCTAGTATGTAGCAACTAAATTTATATTGGAATAATCTATAACCTGCAGAGCTCAGAAAATCCAGATATATTGAACCACACACCAAAGCAACAAAAGCATAAGGAAAAAAAAATTTCACCAAAATACCTCAACAAAATTAATTTCCTAAAAATAATCCAGATAGAACTTGTAGCATCCTGCAGATGGATAATCAAACCGGCAACAGATCTTTTTATAATTTAAAAGCGGGTAAAAAATTAATTAGTTCTGAAAAAACGTAGTCAAAAGGCTTTGACTCACTAGGAAAATTCCAAAAAGATCATGACAAGTTCAGAAAAGGCCAAAACTCTCATAACTCAAATGAAAATCAACAAATAAGACTTACTTTCACTGATCTCAATTCCAAATTCAATTGACTCACACATTAAACAATATGTAAAGCATCTAATCTGATCACAAAGATATATATATATACCTTGAAGAACATAAGCGACCTTAGGAGGAATCAGAGTAACAAGGAAGAGCAAGGCCATTCTTTTCAAGACCAAGCTTAGAGGCACCTATGTTCCCTTCACGCAGCATAGGCAACTCTGATGGATTCCATGCATGGTAAGATCCTGCATCTCCTCCATAAATTTTCTTGGGCAACTTGGGTGTCAAATCAAGATTCATCTTCTCTAAAATGAAGTCGCTAACTCACTCACTACAAATAACAAAATCGGATATTATGCTTTGGTAAGTGCAAAGCAGAGACGTATGGGGTTTAATTTATATACAACTGAAAGAGATTGTAACAGAAAAAAAAATAAAAAATAAAAAAAAGATTCTTAAGAAATATTATATTATCCAAATTTCAAACAGATTTTGTAGTATATTTTTTATTTGCATTACCTAATTCAGTGCTTATACTTATTTAATGGTGACATAATTATGGTTATTTTGAATGATAATATTTGGGTGTCATTATGGTTAATTTGAAAGATTATGTTGGAAATTTTTGAAACAAAAATGGATTGGAATGAATAAGAACTAAGATGAGGTTTCTTACCATTTATTAAATTTATCCTTATCTTAACTTTATTTTATTCCCAATTCCAATAACAATAAATGCCGGGTGAGTTGGCAAAATTTATGGGTTTTAAATCTGAAAAGAGCATCTTCTTTATCCTCATTTTCTTATGAATTATGATTTATTTGTTTACTAATCAAATAAAGTTAATAACAGTGATTAAAATTTTCAAAGGCTTTACTAATGGAATGAAGTTAATAACAGTCATCAAAGCTTCAAAGAACAACATCAAAAAGTATTTGGATGTGGCTGCTGGGATTCGAGCCCAGGTCTCTACGGCCACAACGTAGAATTCTAACCACTAAACTACAGCCACTTCGTGACTGCAGCATTTTATATTGGTTTTTAGAGGTGAATAATAATTTTGAGGGAACAAATGATAATCTACTAGGCTATACAATACTTTTAAATATTGTGAGTACATTTATATCTCAAGGGGTTTTGAGTACTATAATATCCCAACAATATAACATGAGAACTTGTTGAGATTAAAATTGAAGTTACACTTGATTGAAAAATATGAGGAAGTTATTGGGATTAATATGAAGCTATGCTTGTTTACATGATATTTAAGTGGGTTAATAACAAGAATAAATTTTGTTTTACTAATCCTGCATTTGTTCAAGATCATTTTTTAAAAGTATTTATATTAAAAGATGCAAATGTGAAGACTAAAACGGTAGCATATTGCTTTAAGAGAGACGCAGTTGTTTTGATGTTTAAGTGACCCAATCCTGACCGTTCATCTTGGCTTGATCCAACGGCTGCAATCTCACCATGGTTTTGGTCAACGGTATTTAAGCAAGCAAGAATTTCTCTCTCTCATCTGATCGATCAAGTTTGGCTTCTAAAGATAAATTAGAGTAGTGTTAGGGTTTACTCTTAAGCTTAATCGAAATCTCTGTAATTTGGAGTTGAGTGGTTAGGGTTAATCATTCAAGGAGGGTTAGTAATCTCTTGGTTGCTGGGGATTCTATGATTAGTCTCTATAGAGTATTGATTACAAGATTGGTAGTGAATAGCGATTAAAGGGATTATTGGGTTTGATTCTTTAAATATGTGTAATCTGTATACTCTGATTCATTATAGTGCAATAAGCTTCCTCTGCTTTCGGAATTCAACATGGATGTAGTCTTTTCCAATTCTTGAAAAGACGAACCACGGTCAAATTATTCTTGTGTGATTCTAGTTCTTGTTTGGTTAAATCAGGTGTAGATTAGAGTGATAAATCATTACAAAAGATATACTTTATAATATTAAAATGTGTCTTACAAGGAAGAAGATCCAGGAAAGATAATGCACTTCTTATTTAATTATTTTTATTACAAATTTATCATGGGCTCTAAAGATGATTTGATGGGTTTATACTTTATATAACATCACTCTTAAGTCTTAATTAAATTAAATATTTTACCAAAAATAAATAAATTATTATCTACTATTATTATCTTTATGATATTAATTGTCATAATAATAATAATAATCATAATTTGTTAACATATTTATGATATTAACATTATCCTTTGATAAACATATAACATTATTTATCATGATTATCTCTATTATAATTTCCATTATCGTTTTATAATTATTAGTTTAATTATTGAGATTATCTAATGATAAAAGCTTGGGCTCAAAAATTGTATAAGAGAGAAGTTAATAGTCAGAGAATAAAATTTTTATCATTATTTTACCCAGAATTAATACTAAGCTGTCTTTCCCATCCCAATGCCCTCGCACATTATCACTCTCTAGCAAACCTTGGCTGACCACATTACCTTTGTTGAAGATTTGACAATAACAATAATCTCAGGTAAATATTTATTTTTCTGCATCATCACCAAAATTGCACCAAGTATATAGCGTACCCAAAATAACATGAATGGTTTACAAGCCAAGGCAGACACAAAAGTTTCATCTATTTTTCCTTTCGTTTTGATTTTTTTTTGGTTAAGAGAAAAAAACAATGTGCAACAAAGACAAGCTGATTCAGTTGATGCCTAATTCATCTTCTACATCATTTGTATGCGGACAACAAAACAAAAATCAAATGGGAAAAAAATAATTAAAAAAAAAAAACCTTTTTTTGCTCTCTGTAGTCTATCTTTAGTTATTGTCCCTACGGAAAAATTGAGGGGTTATCAAATATCTCTTCAACTCTATCAGCTTCAATACTGTTACCTGTATTTGCTGCCATGCCTTTTGTGCCAAGTTCGCCATCTCCAAAATGCAGCTTTACACCTATAACCTTAAGCTTCCTCTATCACTTGACAATTAAGAGGTTGCAACTGCTGATTGCAACTCCCGCAAAACATTGTTAAGCCAGAAGATTATTATTGAGGAATTTTATCAAGGGTTCCCCTTCACAGGATCAGAAGCAACAATTTGCATGTTTTCCATAGGAAGCTCAGGAGGTTGAGGCTTCGGTACATTTCTCAAGAAGCTTTTTACATATAGGGAACCAAAAACAATAACCTGATCAAAGTACAAAAAATAGGGTCATTTATCTTTAAGTAAAAGTTTCAAGAAACAAATTGAGATTGAAGGCTTACTGATCCGATCCACTGTTCCCAGCTAAGTGGATGGGAAAACCACACACATGAGAGCATGATGCTCACCAGCTTGAACAACAAAGGAGAAGACAAGGCACTTATAATTAGAAGCATATTTTATGGGGCAAATGGGAGGACATTAGACTTTGATGTGGAGAACATCTATTTTACCTGTCTTGTGGTCATTATGGTAGGCAAATGTGAGGGCACCAAATGTGCGAATTGTGTAAGAAATGAAGAACTGACTGGTGGTAGCTACCTGCAACAAATAATCCCCTATTTATTCAGTCCTATTGCATGTCTTTCTCCATTAGTCAAAATTTAGTAGTAGATGTGAAACTATAATTGTTAAAACAAGAAGATAACTTACAGTAGAAAGTAACAAGATGTCAAAGAAACAATCATTATGGCGATAAACAAAATCTATTGCCGGAAGTAGATGTCCTTCTAGTATTAGACCTAAACAGGAAAGAAGTCAAAAATCAGCAACAAAATTCTAATCTAGAACACCAACATAACAAATGAAGGCTCTCGTATAAAAGATAATAGAGAAAAACAACAACTGTATACTATGAAACCCCTCAAATATAAGGTTCATAAAAAATAGCCTGAGGGATGTTACAGACTTAAATTTTTTAAGGTTTATGAAGGCAATAGAATTATTACTATGACATCTGCTAGTTTTAAACTTCAAAATAAATTGGGCCTAATTTGGGAAGGGGCAAAGAATTAGTAGTGCCACCATTACTTTCTAAGCATCAACAAAATACTTAATGTATCATGTATACAGCACGAAATATCTTAGCTTACTTTGAATTTACAATATATTAAAAACAGAAAAAGTAGAAAAAAATTGTGACATCAAGGCTCCCTAAGTTGATTGATAAGATGAAACAAATACAAATGTCACGATTTTGCTTCCTTGGCAAAACATATCAGCCTTAAAGCAGTTTCCAGAAATCATAAATCTCAGTTTCTGTCATGGAAAATCAACTAATAAAAGTACACAGATTTAGTAAGAAAGTGCAATCGGTGCCAGGATTTTATGCATGAGTCAATCATTCAGGTAATGGATTTCAAAAACCAATTCCACTCACTGTGGAGCCAGCAGGGGAACGTCGAGTTTTTAAAAAATCTTCAAGTTGTGGAATTGTCCAATTTCCTAAATTTTCCAATTAGTTATAAAGCTTGATATTTAAAATATACCATCATGGTTTTACTGTTTTGCACCCTTCAATTGATTTTAGAAAAATAATTAAGAATATGAGATTGACAACTTAAGCCATACTATATCCTAACTTTCAGAGATAAGGATAGAAATGATGTACTCATCCAAATAAGACAAAATTGCACACGTAGATATGGAGTTACATTCTTTAGAGTTCTGTAAACCCTATTGGAAAACCTAGGTACATATCTAATAAAAAAAGTATTGATATAATGCTCCAAAAAATGAAATCTCATTAAAACAACAAAGAATTTCATCAAAACCAAATACCAACATATCCACTCACCCAAAAAATAATTAAAAAAATACCAACATATCTGCCCAAAACCAACACTGGCAGAAGCAAGCACTGACTCAAGAACCATCATACTACCAAGAACACCAAATGCAAGATTTTTAACCACAATGGTTTTAGTAGATTTAAGATACACAGGGAACTCACCTGTGAAGCTGAGAACACAAGAACAAAATGCTGTGTAGAATATTTGATTGTGTATTTCCATATCATAGCCTTTGAATAACTTATCTTGAAATGTGCTTGTAAAGCCATCAAACCTGTCAAGACACAACAAATGAGCATCTGGGTGTACATTTTCAGCAATTTGAACTGAATAACAAAAAGTTATAGCATTCTAACGATGAGAGAAATGAGTTCCAAGTTGATACCCAAGATAGCTGACCATCAAGGAAACACCCCATACAGTGTTTTCCCTCCCTCTGTTGTATGGACTAATGTCTGATCCAGCCTACAGTTTGAAAGGAAGAACGAAACTTGAATTAAATTAAGCTTATCTCAAAATTCATTAAAACTGAATTCCAAACCACAGCACATTACAAAAATATAAATCCATCTACAGATTTGTGCATCAAGAATGATAGCATCCATTCAACAAGGTAGATTAAAAAGGCATTATTTGTAATAAACAGGCATTCCAACTCATCATTCATTGGGAAAATAACATCTTTCAAGTTTTTTCAAGTCATCCAACAATAAATATACTGGTCAAGACTGCCTGTCTCACATACATAACTACTAATCATGCAACCAAGCAAGTTGAAGGTAAGTGAAAAAGAGTAACCCATTTGTATACTCTCAATTGTCAAGGTCTGAAATGTTGGTTAAAAGAAATAAAGATTTACATGCAGGCTGCATGAATGATAATTCATCTAATTGCTTAGGTAACTTGAGTTGTATTTAACCCAATGAAGAAACAGATGCAGACTATAATAAACAGCTCCAAAAACAAACAAAACTTCAACACATACAAGGTGAGTGACTTTGAGTACTCTTGAGGTGAGTATACTCACATAAAAAGACTAATTAATATTTTTCTAATAAATTAATTATGTAGAGAAGAAGCCTGATTTCAATTATTCCATGAAGGTGGTCAGACTGAGAATTAGAGATGACAATGAATTACCGGGAATAATATAAATACTGAACAACCCAGTGTCACTAGAAAAGCAAACAAATAGTCAGGTCCCTTGTATCTCTTTTGCATGATGATAGTCCCCCAAATCTGTAAAAGAGACAGAGACGAATAAGTCTGGGAAGTTTACCAGTTAAAAATTGGTAATAAGAAGCATGGCATAAAAAAAATAACAAAAAACAAAAAGTTAGACATTGCATATTTTACTAAAAAGGATGGCAGTAATAGAAATCATCTTTAAATTAAGAGACATATAGCATTTGCATAATGGAAAATTTTCAATTGTAAGATAACCATTATGTATAGGGAACACTTGGAATCTGCTTCATTCTAAAGGCCACAAGAGTGATACCAAACAGCCTCTATCAAAATACTTCTTTAAGGGAAAAATTACCAGCTATTTCCCTGAAATACTGGTTATCTACACTGCCAAAGCTCAAACAAATTATAAAACTGGAATATGACAATCAACCCATGAACAAAAATATCCAAGGAGAAATAAAAAATAAGATATACAAGGCTACTAGAAACAGGTGAAACAAACAAAAAGAATTCCCATAGTTCAGATCGAGGTTAGATGCACACAATTCAACTTACCATAACAGGTATCATTTTAGCGCACTTTGCAAGCGTTTGAACTGGGAAGCTTACATACTTGAGGGCCTAGAGCAAGTTTATATGGTCAAAAAAAGTTCATCTAGAATTATTCAATTAGTCACAAATTTATATTGAAAGATAAATATGCCAATTAGAATGTGCGTGGAAACGAATATCATGTTTAAGAAGGCTGAAATAAGACATGGCTTACCTCATACTGACACGTTGTGGTTAGAATGTTTGAGACAGATATGAGACAATACTTATAAACTGGAGCAACAGGATTCAACGCTTTTTTACTTGCCTAGAAGAGAAACAAAGACGAGTCAAGATCATAAAGAAAAACAAATTCAATTGTAAATCATTCCACACCTTTCCACAATGCATGTCCCAGTTCAAATCCAGCTAAAAGGCAGAAGCATAACCACCAGTGTAATCAAAATGAACCTACATGCACTCCACAAGGACTATCCCAAAATATAAAATTGCTGAAAGATATATTAACAAACAACAATTTACCAACAAAGACCCAGCAGAGACAGCTGATGTTGTAAGGCGGTTGCAGAAAACAAGAAATAGTGAGTACCTAAAATACTCCTTGTTTACCCCATAAGGGACTCTCATTATCTTCTCCTGCAAAAATAGAGGCCAATTTTAATGAATCCATTCAATACATATTATTGTTCCCGAAAGTAAAATGCCGATGTCAGCAACATTTCTGAAAACTCTTATAATTCAATCCAGCATTATGGAATGTTTATTGGTTTTCAAGTACTTTATACAATCAATTTACATTTCCACCTAATAATTTTTAATAAGATTGTATTAAACATTATGAGTGGTCAAAACTCAACACATTTTGTTAAATTTAAAAAAATTATCCATTCAAAATCTACTTGAATGACTGAACAGTAATCAATACATCAAATTTAACTCTCAATTATACAATACAATACAAGTCATAACATTAAATTAAATCACATGAACCGAGATATATTTTGATAAAACGACATACCTGTAATAGACCGTAAATGACAAGAGTAGTCATAATTCCAGAAACAGCAAAGATCATTCTCCACATCTTCTTCCCTCTCAATCCAGTTTCCGGTACCGATGGTTCGGCCATGGCCCATCAACTACTTCACACGACAAAACAAAAATAAAACGTAACCAAAAGGACATGAAATGAAGCAAAACGACAAAGTTGATGAAGGAATAGAGTGAGACCCGAAGTGCACCGGTGATTGTGGCCAATGAAGGAAGGCTGTTGATGGAGGACACGTAGCGGCGGTGCACTGCACTGTTGTGTTACAATGCTTTATAGAGATCAACTGAGTGCGTTTTACGCCGGCGACTTTTTCTTGTTCTATTTTTGTGTGCACAGTCTATAAAGTTCAGCCACATTCAGCCGGCCCGCGTGTGCTGCATTAGTAAGCTTAGTGATCAAGTGGTACGCTCGAGTATGATCATCACAGATCTGGACCGTTGAGATTTAGGTTGACCAAAACTCTGATGACTAATGCAGGCTTTGATGACGCTGATGTATTGTATATAACAAGAGGGGACTTTTCGATTTCGTCATGATCTTGTATCATGTGGTGGAATGATTTGGTTTGTCTTTTACATTTTTTATAATTTTAATTCGTTAAAAATATATTCTCAATGGAATTAATCATGAGAGAAAGTAATAATTAATCTTTCTTCGTATGGATATTCAAAAATACTCTTTATATGGACAATAGATTTAGAACGTGGTAAATGATATAATAATTTTAAATAAATATCACGTTAATTTAAATATAAAAATTAATAATACTATTTATTTATTTGGTAGATTTAATTAAAATTTTGAAACGGATAAAACTACTTTTGCCACGAGAAAGCTTTTGAAGATTAGCTTTCAAAAACGTTTGCCTACACTTTTACAAGAAACTTTTGTAAACTTGTCGAAACAAAAGCAAGCATTAGGGATTAGGCTTCTTACAAAATCTTCAAGAAAAAATTCCCTAAATTCGGTTCGAACAGTTGCTCACGGTACTTTAATGGTGATTAATAGGATGTGGTCGAAAATCTTCATACTTTTCAGTTAAAATTAAAACTTTTAGATAACGACTCACCAAATCCAGAACTAGAGGTGGGGACTTTTATGCTTTATATGGCACGTAACATACAAATTATGCAAGCAAAAATAACCAATAAAACAAGGACAATAAATCCTGATTCCTCAAAATAGTTGCAGAGTTTTGCAGTTTCCATGGACAGCATTTTGTTACCGCGGCCCTTGTTTCATCACATCATCATCAAGTCAAGGTATTGTTTCTTGCTAAACAAGCAGTCAGTTGGTGTGTATGTCTCTTGTGCATCAGTGTTGAGTCTGAGTTGCATTAATTGAGGGCTCTGTTTCAGGATTCATGGATTTGTCAGCCCTCCTCAGAGTGTAGAATTTGGGCTATACAGGCAGAGGTGGTTAAGTTCTACTTGTTGGTCTGTTGGGTTTTCAGGAACTGGAGCTGGAAATCTGTCTGATGATAGTTTTTTGAAGGAAAATGAGAATGGTTCTTTGTTGGGTGCATTTGATGAGTCTGGTTCAGCTCCATTTGGGACACTAGATGCTGAAATTACACCTGAAACTATTGATTTTTTCGTTAGCGATGCAGAGGGTGATCCTGACTGCCCAACTGAGGGCTTCTCCTCCATTGAGCAAGCACTCAACACATTACGCCAAGGAAAGGTTGGTACCAATTCTTCCTGAAGGCTGTAATTACTTAAATTATATTTCTGTAACAGTTTCATTTGGATTGCTACTTTATGATAAAAAAAAACTTATCAAATTATACTAATCTTTTACCATTGACTTAACAGTACCAAACTGTAGAGGAAGACTAAGCATATATTAGTGCAAAATTTTGTAGTTTGTGATTGCCGTTGATGATGAAAGTGGAGATGTTGAAGGAAACCTCATCAAGGCAGCATCTCTAATAAGTACTCAGGCTGTGGCATTTATGATTAAGCATGGCTCAGGAATTGTTTCCTTTAGGCATGAAAGAAGAGGATCTTGAGAGACTGAATCTTCCTTTGATGTCTCCAGAAATTGAAGATGAGGACTCTTCTGCCCCAACTTTCACAATCACAGTGGTAAACATTATGCCTACAAGCTTTGGATGCCTTTGATTTTACACCCTTCATAAACTTAGGTTGTTGCAAACATTTCGTATCAATTTTTTCAGGTTATCAGTAATAAGTATCTCTGCCTTTTCAGGATGCAAAATGGGGCACATCTACTGGAGTTTCAGCTTCCGATAGGGCAACTACTGTTCTTGCTCTTTCATCTCCAGAGTCTAAGCCAGAAGACTTTAGAAGGCCAGGACATGTGTTTCCCCTTGAAATATCGCAACGGTGGGATTTTAAGAAGGGCTGGTCACACTGAGGCTTCTGTTGATCTGCTTCTGTTGGCTAGGCCTGCGGCCAGTTTCTGTTCTTTCCACCATTGTTGATCCAAATGATGGTTCCATATCCTCATTGATTAGTTTAAGGAAGTTGGCATTGGAGCACAGCATCCCAATTGTCTCAATTAACTGATCTGATCAGGTGAGCTGAAGAAAATAACCGACTTTAGGCTGCCTAAATATGTTTTTTCATTTACATGTCTTTTTATTGAATAATGAGGGAGAGGGGGATCAAATGACTGCACTTCTTGACCAATGTTAAATTGTTAATGCACATCATGCTTGTAGGTACCGGCGAAAGAGGGAAAATTTGGTAGAAAGAACAGCCATTTCTCGTTTGCCTACTAAATGGGGTCTATTTCAAGCTTACTGCTACCGCTCAAAACTAGATGGAACTGAACATGTAGCCATTGTGAAGGTAATAAAAAACTGTTCCTTATGCAAAAACATTAATTAATTTGACGTGCTATTGACTTGCACTTGCTCTATGACTGTTATTTTCCAATCATTAGGGAGACATTGGAAATGGACAAGGTGTTCTTGTAAGAGTTCATTCAGAATGTCTAACTGGGGATATATTTGGGTCAGCTAGGTGTGATTGTGGCAATCAGTTGGATTTGGCAATGCAGTTAATCGAACAAGCTGGTAAAGGAGTTGTTGTTTACCTTCGAGGTCATGAAGGAAGAGGGATCGGCCTAGGCCACAAACTTCGAGCCTATAATTTGCAGGATCAAGGTCATGACACCGTTCAGGCTAATATAGAACTTGGTTTAGCTGTTGATGGTCGGGAATATGGCATTGGTGCCCAGGTCAGTCAGACAAATCAATTTCCTTTTTATGAATAATCTCTTTGACTCATTAACATAAAAATTTTGAACTTATGATAAATTTTGATGGTGACAGATCCTAAGAGATTTAGGGGTTCAAACCATGCGGCTAATGACAAACAATCCAGCCAAATTCATTGGTTTGAAGGGATACGGCCTGGCAGTGATCGGCAGAGTTCCTATCTTGACACCCATTACAGATGAAAATAAAAGGTACTTGGAAACAAAACGTACCAAGATGGGTCATATTTATGGCTCGGATATAAGTGAACCATTGTCTGGATTCAACAGGTCAACTATAAATAACACAGATTCACCAGAGGAGGAACAAAAGAAGGAATGATTTATGGTCATTACAAGCTCATTCTGTAATTTAAAGTTCTTTGATTTTGATTATTATTAATTCATTCTGTAGTTCAAACACATGATGTAATAAATAGCAAAATAGATTACAGAGTAATAACAAAACCTTGGGGGTTCATATATTTACTTTTGACATATCCAACACCAAAATCCAAGATCCGTAAGATAATCTACTTTAACTTTCGACCTCATTCGAAGAGATGATGTTACAATTTTGCCAGGCGCTGCTAGTTACCAGTGCCGGTCCTGAAAAGTTGTTTTCTTGGTAAAAACCGTAAAATGGGAATAAAATGATCCAAAGGAAAGACAGTTATGTAGTTTATCTGTTTATGCATAAAGTTTTGAGGGTATAATAGACTTTAAGTGTATTTTTTTTTGTCTTTTTTAGAATTTTTGTATTTCTTTTTAATTGTTTTTATAAACATGTGTCCTCATTTTAATTATCTTCGATTTCATTACCAGTTTAATAATTATCTTTAAATTAAAATCTTAAATAGTATACTATATATCAATATGTCATTTTAAGCTTATACATAATTTGTAATAAAGTAATTTTCTCTTGCATACCCCATCTCTTATTTAAGCCTTCCTTTGAAAGTGCAAGTGGGAAATTTTTGGTTTTTTCGCTATCTAAAAGTGTTCCCATCTCTTTCATCTCTGTTTTTTTCTTACTCACCATGACTAGTGACGGATCCAGGATTTTTGTCAAGGGGGCCTCCACGGCTCCGTCATTGTTTGCTTAAACAACTAATAAAAACTTTAAAAAATAACCAAAATGCAATAACGCAATACTTTCTTACTTGAATTAAATCCATGAGAAGCAAATTTCTGAGTAAATGTGTTAAGTAAACCTTGAGCAAAACCTTCTTTTAATTTTTAATTTTATTTTTGGCTTCCAAAGATTATAATGTAAATTTTCATGACTTTGACCTAGACCTAATCTAAGTTAAATTCAATCAAAACTTAAATCAAGTCAACGTTGTGTTGACTTTTAATATGAATTTAGTAAAAAAAAAAAAAAAAAGGAAATTTTCTTAATATAAACATATATAATAACTCAAATTTTTTATTAATTTTGAGTATCAAAACCGTGATATTTGAATTGTAAGAAAGTGGTGGGTAAATTGGTAAAGAATGACGTCCTTTAACATATAGTTAAGGTTTTAATTTGGGAAAACAAGTTCATTCTTTAGACACAAAATAAACTCACAAGGTCCATGTATTTTCCTCTCAAATTAGAATAAAAAACCTCCAAAAAAAAACAAAAAAAAAAAAGAACATGATTCAACCCTAAAATAAACTAAATTGAAATGAGTAATACACATATTTAAAAGTAATAAAACAGAAAACATAGTTAATTGTGACACCTTGAAAGCTTTAACAATTTCAATGTTTAAAAGTTTTAAGATCAAACAGCATGAGGAAGAGAAAGAGAGAATGAGAGAGTAAATAATTTTGAGGATAAAATCATAAAAAGTAGGTGGAGTCGGAAGAAGAGCGGAGATAGTTTTAAACTTTTAATATAATAAGCGTTTGGAATATATATATTAATAAAAAATTTTTTGTGAGCGTAGATATATGTATAATAATTCTTTTTTTTTTTTTTTAAATTTCGAGAATAGGTCTGAGTATATATATTGACAACAATTTTTATGAGTTTATATATTAATATTTTTTTTTTTTTAAAAAAAAACTTGAGGGTAGCCCTGAGCCTACTCTCAAAGGGGCTAGATCCACCCCGACCATGAGTGAACAATGTCATAGTAGAAGTGTGCTTGGGGAAATTAATTTGAATGTTCTTCTAATATTAGAAGCTATGAATGAAGTTGATGACATAGCTAAGGAAGTTAATAAGCATGTGCGCCGGAAAAACCTCACAAATGAACAAAGGCAAGTTAATTTTGAATCTCTATTGAAGCAAAGTGTCAATGGACAATTGAAGAAAAACACTACATCTGAGGTGGCTCAATTATTTTCAATTAGTATGCGTACAGTCCAATGCATTTGGCAACGAGGAAGAGAAACAGAGAATAGGTTGTTTACAAATAGGCTCAACACAAGAGAAATCCTTCCTTAGACTCGGTTCAAGAGATTTGAAGAGTTAAATGACGTTTGAAAGAGAAAGAGAGAGGAGATGTGAAGAGTTAAATGGCATCTGAAAGAGAAAGAAAGAGAGCAGATGTGAAGAGTTTAATGGCGTTTGAAAGAGAGACAGGAGACAATGGGCCAAAGATAGAGAAAGAGAAAGAGAGAGGAGACGAGGGGTGGAAGAGAGGAGATAGGTGCCATTCGTCGAGAAAGAGAAAGAGAGTTGAGTAATTTTTTGGTTCAAACATATTTTATTTTGAAAAAAATAATAAGTAAAACGACTATTAATCTGAAATGGAGGGAGTAATAATTAATAAGTTGTTAATAGTATTAATATCCTATCATAAATAAATGTCATTGTTTTACCAGGATAAGGACATTAACGTCATTGTCATGAAGAGTTTACACCCATCCAATATAGAGCAACACTACTTGAAATTGATTTCAAAATAAAAAAATTAAAAAAAAAGGTATTTTTAAGGTTTCCCCAAAAAATATTTCACACTTAAAAAGTGTTCGGCCCAACCTGCTAGCCTGGTCCAAACGTATCCCTCCCTTTGTAAATTGATAATAAAATTTAAACATTTTGCTAATTTAATTAGCCCCTTCTCTTTATAAACTCTATTCCCTCTCCATTCTCCAAACCCTAGAGCCGGCTGTTCTGCTTCGGTGCTTCCCATCCACAGGTGTCTCTCTATGTCTATATCTCTGCCTATCTAATTCGTTATATTCATTTGTAGAGACTAACCAGTAAATGCGGCATTGTTTATGTGTTTGTGTTAGGGTTTAGGCAAGGCTTCTTTTTCTTCAGCGACCAATGGCTCCTCCGAAGGGTATACTGCTCTCCATTTGTGTTATATTACTTCTTTTTAGCTCTAATGAACTTCGCACGCATTTAATTTTTTTTTTAATATTTGCTTTTGTATGGTTCATTCTGGTTTTAATTTCTTTTTTCCCTTCTCCTGTTTGGTTGCTGCAATTGAAATTAGTTTGAACAAGTGCGAATACTTATCTTAACATTTTTCAATGGGAGGTAGAATGGTAAAGTTGTTTTTAACGCGTTCCAGGGGATTATAATGTAAAATAGCAATAATTAGAGAAGCCAAATTTGAATTGAATAAATGAAGAAGCAAAATCTGATGTAGCCTAGGAATAAATATAGTATTATAATCGCAGATTAACAACTTAGTTATTGGAATAGATAATGTATCTTAATCCATTAGCACCATGTCATAGTGGAACAATACTCATAGTGGTAGTTCACTGGTTTTACGTTCTTTCCTGGAGTCTTGGCTTTAGTCGAACTTGTTGCATGGCAAATACTACAGTTTTAGAGGTATTTAAATTTTGAGGTAGTTCTATTCCTAAAATTGTTTTCTTGGGGGCATACCAGAGGGGTATGGTTGTGGAAAGAAATAAGCAGGAGAGGAAAATGTCAATTGAAAAAAGCAAGATAGAACATATCCTAGCTGCTAGTAGCTCTCTTATTACATATTGATGGTTCTTAGAAGAATTAATCAGTTGGCCATAGCAATAAATAATGTATTATAAGCACTTAGCTTTAATCTTTGGAAAGTGGTTAAAAATTATATTCTGCTGGTATGGTGTAATGAGAAGTGCGGAAGTATTAGCTTGACTTGTTGCATGAATAGTTTTTCTATTGTTACTGATGATTTCAAGTTTTTTTGTTTTTTATTTTATTTTTATTTTTGTCTAAAACTAAAGGATTGGGTATTTCTTCAAATTCTGTCAGTTTATTATAAGAGTAAAATTGAGGTGTGCATATATATTAAACATTAGAGTGGTTTGCATCCTGTGTAGGTGATACAAAAAAGGCTGATCCAAAGGCACAGGCCTTGAAGGCTGCAAAGGCCGTGAAATCTGGACCAACCTTTAAGAAGAAGGCCAAGAAGATCCGAACATCTGTTACATTTCACCGGCCAAAGACATTGAAGAAGGACAGGAACCCCAAGTACCCTCGCATCAGTGCTGCACCAAGGAACAAACTTGATCATTATCAAATTCTTAAGTATCCCCTCACCACTGAGTCTGCCATGAAGAAGATTGAAGATAACAATACTTTGGTTTTCATTGTTGACATTCGTGCTGACAAGAAGAAGATAAAGGATGCAGTCAAGAAGATGTATGATATTCAGGCGAAGAAAGTGAATACCTTGATCAGGTGAGTCTTTCACATTTGCTTCCATCATTATATTGCTCTTGTAAAACCTTTTCACTTCTTGACCAGTATAGGTCATTCACTATAAATGGCAGTAACCATCCAACAGCTGGTTATGTTTGTGTTTTTTAATTATTTTTGAATGACTGCATAATCATTCTTTTTGTCTATTTTGGAAGGGATTCTAGAAGCAGGATATAGACATCTCAAGTAATAATCATGCAGTCTGAGCAGATCGTAAATTTGAATAGAAATTTTTCTTTTAGTACCACTTAGGATTATTCGTGTCTCAAGAATAAAGTTCACATGCCTTCAGGCAGTGTCGGAGTGCTATTGCTGAGATGTTTGACATAGATGTGCCAGACCAATGTGTCTGTCCTGTTTGGTGCAATCCTTGGTCATTCCTAAGTCCATGAAGGTTTTAGGTGGTTAGACATTCTTAGGAGTTTTCTGTGGTGATAAACTAACTCTAAATTTGTCAGAAAGTAGCCTTCTTGCTAGAACAGTGACCATGTTGTATACTTGTTTGTGAAGTTTTATTTTCATGATGCTTTATAATTGTTTTTGTTTTGCATTGAGTTTTCTATCAATGTGTCTGCTTTTTTCTGGTTTTAATGAAAACTTCTTGCCTTGTTATCCTGCACAATTTTGGGTTCGCTTTTTTGGACTTGGTTATCTTATAAATTATTAGTTTTGATGTTTGGAGATTATATTTATCAGAGATTGAAAAGAAATCTTCATATTGTTTTATTTATATACGACTTTCTGTAGATTGGTGGGGCTTTTATATAGATGTCCAAATCAGATGCTGCCATCTGATGTTTGTCGTGGATTTTTATTATCATGGCCATATACTTCATATATTAAACTTTAGTGGGATACGGTTGCTTATATCCTTCGCTATATTGTATGACCAATTCGTTGTGAATTTAACTATTGGCGCAGGCCTGATGGTACAAAGAAGGCTTATGTCAGGTTGACACCGGATTATGATGCATTGGATGTGGCAAACAAAATTGGCATTATTTAAGATAGTAGCTCTTTTCATCACATTTTTCATTTTGTTTTAGGCCAAAGAGTAAGACAGTATGTTGAGACCCGACCGGGGAACTTTGCAGATTTGATCTTGTAAACTTGTGTTTACTGCTGGTTAATTTTTTTCAGATTGTTTTTTTGACAGATTCTGGGACATATAAATTTTAATTTTAATTCAACTTATTTTTGGAATTTGTTGATTGTGTTTCCTGTGCAAAATCACATGTTAAGCAATGGTGCTGATCTTCTATTCAAATGTCTAGATGAAATCACCTTGATTGCCCTAGCTACCTGTGTGTATATATATCTTTTTCCCTTTAATAAGAACACATTATAAAAGTGAAACCTTAAACTAATGTAATTTGAATCAGAATTTTAACACTATCAAAATCGAGAAGATGGTATGTCCAATAAATAATCTGTACAACAGTATAATCAATAATACTCAAATTCTCATCTCCCATGTGTTATTTTATGAGCTGCTAAATATGATAATAACAAACAGAAGGATTAGATATCTCTTACGTATAACTTCATTCATTGATTATTTATTTTCTAACAGAAATCCAACCTATTATTTATTTCTTTCCCCAATCCCACGTCTTTCAGTTAATATGCCACTGAAATACGAGCCTACGACTGCCTTTGTTTTATCAATGAAAACGATCAATTTCTTTTTCTTATAAAATATTTAATGTCCCTAATCCCACATCATTCAGTTAATATGGGAAATTGTGGAATATAAAGAAGGGGAACAGCGACGTTGACCAACGCCAGAAGAGAATGTGAGCGGGCCTTGGATCAATAGCTGGTCGGGCCCAGGAAAGTCCCCGGGTCATTTCCTGCAGAGATGCAGCCCTCGATAACGAGAGTTCCATGAACGAAATTTCTCTCACTTGTGTGAGCGGCTGAGACACGTGTGGAGCCGTTGAATTTCTTTCATGGTCACTTGGCCGATAACACAGTTATTCACATGGTTGTCTTTCAACCAACTGAACGGGGCTTACCATCTTGTGGCACATTTTTTTTTTTTTTAATATTTTAAATTTAAAAAACTCACTTGTGTGAGCGGCTGAGACACGTGTGGAGCCGTTGAATTTCTTTCATGGTCACTTGGCCGATAACACAGTTATTCACATGGTTGTCCTTTCAACCAACTGAACGGGGCTTACCATCTTGTGGCACATTTTTTTTTAATATTTTAAATTTAAAAAACTCGGTTTTAATTCTACAAGCATCCCTTACTCAAAAACCGGTTTGATGAAAAGAAATCAACTATTACCTGTAGATTCATATCTAAGTCCCCCGGCTCTGTAGCACTGCAGTGCGCAGAATTTGATAATGCGTAGCTCTTTCATGAAAAAAATCTTCCCTCCTTAAATTCTCTAGTAATGTAGACATAGAAACTGAACATTCATGTGGAATATTAAGATCAAATGCTTGTGATCTGCAGAGTGGGCAATTTGAGTGAGAATGAAACCAAGTGTCAATGCAAGGAATGTGAAATGCATGACTGCAGTTTGGTAGATGTTTTAGCCATTCCCCTTCTTCAAATTCACCCAAACAAACTCCACATTCAGAGTTTCTTGGTTGCAGTTCTTCTTCTTCTTCTTCTTTATTAATATTCTTCTTGAACTGAGTGATAGGAAGAGAGTGTATGATGGATGATTCCAGCCCATGACTGTGAAACTGTAGAGAAGGATCATCAAAATTGGCCTCATTTAGTAGCTGTCTTTGATCCGGGTTTCTAGAGTTTCCCCTATTAAACGCGCAGCAGCAGAGTTTCTTTAAATAATTGTAGTAACTAAACAAGAGGAAGATGGTACAAGTAAGAGCAACCAGAGAAACCACTAATGGATTCCAACTTGGTGGTTTATATATTGGAGCTGCAGATGGACTTGAAGACATATTAGGCTCAAGTTTTCAGATAAATAAGCTAAAGATGATAGCTTAAAAATTCTCATTTCTGCCTAAGTTTTTTGGGGAAGAGCTTCTAGGAATGTCAGAAGTATTGAGATGTCCGGAACTATTAAATTATATTAACTTTAATCTGGTGATAAAGTTAAGGGACACCTTAGTTAATCAGCTGAACAATGTGCTCTCGATGTTCCAATCTGTAAACCATTAATGGAGATGATACCAAAGTTGTTGTTATGCAAAGGTCAAACTGTTACCTCTGCAATTAAAAAACCGTCCTTATCCTGAAAGCTCTTCTCCTGTAATCCTGAGTTTGCCAGAAAATTATGATGAGCTTGCATGTGAATTTGTCACATGGGATGTGATATTGGAGCTGCACAGCGAAATTGAATTTTTGGTTAAAGTCATGTGGGCATATCTCAATCAATAAACGTTTTTGTTCATCTGACCAAATACAATGATACAAATAAAAATTCCACTGTTCCTTGAGAAAATAATTCAATTGTTGACGGGCAAGTTTATCCTTTAGGCTGCTCTTAAGTTTCTGAAGAGTTACAAACTTGTACGTTTTGTTCCCACCATAAAAAAACAAGCATAAAACAAACAAAACATCTAAATCATAATCTAGGAATCAAATCAAAATTTTATTAGAATATGAAATAACATTAAAAAAGCTGGAAAATCAGCTATTCTTATGCAATATCACCTAACTATTTCTTGGAATGAAAGTAACAGCTTATATCATAGCTCCAGCCCAGGTTCAGCTAGGCCTAATTAAACAAACTTCATTTTTCCCATTGTTTTCCAGGGCGTAATGATGGAAATCTTCAACCACTGTATGTATGGAGGTCAAATTCTGATAACATCAGCATCAGCTTTACCCACCCTTCCAAAACTGTCTTCTCCATAGGTTAGGACTAATTTCTTTTCCCAGTTTTTCATCAATCTTATCACTGACTCCAGTCACACTTTATCTTCTTCAACATATCTTCAGTACCTCATTTTGGTCTAATGACAGGTTCAGGTAAGCCCATATCGCCCATTCCAAATATTTCAACCTCGCACAGCTCTTTTTGTTCCTTCAATAGTTTTGTGGTAATGAATGTATAAGGCATCAAATCAACATGTTCAACTTGCTCAATTACTGCTATCAACAATGAGTACCCACCATTGTTATCTTTTTTATGGATAAACGAAAACCCATCTCATACTGCCAAATCATGTCGCCTTTTTCAATCCTTACGCTTCATTTCATTGGCTTAAAATTTTCTTTCATAATTTCGGTGCTTTTTAAAACTTTTATCAGAAAGAAAGTCAGAAATAGTTAACAGCCCTCAATCCCCTTGCTGAAGATGGTTTCACAAGGTTAACACTTAGGGTGCGAACACTAAAATCTGGATTTATTTATTGGCTTCGTTAGGAAATCAGTTGAGCTACTCTCGTCAGTAGGCCCCTGATACAAGGATGCTCTAGAGCAAAATGCCAAATCTAATAGTACATAAATAAACAGGCCGTTTGAAAAGTGTTTAATTTATAACATCTGATTCCCAATTAGTACTACTGGTGATTATTTAACTTATATATTACTTAATACATCATCATATTTAGTTATGTGAAAAATGATATTGAAATACCATGCACCATTCAAATCCATTGTCATAAAAGTGGGGTTATCTTTCTCACTAAGCAAGAGAAAAAATCCAGCAGCTTTACTGTATAACCACCACTTTGTAACTGGTGTAACATAATTTTACCAAGGACACACCATGGAATAAACTAAGTTAAAATGCTATGTCTAGTTTAAAACCTGAAAATATATCACATTTACACCATCAACCACTAAAAATTAATTTTTACAAGACAGAATCAAAGGCTACAGTCTCAATATTGAAACCTTTGTCGCTTGCTGGTTGGTATTTGGGTGTTAATGCTAGCACCTGCAGTTAAGAGCATCCCATTACTCTGAGCAGCAGCAGCAGGACATGTCGAAAAATTTAACATGGATGTAGAGCACATTTGAGAAGAGACACGAGACATCTGAAGATAGGATGATGAAGGAATTCAATGACCTTTGAGCAACACAGCCTGAATTAGCAGCCGGTTTCTGATTAATAATCATAGTTTCAGAACCCTTTATGGAAAACGGTGGAATTTTGAAAGGTTGCAGAGGAGGAGGATTTCTCCATCGCGGTAAAGGGCCAGCAACGAGAAGAGTCTGAAGAAGAGGGCCAGCTTCCATCACGGATTGCAGTAGTTTCCCTTTTGGAGGCAGAGTTTTTCCCTTAACAAGACTGTCTAGAACTGCAGCAACCGGATCAATTTTGGTTACTCCTGAAGAGACTACTCCTGTTGGCATAGAACCACTGTAGTCATGGACAAAAGGCTGGTTAACAAAATTCAAGTTTCTTGAATCAGCCATTTTAATGTTGGAGAAATCCGGGGATGAAACAGCATCAAAAAAGGAATCAACAGGAGATGATCCATGTGACTGGGGATTATATGTATCTGATTGACTATTAGATTCAGTTATGCTTGAATTTGCTTTTGTTGGTACAACTACAAGAGGACTTTCATGTGGGAGATGACCAAGAATATTGGGGTGAAATTCAGTTGGGCTTGAAGGCATGAACTTATTCAGTAATTTTTGCAATTGATCTTTAGCTTCATCTCTTTCTTGATAAGCAACCTTGAGAAGATTGAGTAAATGCTTAACCTCCTCCTTATGCTTCCTCAACGCCTCGTTTGCTTCCATTTTCACAGTCTCCAGTTCAACTGTGGTGTACAGAAGCTTCTGATTCAGTTCATCAAAATTCTGCCAACATAAAATCAGGCCGGTTAGTTTGATGAATTTTTTCAGTTTAGATAGTAGAAGGAGTGCAAATTAAAATAAAGGAAACATTACCAATATAGATTAAACTTAACTGAAAATCATAGATCTTCATTAGGTAGGAAGATAGATTCTAAATAAATGGAAAATCATTTAAGAAGTTAGGATAAATCATGTAAATTAAAAAATTGGGCCCATTTACATACCAACTTCTTCTAGTCAAAATAATTATTTGTTTTCAAATTACATTAAATTAATAGTAAAACAAAAGTACAAAGGAAATAGATGGGATTGACATGAACACAACATTCAATACTAGTAAAGACATTAGTCCCCATTGCTTTTGCCATGAAATATCACAAGTTCCCAACCATACCCACATGTTATTACTCCAAGATTCAACTAGTGCATGTTCTGTTCAAAACAGGACAGAACAAATGCACATTCATACCAGACAGAATTACACTAGACATGTCCTATAAATATTTTCGTATTAATAAATTAATCACAACAGAAAAAATGGCCTCAGATGACACTAATACACTCCAAAAGCCATTTAAAAAAAAAAAAGGAAATATATATATTTCATGATACTATAACTCCATTATTTTCAAACAAAAAACTTTGGAGTCAAAAGCTATCTCAATCATACAACACTGTACTTAGGAAATATGCAGAAGAGACAAAAATTTGCCTCATTTCTCAGGAAAGATATTGCTCCTTTGAAGACTAAAAGGTTCTAAATGATAAAAAAAAAATGAACACATGGAATTAAAAAGAAGAAGAATGGATCATGTCAGCTTCGTATGACAGGTTATATATACCAAGTATAAACTTCAGAAAGAGGAACTGAAACATTATCTAACAGGTAAATGAAGGAAACCTTGAGTATAATACAATCACACAATGAATAATCACCAAAAGAAACTCCATAATTGAAGTGAAAAACTAAAACCTTGAATGTGAAAACAAAAGAAAACATAACCCAGAAGAAGAAATGAAGTGAAAGAAGTAACGAGTGAGACAAAAGAAAGATGAACAATTAACGCACCTCTTGATAACTCCATAAAGAACCCAACTCCTCCATAGTTAAAAAAATTGAGAAAATGAGAGAGAGAGAGAGACACAGAGAAGAAAAATGAAAAGTGGTAGAGGGAGTTAGAAGAAGACTTAAGAGTGATTTTATAGAGCAAATTGAGAGACAAATAAGACAAAGATAAAAAGAAAGAGACAAAAAGAGAGGGAGAGAGGTTTCCTTTCTCTTAAAAAACTTCTATAGAAAAAGAGTCTTTATCATGGAAAGAAAATTAAAACCAAAAAAAACCTTCCCAATTAAAAGAGCTTCAAGATTCCATATATTTTTACTAATGTCTCTGTTGTAATATTAAATCCTCACCCTTTGTTTCAGGACTCTTGCCTCTTATTTCAAATTTAATTTTCAAATAATATATTTGTTTTCTTGATGGTCAATGACTAAATCCAGTTAGATTTTCCATATATATTCCACTCCTTCCCTCCTAAAACTGCTGTTTTCCATAATAACAGCTTTACGCGGTTTTGGTTTTACATCAGCTAAATATCTTTCCAGAAATACCCTTCTTTTCAAATAACATTTCCCTCTCCCGTCTTTTCAGGATCCATTGCGTCATGAATCCATGATGTGAAGTTTTCTATTATCAGATTTCACATTTTCTAGATTATTAATAAACAGTAAACACCCTTCCTAAAACCATATATTATACATCGGGATCGTTACTTTGCAAAGTAAAATTTTCTGTTTTTCCTTTTATATATCTTGATAATGATTACATTTATACCAGGGCTGTGAAATAAAGATTAGACAATGATTTATCATATAGTTTTTTTTTTTTAATAGAAAAATCCCATTGCCTCACCTTACAAACATGTTGGCAAGGTCCATGTGAGTTGCCTCCATAAGAACAAAGAACATGAAAGTGTTGAAAGAAGAGACAAAGAAGCTCTAAAAAATTATAAAATTTTGAGTTTGGAATTATTCTTTTATATGAAAGATGGACGGACCCCATTTTCTTATATTATCTTCCTAGGGATGTCCTAGATTGCCTTATAATGAACTGCCCGATGAAACTGAAATCAACCATATAATAGTTGACTTGTTATGTAGTTTATATTCTTATTCTATTTATATATTCAATATTCAATATGTTGTCCCTTTTTTTCTATACTCTATTGTTTTATTTCATGGCCTTATAGCCTATTTACCTATCCTTTATATAGCATATTTGTATTTTACCCCTACCATTATATTAAAAACGAAGTGATAACTTTTATGGGTTCATGTATACATACAATGTTTTCTACAGTTTCTTGTGTTTCTAAATCTATACGTTTGGGAAAAGCAGAATTATATATAGTATTTGCAATTTCAACATGAAAAAAAGGTTGAAGATTTCTAAACCATCACCGATTTTATGGTGGGTGAGAGAATTAAGCATTGGATAATGCCAATTGACTAGGCTTAAATCAGGGTGAAAATTTATTTCTCATTCTAATCCTCATATATTTTTCTTTCCTTCCAAAATAAAACTTCTGTTATGATATTATCCAATACATTTTTATGTGATTATGAAGTTTTCTTGTTTATTTTTAGAGTAAACAACTTTTTCCCACACAAATAATAGCTTAATGACACTTACCCACCCACAAACTTTTATAATATCATTTTATTACCTAAATTTATATTCGTTTTTGATTTCGATATCGTTGTGATCTCACCACCACCACCACCATTCTCTTCTCGATCATCATTCACCAAAACCACTTAAACCCTACTCTCGTCGACCTCGCCAGTCGTTGGTAATCAAGCAATTAGGGTTTGTGCAACCCTTCCTCCTTAAGTCAAATTATGATCAATCCCAACCACAAAATCCAACCTTCCATCATTAAAAGACTCATCGTCTCCCCATCTTCAAAAACCCTAACAGTCTGGACCGAGTTTGCTCTTTATTTGCCTACGAATATAAATTTAGGTAATAAAATGGTATTTTAAAAGTTGTGGGTGGAAAAAATTATTAAACCATTATTTGGGTGTGAAAAAGTCATTAACTCTTATTTTTAATTATTTAATTTCAAAATAAAAAATCTAAATTTGAAAAGTATTCCAAAAATTCGTGGAATATGTATATTTTTAAAAAAAATTCTTAATATTAAAAACCTCATCAAAAGGACAAAACGATGAATTAATTTAATTTTCCATTTTCACATGGCTGAATAGTGACACCCTTATGTCACAACAAATATTCATATATGATAATTGGTTTGAACAGAATCCTATACCTCATCATCATCTCTTTACTTATATAATCCACGTACATTAAATTATTTTATATATCATAAAACCAGAAAGCCAACCTGAAAACCTCGTTCTGACAGAGACAATGAACATGGGTGAGGAATTATACTCTACAAAGGCACAAACCTTTTTATTTTTATTTTTTTTCTTTTTTCTTCCTTATCTATCCGACAAGCGGCTTCGGCACTCTTCACAATTTATTATTCCCCATCTTTATATTTTATTTCCGTGAAATTAATCTTACATAAATCTTGTCTCATGAACATGCATGTACTACTTTTCAATACCGATCATTAGATCAATTAATTGTGATTATGCATTATGTCATTAGCCTAATCCAACTGTCATGATTGTAGTAGCATTGCATCAATAGTACTACGACTTTACGTATGACTTTATTCTATATATTGTATAATATATGGTAAATTAGTGGGTTCGCATTTAACCAGAAAACAGACAAAGCCGCTAAATTTTATAAACGTCTCGTTTAGGACAAAGGTGTTTGATTAAAATAAGTTATAATTAGGCAGGCCTCTTAATACAATGTATCTAGCGATGTATTTTTTTTTTGTTAACAAAAATATTATTTCTTTAGTCTTCGCTGTATCATTTGGCTCCCTATATAAGTTACCTTTGTCTAACATTACTTGCTCGGGATAACCATAGGTTTTGCAGTCAAAGAAATTAATAACACTCAAAATCAAATTAACTTCCTTCTTTCCATAGATCCATGAACTCAATAATAAAAGATCTATTTATTCAAATAGTAAACCTACTTCCGAAGTCATAATATTGTTACGTGTGAAGCGTGTGAAATAAGTTCAAATATAGTTATAATAATTTTGAAGAGTAAACGACTTTTTCCCACCTAAAAAGTTTCAAAATACCACTTTTCCTCCTAAAGTTAATATTCCATTACTACTCAAAGTCGATCCCAAAGGCGAAAATTCTCTCTGTTACCACCATTTGAACCTCCGGTCTCCTCTCTACAAAACCCCTCTCACTCCAGCACCTAATTTTTCGTTGATTGTCAACCACTGTAAAGCTATGATTTCTTGTTCTTAGCTGATTTTCGACTGATTCCGACAGTGAATATTCAATCGGTCATCACCATTCGATCCACTGGCCTCCACTCTACAAAACTCCTCATACCCTGACTCTTGGTAATAGGGGTGTTCAAAAGAACTGGTTGGAACCGGAACCGACGGGTACCCTGAGTTTGATTCCGATTCCTACCCAGAACCAATCGTCAATGGGTAGGTTCCGGTTCCAAATTTTTGGAACCGGAACCAGGAACCGAGACTAACATAAAATAAAATTAAATATTAGGGGGGTTAATAAAAACTTTTGTAGAAAAAGTAATGTAAATACATTTATATTTATATTTCATAACATTTAAAATAAGTTGGTTTGACTTTTGAGAATCTACCTTTACAAAGTAATGGAGTTTGTAATTTTGAATTTATAATTTGTAATTTTATTTTTGTTAACAAGTGCCAGGTAGGGGGGGTATTTATAAGTTTTAAGGGTTTTTTTGTCATTTTAAAAACTTTTGGGGGGTAATGAATTTTATAGGGTACCCAGAACCAGTACCGGAACTGTTCTTACAGGTTTTGGTTTTGGGTACCTAAGAACCGCCGTCAGTTTCGATTCTGGTTCCAAATTTCAAGGAACTGTCGGTTTCGGTTCCTTCAAAAAGTGCAGAGTACCCGGAACCGAACACCCCTACTCGGTAACTTGTCGAACGTTGGCTGAAAAAGTAAAGTGTATTTTGGGTATTAACATAATATAAACTTTGAGTGGGAAAGTGCTATTTTGAAACTTTTGAGGTGGGGAAATATCATTAAGGCAAACCTTCGGTGGGAAAAAGTCCTTTACTCTAATTTTGAATAATGAAATTCGTTTTATAACTTAATTTGGATCTAAAAGTTACAAAATGTTAATGATAAAATATGAACAATTTTATTCTTGAGTTATGCTAATTACTGTAAGGCAATATGTAACACACTCCTGCACATTTTTTTAAATAAATAAAAAAAATTAATAAAAGAAAAGTGCGTTGATGTAGAGAATCGCAATAACCAAAGGTACATGATTGACAATGTTAAAATCACATAGGATGTGGATGTGATCCTGATAGATAATCGATTGAATTATATGATGATGAATGCGCAATAATTAACATAAAGCATTAAAGAATAAAAGAAGCTTTTTAAAGTGAGTTGGCTGTGTATAATACAAAACTTACATCCACTGTCATGTTATTGAATGTTTCAAGTAATAAGTGAGCTGTTTTCACAAGAGTTTATAATGAGTTATTTCACCGTCCCCCAAAAACAGATTATAATGGATTTATATAATGCCAGTTATATAGTTAAGTTGGAGGTAAATTCATATCCGGTTAAATGGAAAGTTACATGATCTTTGACCTTAGATCATAGAACCTATATCGTAAGATATTTGTATGCCAACTAAGGATTTATCCGCCCCAGATCTTCTGCACAACAAAGTGTATTCTAACGATGATCTTATCATTTAGTTGAATATTTTTTCTTAATAAAGTTTTGTAAGCGTGTTGATATGATGATAGTTAGGGTTGATGTTGGGATAAGAAGAATTCAGCTAAAGCCTATACCTATAAGCTGATGGTATAACTATAAGCATGCAAGGCAAAGCAACCAAATAGGGGCATTAAAGTAATTAAAATGAATTAATAAGGAAGAAATTGTCCAGAAAAGTGGAGACCACTCCCCCTTTTACCTCCTTAGCTTCCTAACGGGTAACGACTTTACCTGTCGACCTAATCATGTGAAATCGTGAATTTTTATTAATTTTTACTTTTTTATTTTTTAATTAAAATAAAAATTTGCATTTCCTCTCATAATTAGACGGTGCCACGTGTCATCCCCCAGTTTCAGAATCTATCTTGCTCTAAGCACTTTTCAGCTTTTAGTTTAGATTATATTATTTACTGTTTATTATTTAATTTACGATTAAATTAATAAATAAAAATGTCTTCATCTCAACGGTGGGGCTTCAAAACACTGTAGCAAGCCAATGGGATTGTCGTCTTGTGGAGATGCACATGGCGATTAGGTGCAAGTCATGTGTCGGCAATCCATATATTGACACGTGTAGAAAAACAAGTCAGCAAAGTCACACACGTGCCGTGCATGGCCCCCCGCTGCACGACACCTGGATTGAGGACCGTGCGGCGTGGCACATGCGATTTCTTATACTGAGAACTGCTCTCTTCTGTTAGCTATTGGTAGGTTGAACGTGCCTCAGGTTGCTGACGATAACTTGACTAAAGAGTAAAGAGAGCTAATACGAATATAATGTTTTTTCTAATGGTTGTTTACAGTAAAGGAAAGAAGTCTACAAACGGCATTGCAATATGTAGGGAACTGTTGTGACGAAGAGTTGAAGTTGATTAGACAGAATTTGGCCATCCGCGTTAAGGTTCATTTGATTTTTGTTATTTGACCATTATTTTGAGTAGCAAATGTCTATGCGTTTAATCATCCATGTTCTATGAATCTATTGGTTTTCACAAGGTTAACAGAGACTTTTACTTCAAATTGATTTGTTCTTCTCATCAGCTGGCTTTGTGATTGTGTGATGACTTGAAATTGTTTATGCCTCCAGCTACTAAACAGAACATGAAGTAGAAATGCTTCACTTATCATTCGATTTATGGAGAAAATAAAATTAACCCCAGTCATGATGCAGCAAGATCACCAGTCCACACGTTTTGATTGTTTGATTTTCCACCAGTAAGTGCGGTTTAGAAATACTTTTAAGTCGTAATGGTCCCAAGAAACTTCTTATAATATCTACAACCCATTGCTATCCAAGGCTTTTTCTATACTTAATTAATCAATTTATCGTGGCCGTGATGATGAAAATATATAGCCTTCTCCTGTTTTTTCTTTTTCCAGCTGACTTGTAAAGATATAATCAGGTTTTTGTCAAGACAATAGTGTCTTGAAGTATGAAATGAAATGCAGAAAGAACTTGAGCTGTTCAAAATAGGTTGCGAAGAGCATACGTCTAATACTACTCAATGACCGACTTAATAATTTGGCTAGCAATTAGAAGTAGTAGAACGTCGTCTTGAAAAGGGTAGCTTGATCTTTGACCATTTTGTAGACATAACTTATCAAAAAATTAACCAATATGCTGAAATTAACGTAATTGACATGCATAAATAAAACGATGCTTCCAACTGAAAGGGATGGTCAAAATTTACTTCAGCCAGCGCCATGCATTAACAATATTCATCACTGTTCAAGTTAATATGAAAAGTAAAATGGTAAAATAGTATAACGCAAGCCAATACCCATCATTGCAACGTTAAAATAGATCCTCTTTGGATTCTCTACTTCATATTCCCATAATGTCAAACAGTCCATACTGGCTACAGAAATGGAGCTTCCATTTTCAATACAGATTTGACTAAGCATATAAAAAGGGTTGGTATTTGGTTTGACTGAGCTCCAGGCTAATATAGAATTAAAGTTAGTCAAAAGTTTGAAGGGAGTATATAATGAGTTTCTTTTTGTTGGAAAAACACTTAACAAAAAAGCATTAAGGCTAATCTACAATAATGGTTTGGTGTTAAGTAGGTGTAAGTGCGGCAAAGAATATAAAGAAATAATGAATCTTGGTGTTGTCTCCTGCTTTTTAAGTTTGACTTATAGGTGAAAGAGTTTATGGTGTCTCTACATAAAAAAGTTGCCTATAAAAAGCAAATGAAATTGTAAAGGAGACTCAAATGACGGAAGATTTTCTTTTATGCACAAGTCCAAACTATTCATTGCTGTTAATAATTGAATTTATCCTTCCTAGGATTGAAAAACGAGTCGAGTTCGAATAACTCGAATAAAGTATTCGAGTCAGTTTGATCATGGTACAACTTGACTCGAAAAGCTTAATTAAGCTCGAAAAGTTTGAAAAGCTTGATTAAACTCAATTCTATGAATTCGAATTCGAACTCGAATTCTAATTTCAGGTGCCAAGTTCTAGTTCGAACTTAATTCCTTAGGCTCAATCAAGTTTGAATTCAAACTCAAATTCGATACTGTTGCAATCGAGTCGACACGACTTCAATGAGAATTTGGGAATGCATTTAGTGATGTAGCAATTTATGGAATTAATATTTTATAGATGTGAAACGGTTAACACAGTGTGAATAACATTGTGGTGGCGTATAAAACATTAATTAATTATAAGAAGAGATTAGTCATGGGATTGGGAGTTGATTCCGCGCATGACTCCATCTCCGCGTGGTAAACGGAAATTAATTTCCATTTCCAGTGAAAGGCCGGTCACTAGAGGTAAATGCCGGTCACTAGAGGTAAATCTCATTGAAAGATCGATCGATTAGGATTTATCATTACTGTATTTATTGGTGTACCAAAAGAAGAAACTAAATTGACTACTAATATCGTCATTCATTCTTCTAGAATTAATACATTAAATAACATTATATATATCTTTACAATCCATTAATTTTTTTTATTTTTTATTTGAAGTGTCTAAGCCAATTTATGTGCACCTCAACTAGCCCCTTGGGATTGAAACTATTGATCAGATAAGAGCTCAAGTGGTTACCCCTATTAACAATCGAGGAAAGACTCAAACTTATAACCTTTTGAATAATACATCCAATAATCCTTATTGAATCACTTGACCACACAGAAGTAGTTCAACCCATTAAATTCGTTGCGCCAACCTTTTCCATTTCAAACTTGAAACAGTTGAAAGAGGGTAACCCGACTCGGAGAAGACCCTCAGGTCTTGGTCCAACCGGTTAAACCAACCAGGCCAGTCCGGGTTTTAAAACCTTACTTGAATAAATTACTCAAGAGGTTTTAAGTTCGATCACACTTGGTTACTAATATGGATGACTACTGAAGGATTACGCGGTCATTAACTTCAAGGCTTCGGGGATTAGTTGAGGTGTGCGCAAGCTGACCCAAACAACCCCAAAATAAAAATAAAAAAAATTGAGAGTAGTATTATTTAACCCCCATCAACGCTTTTAATTTAGCCCCAATTTAAATGATATTACCAAAACCCTCTCATCTTCTTCCCATCTAAACTTCAAAGGAATACTAAATAATATTGGAATTTAAATTTTACTGGATACTTCATTAACAAAATAATGAAATATTATCTAAAAAAGGGAATAAAATCATAATCAATTAATACAATTAAACTTTCTTAAAATTTTATAATTGCAGAACCTATAAAATACCTCTCTAATTCTTGTTTTTTGAAGCTGTATCTCATTTAAATTTGATTAAATGAGTCCAGGAGCCCATTTTCTACAAACCCAAAATCGCTGCATGAACATGGGTTCCAACAAGAAGTTGGGCTGACAGTCTAATATGCGGCCTCAATTTCAAACCCAAAAGGTCTAAAGAAAAAGCATCCGAACATCGTGCGCTCACGTCTCTGCATGTATTTTAGATAACATTAGGATAACGTAAAAAAAATAACAATAATAAATAAACTTTGACTAAACATTAATGATAATATTCATGTTACAATACAAGGATCCTAAATGCACGAGGAAAAGATTGTAATCAGAGAAAATTTAAAGAAGCCGAAGGAACAACCACTGTGCTTGATTCTAGGGCGACGCAGAACCTGATGAACCATAGAATACGTCAAAATTCAATGCACTCACCATAATTTCAGGTCCAAAGCTGTTATCTGTTGTCAGTTGGTTCAAAGAAGAGAAATTTCACAAAGCAAAATGAAAGCTTCAAGTTTCTCCAAATCTGACTCTTTTTAACTGATTATTTATACTTTAATACTACCTGTTATCTGTTGGTTATGATAATTTTGGTATCTGCAGAAACTTATAATTAATTAAATTATATAAACTAAATCTTGCCAAATTAGGATGAATGAGTTGGATTTAGATCCATTAGAGGCCTATATGTAGCCATGTTCTTCTTCCAAAATATAAACAACAAATAAAAGTAAACTTGGTCGACGGCCATTGAATGTTTCATATAAAGCATTGGAAACCAGATAAGATTAAAAATAGGTGTGAGAAGCGATGGCGGACAATGAAATTTAAAAAAATGGCACTTGATCAAGCATATTCCAGGACAAGATAAAAACGAATGACTATTAATATTATTATAATTACATCAAGGTCGGTTCGATAGTCACTTGTGCTTATATATTTTCAATCAGAAATGCCAAGTCCACCATCTCCCCACATTACCTACTTCATTTTCAATCACCATTAACAGCTCATTTGAGCTTTTCTTCTGATCTAATCCATTTAATGTAGTTGCTTAATTATGTAATTAGAGAGCATAAAGTGAACATGTTATTGTCAGTTTTATCATATAAAATGCAGCTACACCAATTTAAAATTTGCCTTATGTCATCCATATTATTTGTTTTAATTTTGTTTGTGTTTGGTTTTTATTTTGAGTGAGCTTGCGTTGACATCATTTTGGTTTAGTTGATTAAAGCGTTTATTGATTAGTTCTAATTATAATTTAATTATACTTTTTTAGATGAAATTAGAGATAGAAAATAAGTTTGTTTAAGTCCACTAAAGTACTTAGTATCAGGAAAGGAATTTCTTAGATTTGATAAGTTTTAGCTTTACTGTTTAATAATCCATGAAGTTTTATTGAGCATATATATATATATATTAAGTGAGATTATTGTGAGTTTTAATTATAAATATCAAATGAAAAATAAAAAATAAAAAATGGATTAAACAGTGAATTAACAAGGGTAACTGATGCTGTCAGCTGCTTAAGATGTGAGATAAGCAATGTAAAAGGCCGAAAATGTAGAAAATTAGGATCCTAGGACATGACATAATATGATCAATTATTAGGTGATTAAGACATTACAGTCGGAAAATTTTAATATCAATATTGTTTTATTTATGTATACACATCTATACAACTTTAAAAAAAAATTTACTAATAATATTTACTAAACTCTATTGATGACGAAAATCAGAGTTATAAATTATATTTGGGTGACCGAATAGTTCGATAGGAAACTCTTAGATGTATTATTCAAAAGATTTTGAGTTCGAGTCCCTCATCAATTGCTAATAGAGATAATTACTAAAACTTTTATTTGGTCTGTAATTCCAAGATCTCGAAAGATTAACTGAAATATGCTTAAACTAACTCAAACACCTCGGTCATCAAAAGAAGAAAAAAAAAAAGCTACAATTAATTGTGTTTTGGATACGCAGTATGTATTATTGCTTGCACTTTAAGTTTAAGACATAATTAACTGTTGGTTGTTCCAATATACTTATAATTAGATCTTGTTATAATCTAATCCCCTCTTCTCTCATTATACTTAATACTAACTCTTTCTTATTATGTACACTTAATCAAGCATTTAAATTAGCTTACTCTAACATGACGTGGAGCATCATGCCTTCCAAAGCAGTGACTTTTTATACACTTCATGGGCCCTCCTCCGAATCAGACGGCTAAATTTGCTACATCATCATCCCATTTATGAGTCTGATACCATCAACTATTTACGGTCGCCCACTAAACGAAAACTAATTCCAATCAAGTTTAATTTAATAAACTTGATTACTGCATGATAATGAAGCCAGCATAACTAACCACTGATGGTCCACGTCACCTCTCTATAAACAATCACATGGTCGGTCAGCAATCATTGTAGGACCCATGCACACCTCCATTTGGTCGGTGTTCAACGCTTCTCCATTCTCCATTGGCCGGTCTTAGTCACATCAGCCATACACGTGGCATGATGGGAACGAAAGGGAGGCCCGCCTAATATTTTTCATAGACAATTACAGATGGCTGCCAGTGAATGCTGCCCTTATTCTTTCTCGTTTAATAAAATATATACGCTCTGTTACCGGATAGTGACCGGTTCCAACTCCACTATTTATAAACTACCCACTATACTGAACTCAGAACACCAACAACAGCAATCACAATTTTTGGCTTTTTAAGCGCTACACCTCAAAGCTTAAACCAAATTTTCCCTTCCCAAAAATGCCTGGACTTGCAGTTGGAACGCCTGCCGAATTCGGCCAACCCGATGCTCTCAGGGCGGGTCTCGCTGAGTTCATCTCAGTGCTTATTTTCGTTTTTGCCGGTGAAGGATCCGGCATGGCCTTCAGTAAGCCTCCTCCTTTAATTTCACTTTTGTTTGTTTAAGATGTTAGTTATGTTATATATACAATTTGACGTTGTCAACTAATTAAATGAGAAATATTTTGACAGACAAGCTGACTGACGATGCCTCAACAACACCTGCTGGTCTAGTAGCAGCTGCAGTTGCTCATGCCTTTGCACTGTTCGTGGCAGTTGCAGTTGGTGCTAACATTTCCGGTGGACATGTGAACCCCGCTGTTACATTCGGTGCCTTCGTTGGTGGCCACATTACCCTTGTCAGGAGTGTTGTGTACTGGGTTGCCCAGTGCCTCGGATCCGTGGTTGCTTGCTTGCTTCTCAAGTTCGCAACCGGTGGACTGGTTAGTACTTAATTTAACAATGAATATTTTTTATTGAAAAGTTTATATTATTCACATTTGCTAACGCATGCATGAACTAAAAATGTTTAAAACTTGATATATCCTGCAGACAACATCTGCTTTCTCTCTTTCATCCGGTGTTAGTGCATGGAACGCACTTGTTTTTGAGATTGTGATGACCTTCGGTTTGGTGTACACCGTGTACGCCACAGCCGTCGACCCAAAGAAGGGAAACATTGGAATCATTGCACCCATTGCAATTGGTTTCATTGTTGGCGCAAACATCTTGGCCGGTGGTGCTTTTGATGGTGCATCAATGAACCCTGCCGTCTCCTTCGGCCCAGCAGTTGTTAGCTGGACATGGGACAACCACTGGGTGTACTGGCTCGGCCCATTCATCGGTTCCGCCATTGCTGCCGTCGTCTACTCCATCTTCTTCATTGCTCCAAGCACACATGAGCCTCTCCCAAGCACAGACTTTTGAGAAATGAGTCTGTTTCATGCCAAAAAATTGAGTTGAAAGTTGGGGTGGATCTATTTGGTTTCGATTTGTTGGTGGTTTGCTGTTTGTTTGTATGTGAGGCTTTGTTAATTTGTCCAATTAATCCTGTGAACTAGTCTTGTTTTTGTTCAATATTTTTCTTCCTTAAATTTGTAATGTTTTAGGTAGACATGACGGTTTTACTTTAAATAATTAGCGTCAGCAGCTGCCACACATTACATTCAATATTGAAGGCCAACACTATTAAATCCATTTCCTCCAGACCCACAGATTAGCTGGTGTTTAAAGGAATAAGGACCACAATTAGTGTGAAATGTTGGTGCGTAATCACTCCATTTAAAAATAAAAAGTGCAAAAAATAATATGATAAATATAAAGATTAGAAAGAAGGTTGTTCAGAATCTAGTGCTACAAATCAGCATCTAATAGACCCAATGTCCAGCCCGAAGGACACTCCAACCTCCCTTTGGCTACAAATCAGAGATCCGGAACTTCCTCAAACAATCGGTGTTTAAAACCAATGTTTTAATAACCAACCTGAGTTGAACCTGGCAAAGTTACCGGATCCTGGGTTTCAAACCCAGTGATAAAACTTTTAAAATTCAACAAATATACTCTTAAAAATTACAATTAAATCCCTATAAATTTGAAATTTAGCAAACACACCCCAAACATAAATAAGGTCGGCGACTGGTTGGCGTAGCGACACTTCAAATGCAATCTCAATCATCTCTTGAGCCCATTCTCTAGAAAATCTACCCAAGATCTGGCCGAAATGGAAGATCTCTCAGATGTCGGCGTCATCATTCCAAGCCAAATCTCATCAACGTCTAGCTATCATTCCGATTCGTATCACCGTGCTCGGATCGTCAAAGAAAAAACCCTCCCCATCACCTTGAAGATACTCCCCTCTTTCTCTTGACCAAAACCCACCCCACCCCACCCCACCCCACCCCGTTAGCCTTGCCAATCGCCGGTTGTTGCCGTCGGCGTTGGTTTTTTTATTTTCGATCAATTTACTCACCGGAAATCAACTTTGTCACCATTATTGCACTCACCGACACTTTTTTCAAAAACCCAACATCTCTACCTTCAATTGTTTGTCGATCATCATCTCAAATTTAACGGTTTTGACTGAATAAGAAAAATGTTAACCTGACCCAGTGAAGCTCTCGGGTCCCAATTAAACCTGTTAAGCCAGACAGGCGGTGGTCGGGTTTTAAAATAGTATTTAAAACATGGAGTTAGCTGAGAATCCAATTTTGTAAGGGAAAAATTAATTAATGCTAAATTATTTATATTAGTTATACACTTTTGATGTCTTTAATTTAGTTATAATGGTCTTTGACGAGTCTTCATATTTTTTTTTTTTTTTTTAATGATTGGTGGTGTCTAGACTAGTTTACATGCACTTCAACTAATCTCATAGGACTCTAAAACTATCAATCGAATAAGAGTTCCAAGGACTATCCCTAGTAGCAATCGAGGAGAGACTTAAACTAAGAACCTTCCTGAATAATATACCCAAGAATCCATTGAACCTTGTTTTCATATTTTTAAAGAACTATATGATAATTTTGTTATTATAATGTTAAAGAAATCAGTTTTAGATGTTGTAAATTCGGATGAAATTTAGACTTCAAACTTCTTCCATTTTTTATTTTATTTTATTTTTTGAAATGGAAAACCTTTGATAAAAAAGTTTTAGGAAAGTTTAAGGAAATTATATTACTATGTACTTACAATTTGAGAGAAGGTAATTAGTGATGAAAATGTGTGATTGTTTATGGGGATACTTTAGATGCTAAATGTTATATTTAATTAATTAAAAGTTAAAAGATAATTGAATGCAATATATTGCTTGAATCTCGATATCTGCTTTCTGGCTAAAAATTACATTATGTTTAATTAAAATTTATATTGACAAACAGAAAAAGAAAAAGAAGTTTAAAAAGTTGACTATTGATATTTGGGGTATTATTTGTATAAGAATTTTTGTAAAGTCAAGGAGGACCAAGTCTTCCTCTATGATTAAAAAAAATGAGAAGGACAAAAATGTCCCATCTAAACACAAATTTAATTGCATAATATATATATAGAATATATTATACAAAGTTCATAATATTATATGTTATCAAGTACTTTAATATTAATTAATTTAAATTTAAAACTGGACTTAAAGATAAAGTTTGAGCAGGTCAGGGAGGCAAAAAACTTTTCAGTAATCCCTATTAACAACCGAGTTCACTTGAACTCAAAACCTTAATACACCAAAAAGTTTTATCCAACCACTCAGGTGCTCATGGTTAACCAAGGTTCATGTTATTTGAAGCTCATTTCGCCAATCCTAGTTGAAACCCTGCACTTGCCGATAAGCCAGAGTTTTAAACAGAATTTACAGGGTTCTGATTGAGGTTTTTGTTTTAAATAAATAAATTATATTCATACTTCTGCCAACATTAATCAGAATTGCAGGATATAATGATATTACCAGGCTCTAATATATTAAAGCACTAAAACCATTCTAGTTTCTGAAGTAATTAAAATCAAACATAATACTGTTGCAAAACGATGCTTATCACTTATCAAGTATCTAATATAAATAGTGGGCAATATTGCTTTACTGGCACAAGAAAAAAGATACATGTCAAATATATTAGTGTTCTCAATGTACATGGTAGGCAATATCCGTTTCGAATCTTTTTTCTTTCCCCCGGTTGGAACTAAACATCTTTCTGAGGTACTGTTCTAGGTTTGCCAGATACTAACAATCAATTGGTTCATATAACTGGAGAGCTTTAATCCTCACTGTTTCTTCTTCTTGTGATGTTTACCCAGTTTTGAACCCCGCTGCTTAAACAAATGCAGGTAAAGCTTCAACCAGAGGAATGGGTAACAGAAAAGCATAACCTGACCCAAGAAATTAATGTCATTAGCTAGAACATACTAAGGGAAAAGTTAATAGCACTAAAAGAAATGAAAAAAATTCAGAAAGAAAAGTTTAAGTGTTATTATCATCTAGCAAATTGTATCTGTTGTAAAGTTCAGATAAAAATGGGAAACATTAGCTCCTTATAATCCTGGTTGGACATAACTATATACTCTTAAATGAGTACTGAAACCAAGCCTCCTGTTATGAGCTGGCCCTTGAAAGTCTTATACCTGTTACTGGACATCTAACGCCATCATTTTGGATTCTGGATTTTTCTAAATCTGGGGCTTATGTTGAAAGATAATAAAATTTCCACAGCTAAAAACCCTTACAATTTCAAGCATCAATCAATCATTTGCCTATTTTAGGACAAAATAATTTGTTATAATATCATGCTAGATAATCTAACTCAAAGGTTTGAGCTAAAGGTGGATTCCAGTCAAAGCAAAAGAAGCCATATTATACCATCAAACTTAACCAAAGCAAGATAATCTATTAAGTACAACCTATCCAGTATACAGGTGAGCATCCAATCCCGGATATTTTAACAATCATTAAAGTAGTCATAAAATTACCATTCATAAGTGGAGTCCCAAATTAAATATTACATCGTTCAAATTGATCCAAGATGAGTAATATTTCATACCCCCAATTGAGTGCTTTTGATGCCAAAGAATTACTATGCGTCAAAACAAAAATAAACTTCCTCATCCGTGTAAAATTAAGTTTTCCTCATAAACACAAATTAAACAACAAACATACCCTGAGAAAATTGTAATAGCTGAAGGGAAGCACATCAAAGAAATATGCATAGAGATTTTTCTTCTTTACATATGGAAGTGCTTCATACATGAGCCACACTGCAATAAGTGTGATAAACAATTAATAAAACAAATAGACATAAAAATGACAATAAATTAAATAAAGGCAAAAGCTTGATCCTAATGATATTTGTAGAATAACTATTTTAATCGTTAACTTTGATTAAAAGTGAGAGCAATAGAAATTCATGGACTCACTTTCACCAGGAAAAAGTCCTATAGGGTACAGCACAATGAACGCAGTATACCTAAGAATCAGGAAAAAGTAACAAAACTATGAGTTACATCAGCTTCTACTTGCTACAGTTTGTGTTGTGTGCAGGTGACTGTGTGGAAGACATAAAACCTGAGGTATGTGATCCATGATGGACAAGTTCCAATGCTGTTTAAAGCATAAAATGGATACCTAATTACCTGCAACAAGAAGTTGATCATGTATACCGACACTAAAGGCTCATGAAGCTGTATCAGAAATAGAACGGGAAATATATATCATTAATAAGAGATACATATCAACCACTTGCAAATGTTATGGAATGCATAGAAAAGATCAAGCTATGTAACAGATATCAAAAAATGTATCGTGTTCTGTAGAAAGAGAGTAGAGCAAAACGGCTAACAACTCAAACAAACATGAAAAAGTAAGTAGGAGAGTGATGCAATAGAATTTTCTTGTTGGAAAGGTATCTTGATGCATGCCAGAAAGTAGTGATAGAGATTATTTCCACCTAATTTCATGTGAACATATTAAATGAGATAATTTTTCCCACAAAATGAGCTTAAGCACCAAGTATATCATCAGAACATGAAGTAATTTTATAATAATGCTTTCAAATGAAATATTAGACTCCAGTTATGAAGTGTCACACTTGCTTCATTATAAAGTCCTCATATAAAATTATCCCAAAATTCATCACGAATTACAAGCCAACATACCTAGCCTTTAGAAGAGAAAGCATACAATTTGTAGATAACTACTCGATTCACTCACCTCACTGACACTCCAAGCAACAAAAGTTATGAAAACTGAAGGCAACTCCTGTACCTACAAAAATTTAAACGAGGAGAAATCATTATTTCAATAGGGAGATAAATTGCAAATTGAACGAGCATAAAAGAGGAAAGCCATAAAAACCTCATCAATAGTTCGAACAATTGATAGAAAGAAAAGAGTCCTTCCACCCCATTGCAGAAAAGGAAACAACACTCCACTTGGAACAATACCTTATAATTCACAAAGGGTTAATGTTAAAACAAAATACCAAATCACACTGCCATAACAAACACAAAAATTCTCAAATCTTCCAGAAAGTATTTATTCAGTTACCTACAGCTCCATGTATAACTTCCAAGAATGAACAAGTTTGTAGCAACCCTTCAGAACAAAAACAAAAATATTAACTTTGTTCCCCCATTTTTTTCATCAAAACAAAAAAGAAAGATAAAATGGACTACAAAAGTTAAACAAAGACTGACAGATTAGTTGTCCAGCAGAATCGTAAGCTACATGAATAGACTTGGTTGATAAAAAGTTGGACAAGATACTAAACAAAGAAACTGCCCTGCCACACAAATAGAAAAAGAAAATACATAAATTCACAGAAAAACATAGAAAACAACATAATGACGGAGAAGTGAAAGAAGATTCTGACCAGCCAAGGGCCTGAAGAGAATTGTAAGTGAAGAGATAGAGCCTGGAAAGTAGATACATTGTTGTGGCTGGTATTGAGCAACAGTGTGGACAAAATCAGCATTCAGCGTGCTTTATCTTTGAAGTTGGATCTAGACAATTAACGGAGAAAGCCATGTGAGCTGGGATGGTGGTTGGATGGTTGGTCTCCTGTTTTATTAGGAATGGGCCCAGAAGCCCGAAACTTTTATGACTGAAAAATGTTTGATGAATTTTAAATATGGGGTTTTTTCATGAGTAAGAGCCAAAATGAGAGAATGAAAATATATGTTGATGTTCATCTTAGGTCAGTTTATTTGTTATAAAGATGCTGTGATTTATCATCTATTTATATATAGGGACATAAGGGTTATTTATATGAGTTAGTATGTTTATTTTATGAAATTAATTAATTTTGCCAAAAATTGGGGATTATAATTACTAATTAACTCTCCGAATCCTATGCCTATATAACTACCAAATGGTAATGATAGGCCTCCCATACATAAGGTTTACAAATTGAAGGGGAAAAAAGGGGCACTAAGGGCAGAGAGTGAAGAAGAGTTAGTTAGGGGAATCTTATCTACGTGTCTGAATAATAGGAAGGGTGTGAGGAGTGTGTGAGCAAGGGTATTTTGTGAGATACTTAGTATAAATTGAAGGGATTAGTCTTGGGGAGGGTTAAGCACATTTTTAAGGGAATTAATAGTGGAGGCACCTAGCTTCTTGAACTGCTAGGATATTATCTGGTTACAATTGTTGCTTTTTACTCTATTCTTTGGTTCCATTCTTTCACTTAATATAATACTTAGTATATTCATTGAATTGTTTGTTCTCTCTTTATCTTTTGTACTTGCAATTTGTGTTGGAATTGGTTTATTGTAGCAAGTGGGCATATCAAGTAGTATCAGAGCCTCCTTTTTTTTTTTTTTTTTTTTTTGGGTATGGTTAAGTAAAAAATGGAAAACATAATGGAAGGGATGGAGAAGGAAATGGGAAGTGTGAGAGAAGATCTGGATAATCTCAAGACAGATGTGGGAAACCTCAAGGACTATCTCCTTGAGATATGAGAATGGATGAGAATAAGGGATGAGAATAAGGGATGAGAAAGAAGATACTTAGAATCGAGAGAAGAAGAAGATAGACATGACAAAAAACTCTAATAGTGAAGAAAGAGGGGTCTTTAATCGAACGAAGGAAAGAGATGATGAGAGAGAAGACAGGAAGTACAATAAACTGGAGCTACCAGTTTTCAATGGTGAGGATCCTTTTGGATGGACTTTTTGAGTTGAACGATATTTCCAAATCAATCGATTTGAAGAGGAGGAGAAGGTGGAAGCAACGGTGGTGTGTATGGAAGGGAGGGCTCTCCATTGGTTATCAATGGGTAGAATCGAGATTGCCAATCTTATCCTGGGGACTTTCAAATCGACGAATCGACGCTGATCAATCGGTGTAGGCCGTCATTCAAGGGATCAACCTACAAAGCTCTTGTCGCCATAAAGTAAGGAAAGGACTATGACAGAGTATATGGAGCAATTTGAAACAATGACAGAGCCTCTACGGGAGCTAGGAGAAGATCTTCTAATGGGAGTGTTCCTAAATTGGTTGAAGAAGGAGGTCAGTGCTGATTTACGGTTGGTCTAGCCCAATTTGCCTTTTAGGTTAATGGATCAAGCCTACAAGGTGGAAGAGAGACTATGGGTTTTAGAGAAAAAAAAAGCTAGAGGAAATAAGGCCCAATTCTGAAGAATAAACCAATACTATGGGGTCGGCTCAATACTAGAAAACCCATGCCTAAATTGGGGAACAACCAATTCACGCCCCCCAGATTTAGGGCAAAGCTTATCAACACTTAACAAAGTTTCGATCGCAAAAAGCGATCGGTGGAGACAACAACAACCAATTATCATGGAGACAACTTTTGATGACTGTCCGATGCCGAGATTCATACAAACGCAAACAAGGGGTTGTGTTATCGCCGTGATGAGAAGTTTAGGCCAAATCATAAATGTAAAAACAAATCCTACAAGTGTTGCTAATCATGGACGACGAAAAATTAGAACAACCAAAGCTAGAGGCTGTAGTCGACGAAGAGCCCAACAGTGAAGGTATCCATCTAGCTCTTTTGATGAGTTCTATTGTGGGTATATCATCTAACAAGACTCTAAAACTTAAGGGTCAAATTGGGGATGTGAGTGTGCTTGTGTTGGTTGACAGTGAGGCATCCCATAATTTCATCTCCCACGAGATAGTTCAGAAGTTGGGGATGACGATGGATAAGAGGAAAGCCTTCGAGGGTAATGGTGGGAAATGGGTGTACAATTCAGGATGAGGGTATTTGCAGAGTAGTTCAATTAGAATTGCAAGGGATTGAAATTCAACAAGATTTCTTCCCTTTTGAGCTGGGTGGGGCAAATGTGGTGTTGTGAATAACATGGCTAAGTACCCTAGGAGATGTGTGCTTAAATTGGAGGAGGTTGACCATGTAATTCAATTATGAGGGGAGAAGGATAGTTTTGAAAGGGGACCCATCCTTGGTGAAGGCATCAGTATCTCTAAAGGCAATGCTTAGATCCTTATAGGCTACGGGAATAGGTCATGTAGTGGAATTTGACTCCGTAGGGCTTAAGGAGGAACCGGGATTGGAGAAGATAGATCCTAGTGTGACTAGAGTGATAAAAGAATACAACTAACTATTTGACCAAACCACCAAATTACTTCCCCATAAAACCCATGACCATGCCATAGAACTTCAACCAGGATCCAGAGCCCCAAACATCATCCCTTACAAATACCCATACTTCCAAAAGAATGAGATTGAAAAACTAGTACGTGAGATGTTAGTGGTAGGAATAATACAACCCAATACCAGCCCCTATGCTAGTCCTATCCTATTAGTTAAAAAGAAGGATGGTAGTCGGCATTTTTTTGTGGACTACCAAGCCCTAAACAACCTCATTATACCTGGTAAATTCCCAATCCCTACAATTGAGAAATTATTAGATGAATTGGCAGGAGGTACAATATTTATTAAACTGGACCTTAAATCGGTGTATAACCAGATTCGAGTGAGGGAAGTAAATGTTCCAAAGACAGCCTTTAGAACTCGTGAGGGACATTATGAGTTCCTAGTCATGCCATTTGGCCTTACCAATGCACCTTCAACCTTTCAAGCATTAATGAACTCTATTTTTAGACCTATCTTGAGGAAATTCATCCTGGTTTTCTTCGACAATATCCTTATCTATAGCCCAGACCTCCACACTCACCTTTGACACTTGAAACATGCCTTCTAGATTCCGAGAGATAATGAGTTGTTTTTAAATAAAAGAAGTGTTCTTTTGCACAGAGAAAACTGGAGTACTTGGGGTATTTGCTGTCGGAAAAAGGGGTAGGGTAGATCCGCGTAAAATCAAGTTCATGACATCTTGGCCAACTCCAAAGAATGTGAAGAGCCTAAGGGGATTTCTAAGATTAACAGGTTATTACAGGAGGTTTGTCAAAGGATATGGGGTCATTGCCAAACTCTTAACCCAATTACTTAAGAAGGACTATTTTAGTTGGAATGCAGAAGCTGAAGAAGCCTTCGAGAAACTCAAAACAATAATGTCCACTATCCTTGTCTTGGTTGTACCAGATTTTTCCCTTCCTTTTGAGGTTCAATCTAACGCTTCTAGTTTGGCTATTGGGGCTGTCTTGGCAAGGTAGACCTATGGAATTCCTCAGCAAGGTATTTTCTCCTCAATCCAAACTAAAATTGGTGTATGAGAGGGAACTAATGGCTATAGTCTTTGCGGTACACAAGTGGAGACATTCCCTCATTGATAGAAAATTCATCATCAAGACTAACCAACGTAGTCTACAATTTTTAATAGATCAAAGAGTTAAAACCCTAGAACAACATAAGTGAATCTCCAAACTCATGAGTTTCACTTTTGAGATTCAATACTACCTTGGGGTTGCTAATCGGGTGGCAGATGCTCTATCTCAAAGGGAAGAAGAGGGTGAGTTTGTTGCCTTATCAGTAGTTCAGGTTTCAGAATACAAAGACCTTGCATCAAAGACATAATATGATCCCAAACTTCAGGTAATTATCCAGGACCTCCTTTTTTATTCATCCAACAAACCTTATCACAAACTTCACAAGGGTTGCCTCATTTACAAAAACAAGCTGGTGCTTCTTAAAGGTTCCAAGTTTATTCCAAGATTGTTGGAAAAGTTCAACTACAGTCCCAACGGGGGACATTCAAGTTTTTTTCAGACACTTAAAAGGGTGTCCAATGTCGTGTTCTAGGAAGGAATTAGGAAAGATGTCCAAGAGTTTGTCAAGACATGTACCATATGTCAACTCAACAAACACTCATCCTTGAAGCCAGTTGGCCTTCTTTAGCCATTGCCCATTCCAAACCAGGTCTTCAAGGATATCTCCATGGATTTTGTTGGAGGGTTACCAAGATAAAAAAGGGTGGATACTATACTTGTGGTGGTTGATCGCCTAACCAAATACAGCCACTTCATCAACCTTGGCCACCCCTATAATGTTAAGGAAGTTGCATCCCTCTTTATTAGGGAAATTGTCAAGCTTCATGGGTTCCCAAGCTCCATTGTTTCTAATAGTGACAAGGTGTTCATGAGTCAATTCTGGCAGGAGATATTCAAGGCAGTTGGGACTAATCTGAAATTTAGTTTTGCCTATCACCCACAAACGGATGGCTAAACTGAAATGGTTAACCACTGCCTCAAAGCTTACCTTCGTTGTTTCTATAGCTCCCAACCCTGGCAGTGGCCACATTGGCTATCCTGGGAAATTTTTTTGTACAACACGACCTATCATAGCTCCACTTAAATAACCCTATTCAAAGCCCTCTATGGGAGGGATCCTCCCATCCTCCTGAAGTTTACAGATTATCCCTCCACAATAAAGGATGTTAACCTCCAACTAACTAAGAGAAAGACAATCTTGAATGAGCTCAAACATAACTTAGCCGTAGCTCAAGGGCACATGAAGGAAACTACAAACCTACATTGTCGAGATATCAGTTTTCAGCCTAGGGATTATATCTATTTGAAGTTGCAACTGTATAAGTTCAAGACACTAGCCAAGAAATTGAATGAGAAGATCAACTCACACTTTTATGGGCCTTTCGCTGTCTTGGAACGCATTGGCCAAATGGCCTACAGACTTGATCTTCCTCCTAGAGCACAAATACACCTAGTTTGTCATGTGTCTCAACTCAAACAAAGTCTGCATCACTCTATTCCAATTCAACCCCAACCTAAATTTCTTTCTGAAAATTTGGAACTACTAGTTCAGCCCGCTAATGTCTTATCCACATGTACCCTCCTTGATGGCTCTAAGGAGGTCCTCATTTAATGGAATGACTTACATTCCTTTGAAGCTACATGGAAATCATATGATGTAATACACACTCAATTTTCTCAATTTCTTGTTGAGGACAAGGTTGGGGGGTGTCCGATTGATAGGCCTCCCATACATAAGGTTTACAAATTCAAGGGGAAAAAAGGGCACTAAAGGCAGAGAGTGAAGAAGAGTTAGTTAGAGGAATCTCATCCACGTGGTTGAATAATAGGAAGGGTGTGAGCAAGGGTATTTTATGGAATACTTAGTATAAATTGAACGGATTAGTCTTGGGGAGGGTTAAGCACATTTTTAAGGGAATTGACAGTGGAGGCACCTAGCTCCTCGAGCTGCTAGGATTTTATATGGTTACAATTGTTACTTTTTATTATGTTCTTTGGTTCCATTCTTCTACTTAATACAATACTATGTATATTCATTGAATTGTTTGTTCTCTCTTTATTTTCTCTACTTACAATTTGTGTTGGAATTGGTCTATTATAGCAGGGAGACGTATCATGTAATTTTCTAATTTTACCCTTATATAAAAGCTAACCAATAAAGATAGACTAAAAAAACAAAATCGCCACTGGGTGGTTGAGTGGTCAACTATCACTGTTGAGTGTATTACTCAAAAGTTCTTAAGTTTGATCCACCCAGTCGTTAACTTCAGGACCTCGGGGGAATAGTAGAGGCCCGATCACCAAAAAAGAAAAGATAGGTTGACAAACCCTTCTCACAAACATAAGGTTTACCAATTGAGGGGGAAAAAGGGGCACTAATGGACATTGAGTAAAGAAGAGTTAGTCAGGGGAATCTTATCCACGTGGTTGAATAATATGACAGTTGTGAGGAGTGTGTGAGCAAGGGTATTTTGTGGGATACTTAGTATAAATTGAAAGGGATTAGTCTTGGGGAAGGGTTAAGTGATAAGAGCTTGAATGTTTGTATTTTATTAGTGATTTAATTGGTTTATTTATGGAAAAATGTGTTTAAAGTGTGGAATTTGGATTAATTCTTTCATAAATACCATTAATGGGATCATGGGTGTATTTTGAGTGTTTTCAGGCTCAAACAGGTTTTTAAAGGGAAAATAATGATGTTGATAGGATTCACAACGCGTAGGAACAAACGGCACAAGAAAAATCAAGGTCGAAATGAGGAAGTTGTGGCACGTCGAAGATGTTGTGGAAAATTTGGAAATCCTTCATCATGAGTATGCCTTAATGTTTCTGTCATAACTTGAGCTGTAGAAGTCAAAATTTGATGATTCTAATGGCGTTGGAAAGCTTATTCAGAGAGCTACAATATTCATGTTGATGGCCTTATCAAATTTTGAAGATTACGGATGCTTTGGACAAAAAGAACGATCACCGCAGCGACCATTCTTATCGCTGCGGCGATGGGTCACGAGTGTGTGTTAATTCATTACCCTAATCCGAATCTGAATGGGCTAAGTTTTCTAATTTTTTTCCTAAGCATGAGTCGAAATAAGGAAGTTGTGGCACATCGAAGATGTTACGGAAAAATCTGAAAATCCTTCATCATGAGTATGCCTCGATGTTTCTGTCATAACTTGAGCTGTAGAAGTCAGAATTTGACGATTCTGGTGGCGTTGGAAAGATTATTCCAGAGAGCTACAATGTTTGTGTTGATGACTTTATCAAATTCTGAATGTTACAGACGCCTTGGACAAAAAGAATGATTGCTGTAGCGACCATTCTTACTGCCGCGGCGATGGGTCATGGGTGTGTGTTAATTCATTACCCTAATCCGAATCTGAATGGGCAAAGTTTTCTAATCTTTTTCATAAGCACGACCAGAACTAGGGAGATATAAAAGGAGAGTCTTTAAGAAGTTAGGGGGGACTTTTGGAGGGGGAAGAAGGCGGCTACCAAGTTGGAGATCAAGATCCTGGGAGCTCTCGTTCACCAATTAGAGAAGTTTTTATCTTTGTCTTTCTTGAATTGATGTCATTGAATAGAATGATGGATTTTGTTATTTTCATTATGAACTAATTCTCTTTTCTAGGGCTACAGATGTAGCCCAATTTATGAATATGTGTTGACGTTATTATACTGATTTTATATTGAGCATGATTTCTAAGTTTTATTATCATGTGTAATGCTTTCAAGTCTCAAGGGCCCGAGAGTTGAATGATATCATGGGTTGGGTTGAGATCGAGAGATGAAACCTAATTTGTCTTAGGTAATAAACCTATAGATTGAGCAAACACTAGAGATAGGTTACCACGATCTGTGAGCCTCTAGTAAGTTTCCATAGAACTTAACGATATTTTAGCGCCTAAATCCAACTTAGAGATATCTTGGGTAGTTGCTTAAGGGTTAATTTGCTAATTGCTCAAGAGAGAGTTAGTGGAATATTAGGGGATTTGACTTTTAGAATATACTTAATTAGGTTAGCAATAATTGTTAGTGCATAGGATTAAATTGGTGTGAAATATATGCCCTAGGTTTAGTCATATTGATCTTTACTTCAAAGTGTTTACAAATTCTGCATTTATTTAGTTTTTAGTTTGTTTACTTTTTCATTAAAGTCATTCTCACAATTCTGTTTTATCAAATAGCAATAGAATAGACTAGTTTGGTACTTGGTAGGCAGTTCCCTTGGGATTCGACACTCGTTTACTCGAGCTTTATTACTTGCACGAATTCATATACTTGCAAATAGCCTGTCAAGTTTTTGGCGTCGTTGCCGGGGAACTATTTTGTTCTACCAATATCAATACAAAATATTTAGTTGCTAATTTGATTTGTTTTATTCCTGTTTCCTAATTAATTTTTATTTTTGTTTGTTTTGTTTGTGGTTTTCAACTAGAATCTGGAGAGTTTACGTTCCAGAGGTCGTGGTTATCTTAATACACTAGATTTTGAGATTGAGAGAACCGCGAAACAGTTGAGAAAAGAAAAGAGGCAAGCTAACTCTGAAAGATCAATGGCTAACATAGGAACTGTGAATCCCAATATGGGAAATCAAGAGAATGAGACTGAAGATACTTTAGGCGGAAATGCAAATGGTAGAGCAGAAGTGGTTCAAAGAGCATTGAAGGACTATTCTAGTCCCATTATTGATAGGTGTTATTCAAGCATCAGGAGACCACCCGTTCAAGCGAACAATTTTGAGATTAAGCCAGCAATTATCGGAATGATTCAGCAGTCGATCCAATTCGCTAGGTTACCGAATGATGATCCCAACCTGCATATCACAAATTTTTTGGAGTTGTGCGACACATTCAAGCATAAGGGGGTATCCGAGGATGCAATCAGACGAAGGTTTTTCCCATTCTCTCTACGGGATAAAGCTAAAGCCTGGTTGATTTCATTGCCATCTGGGAGCATCAAGACGTGGAATGAGTTGGCTCAAGCGTTCCTCACTAAGTACTTTCCACCTGCCAAGTCGGCCAAACTGAGGAGTGAGATTACCAACTTTTACCAACAAGATTTAGAGTCATTATATGAAATATGGGAAAGGTTTAAGGATCTCTTACGGAGGTGCCCACACCATGGTATACCAATCTGGTCACAAGTGCAAACGTTCTACCAAGGGTTGCTACCAACCATTCAAGCCATGATTGATGTTGCAAGTGGGGGAGCCTTGAACAATAAAACGCTAGAGTAAGCATAAAATCTGATCGAGGTGATGGCGAACAACAACTATATGAAGGACTCCAGAAAGAAATTTAACAAGGAGATCAGTGGGAGTGCACGAAGTTGACAATTACACTACATTGGCTGCTCAACTTACGAACATCCAAAAGCAATTAGGTAATGTGTTGAAAATAAATGCAATTGAATCTTTTCTCTAACATGTGACCTTTGTGTAGAAAATCATGCGTCGAACGATTACCAAGAAGGAAACCCATTTGCTCAGACTGAACAAGCCAACTACATCAATAATTTCCAAAGAGGGCAAGGGAATCCCTATTCCAATACGATCTAGCATGGAGAAAACACCCAAATTTTTCATGGAGCAACATCAATGAGCAAAAACAAGCACCTATTTTTCAACATCAAGAGCAAAAATCAAATTTGGAAAAATGCATTGACCAAGTTCATTGAGGAGACAAGCAAGAGGTTTGAGAAGACCAACGTCTTGGTTCAAAATCAATCTGCATCTATTAGGAACCTTGGGACTCAAATTGAGCAAATTCACAACATATTGGCGGGAAGAGGTCAAGGGGTTTTACCGAGTGATGCAGAGAAAAATCCCAAGGAACAGGCACATGCGATCACCCTAAGGAGTGAAAAAGTTTGGAAAATTCGGAGAGTGAAAAACAGAGGATAGAACAAAACCTGAAGGATAAGCAGAAGGAATATCATGCGCCATGAAGATGGTGGCTGTGGCAAGCATAATGATGCAGAGAATTTCGTCAAAGGAAGGCCGATCGCTGCGACGACGAAACTGGGCGCCGCGACAACCGTGATGTTGTTCTGAATTCGTTAGGCTTAGCAGACGATCGCCGTGGCGATGAACCTGGTGGCTACGGCGAGCATGCATCTGCGCAAAGCCCTGTCGAGCCCGACAACTCTGCCATACCCACAATGGTTGAAGAATCAGAAGCTCGATAAGCAATTCGGTAAGTTTATTGAATGTTTAGAAGTTTACATATTAATATCCCTTTTGTTGATATGCTAGAATAGATGCCGAAGTATGCAAAATTTTTGAAGGAGATCCTCACGCACAAGAGGAAATTCGAGGAACACGAGAAAGTCATGCTGACGTAGGAATGCAGCGCACTAATTCAAAAGAAACTACCACCTAAACTACGGGATCTAGGGAGTTTTACTATCCCTTGTATTATTGGTAGTTGTTATTTTGATAAAGTGTTATGCGATTTAGGGGCTAGCATTAACTTAATGTTGTTTTCCATTTACAGGAAGCTTGGATTGGGAGAAGTGAAGCCAACCACCGTGTCTCTCCAATTATCTGATCGATCGATCACATATCCTAAGGGGGTAGTCGAAGACATCCTAATTAAGGTAGACAAACTGATCTTCCCAGTAGATTTCATAGTGTTAGACATGGAGGAAGATAGGGAAATACCTTTAATTTTAGGGTGACCTTTTTGGCCACGGGTAGAACATTGATAGATGTCCACCAAGGGAAGTTGATCTTAAGGGTAGAAGATGAGCAAGTAGAATTTGATGTTTTCAAGTCTATGAAGCGTCCATCTGAATTAGATTCATGTTTTAAGATTGATGTTCTTGACACCATAGTGGAGCAGAATTTTGAAGAGAATTACCTAATTCTGCCTTAGAGAATTGTTTGATGAATGCTAGAGACCAGGAGGATGAAGTTGATAATGAAGGAGATAAGAGAGTGTCTAAGATACTTAAATGCTTTACCACTCTTGGGTCGTCCCGAAGCTAAATCGATCAGAGAAATTGGAGCCGTGGAGTCTCAGTCAACTTTACCAATCACAAAGGCACCTACACTTGAGCTCAAGCAACTACCATCTTATTTAAGATATGCATTTTTAGAAGCGGGTAAATTTTTTCAAGTTATTATTAATGCTTCTTTAAGTGTTGTAGAGGAAGAAAAGTTGCTGCGCATTTTAAGAAAGTACAAGAAGGCCATTGGATGGACAATTACGGATATCAAAGGTATCAGTCCTTCAATGTGCACGTACAAGATCTTAATGGAGGAAAGTTACAAGTCTACTGTCCAACCACAGAGAAGATTGAATCCATCAATGCAAGAAGTGGTCAAGAAGGAGGTGTTGAAACTTTTAGATGCAGGAATCATATATCCAATTTCGGATAGTGCATGGGTGAGTCCAGTCCAAGTAGTGCCAAAGAAGTGAGGAATGACAGTGGTCCGTAATGACAATAACGAATTGATTCCAACACGAACGGTCACGGGATGGAGAGTATGTATCGACTATCGCAAACTGAACTCTGCGACTCGTAAGGACCATTTTCCATTGTCGTTCATCGAATCAAATGTTGGAGAGGTTAGCTGGCCATGAGTTCTATTGTTTCTTAGACGGATATTCATGGCTACAATCAAATTGCCATAGCGCCAGAAGATCAAGAGAATACTACTTTCACGTGCCCATACGGAACATTCACCTATCGAAGAATGCCATTTTGGCTTGTGCAACGCTCCTGCAACTTTTCAGCATTGCATGATCTCAATTTTTTCTAATATGGTTGAGAAGTCCATTGAAGTTTTCATGGACGATTTTTCTGTTTTTGGAAATTCTTTTGATGATTGTTTAACCAACTTATCTAATGTTTTGCAGAGATGTGTTGACAATAACTTGGTGCTAAATCGGGGAAAAATGCCATTTCATGGTATGAGATGGGGTTTCATGGTCATCGGATATCAGTGAACGGAATTGAGGTGGATCGAAGCTAAGATTGAAGTCATTGAGAAACTACCACCTCCTAATTCAGTGAAGGTTGTCAGAAGCTTCCTTGGGCATGGGGGCTTTTATAGGAGATTCATACAGGATTTCTCTAAAATCTCTAAACCTCTTTGTGATTTATTAGCTAAGGATGTTCCTTTTAATTTCAGTCAGGAGTGTTTAAATGCATTTAAGTGTTTAAAAGCAAAATTAATTTATTTGCTCCTATTATTGTTGCGCCCAATTGAGAACTACCTTTTGAACTCATGTGTGATGCGAGTGATTATGCTTTAAGGGCTGTTTTAGGACAATGAAAAGGTAAGGGCATGTGATATATTATGCCAGTAAGACTTTAACAGGACTACAGCTGAATTATGCCACTACTGAGAAAGAATTTTTAGTAGTAGTATTTTCTATTGATAAGTTTTATTCTTATTTGCTAGGTACCAAGGTCATCGTGTACACAGACCATGCTGCATTGAAGTACCTCCTAGCAAAACGAGACTCCAAGCCAAGATTATTGCGATGGGTATTGCTCCTACAGGAATTCGACTTGGAGATCAAGGATAAGAAAGGAACGGAAAATCAAGTGGCTAACCATTTATCCCAATTGGAGTCCAATGAAGAAGTTCGAGAGGAAGAAAAGCCAATCAATGAATACTTCCCGGATGAGCAATTGTTTGCTATTCAAGAAGGACTATAGTTTGCAGACATTACTAACTATTTGGAGTGAAAGGTTATGCCCCCTGGACTAAACTCCCAGAGACGAAAGAATTTTTTGTAGATTTAAAGTACTACTTCTGGGAGGATCCATTTTTGTACAAGCATTGTGCCGATCAGATGATAAGACGATGTGTGCCAGAGGAAGAGATGATGAATATACTTCGTCACTGTCATTCAATGGAAGTTGGTGGTAATTTCGGTTCGACAAATACCGCCGCAAAAATTCGTCAATCATTTTTCTGGCCTACTCTTTTTAAAGATGCTTTTCGTTTTGTTATGAGTTGTGATGAGTGTCAACAGGTTGGAAATATGTCCAAGAGAAATGCCATGCCTTTAAATAATATCATAGAAGTAGAATTGTTTGATCTTTGGGAGATAGATTTTATGGGACTTTTTCCTTCTTCGTTTTCTAACCGTTTCATTTTGGTTGCTGTAGATTATGTTTCAAAGTGGGTGGAAGCTTCTGCGTTGCCAACAAATGATGCTTGTGTCGTTATCAAGTTCGTAAAGAAGAATATCTTTCCAAGGTTTGGCACGCCAAAAGCCATTATCAGTGATGGTGGTTCACACTTTTGCAATTGTCAATTCACGGCATTGTTAAGCAAGTATGGGGTTACACATCGAGTTGCAACCCCATATCACCCACAAACCAGTGGCCAAGTCGAAGTATCAAATAGGGAGCTGAAACGAATCCTGGAAAAGACAGTGAACACCTCTCGAAAGGATTGGGACAACTAAACTTGATGATGCACTATGGGTGTATAGCACGACATTCAAAACACCAATAGGAATGTTGTCCTATAGGATGGTTTGCAGAAAAGCTTGTCACTTGCCAATGGAGTTAGAGCACAGATCGTATTGGGCAGTAAAGTTTCTAAATTTTGATCTACAAGCCGCAAGAGCAAAACATTTACTGCAACTCAATGAGATGGAAGAGTTTCATAATAATGCATACAAGAATGTCCGAATCTACAAAGAAAAGACTAAGGAGTGGCATAACAAGCACATTGTGAACAAAAGAATTCAAGGAGGGCAACAAAGTGCTGTTGTTCAACTCAAGATTACGACTTTTTTCTGGTAAATTGCGCTCAAGATGGTCTGGCCCGTTCATCATCCATCACGTGTTTCCGCATGGGGCGATAGAGCTTCACCATGGAACATTTGAAAGTCAATGGACAAAGATTGAAACCCTATATTGAGAATGGAAATGACAACGAGAGGTTTCACTTCTTCTTCAGAATCCTAATTGATGACAGAAAAGGAGTCGAGCTTAAGACTTTAAACAAGCGCTTTTTGGGAGGCAACCCAATATTTCGTTTTCCTTTTGGTTGATTTTTATTTTTATTTTTTTTATGAGTAATGATGTTTCTATTTAGTATTTCTTCTTTTCTTTTGTTATGTGTGTGTATGTTTTTGTGTTAGTGTTAGTTTATTAATTCCGATGTTTTGATTGTCTTTGTCAGGGTATGGGAAACACACATTCCCGGAAAAGAAATAAAAAGTTCAGCATCACGCTCGCCATGGCAATGAACTCCATCGCTGCAACGAGCATGCATTTCGCACACGAACAAGGGGCAGATGATTAATCACGCTCACCGCAGCAACGAACCCCATCGTTGCAGGGAGCGTGAGTCCAGAGCAGACCGCAACAAAAAATCATGATCGCCGCGACGATGCATACTATCACCGCAACGATCGTACCATAAAACGCGAACTCGCATTTAAATGAATCTGCTCCTCTTCCCTTGTACATACTCTTCATTACATTCACCCCACAATTTATAGCACAATCTCTCTTCCCCAAAAATTCTTTTTGTTCCTTTCTTCACACATCATTCACCCAATTTCGTTTTTTGCGCCATTGTTCACTAACGAATCCCATTTCGCAGATTAAGCAAGAAAGAGGATTTCCGTGAAAAAAAATCAATGGTTAGGGTTTCAAAAGCAAAATTGGGGGTTTTTGAAAATTCATCTAATCAATATCAATTAAAGGCATATTTGGACAGATCAAGGCTCAAGTAAGTGTTTCTACCCAATTTGCAAAGTAATTTTGATTGTTGAAGTTGGGAACCCATTAAATTGAATTTTGTGGGAGTGTGAGTTGATTGTTGTTGGTTGTTAACAATTGGGAGAGATTGATGTGATTTTTGGGAGAGATTGTGGTTACTCTTGTGATTGTGGCGTGATTGAAGAAGGAAAGTTGTCGTTAGTGGGAGTGTGGTGATTGTTCGTGGGTATTGTGAGTAGTTTGACTGAGTGTTTGGGTTAAGGGCAAAATAATGATAATGACACCCAAAAGGAAGCCCGGAAGTGATAAGAGAGAAAAAGGAAAAGAGCAGGCCTCCGGTGATACCCTCGGTTTGTTAGTCAGGCTGCCCAGGAAAGATATGAAAATTTTGCAAAGAAACCGGGAGGATTTATTGAAGAAAGAAGGCTGGTATTTGCAGAAGCTTTTGAGGGAATAACTGATGTGATTTAAGCTCTGGGTTGGGACAAATTTTGTAAAGAACCCCCGGCGCTTGCTGTTGCCTCTGTGGTAAAGGAATTCTATGCCAACAGTTCCTGATAACGTTGACGGGAGGACACTGGTAAGAGGTAAAGAGATAGTATTTAATGCAACTGATATTAATCAGTTTTATGGGCTACCGCAAGTTGGAGCTAGATGATGACGCCTATGCCGCATTCAAGCAGCAAGTGGATTTTGACGCAATAATTAATTCTTTGACAAAAGAGAAAGCTACATGGTTTATTGCGGCTGGGGAACACATCCGTTTTGACAGTAAGTTCTTGAACTCAACTTCGCGCATGTGGCTATATTTTGTATGCACTCGATTGATGCCCTCCAAGCACATGAGCACTGTTAGTAAAGCTAGGGTGATTCTGATATATGCAATCCAGCAGAAGATGAGAATGAATGTGGGCGAGATTATCTTTCAAGAGATTACCCATTCGGCAAAGCGTACCAAGACTGGTTTTTACTTCCCTCACCTGATTACCGCTGTAAGCAAGCTTGAAGCTGTCAAGTTGAATGTGAAGAAAAGGTTTATATTCCGCAAGGCGTGTGTCTTACCGTGCAATTTCTGCAAAATTTAACCAATGGGGGCAGAGTAGAGGTACCCAGGACCAAAGCATCTTCATCGACGAAGCTTTCCCAAAGAGATCAATTGTTGAAGATGCATGAAGACATCAAAAAGTTGAAAACGCAACAGAATCGCCAAGAAGCCTGGATGACGTGGATGAGTGGGCAAATGAGGGTGCAACATGAGATGCACAGATTGCAACTTGCTCATGCTGGGATAGCAGCCCCATGGTGTGAATGGACTGATTTTGTGTACCCAGTGGATGAGGAACAAGGCGATGCTCATGATGAGGATTCTGAGGAGAGTATGGAGGAGTAGAGTGAAATTTCAGTGTATTTTGTTGGTTGTTTTTTCTGTTTTGATGCACGTGCATTTTGCTACTGTATGTCTTTGCGTCTTTGTGACCTGTTAGTTTATTTTTGTTGTTGTTAATACTCTCTTATCCATTATTGTATTCTGCATAACTATGATGGCCGACAAGGTCTGTTTTAGTTTTTTTTGCTAGAACGAATGCGTTTACACATGGACAACCTTATTACGTTGAGGACTGCGGTAACGTTCTCTTTCTCTTATTCCTACGCTTAACATTGGGACAATGTTGTTTTATTGGTTGGAGGTAGGAATTTAAGAAACGTAAATTGAGCAGAATTTTTGTATGGATTTAGAGAGTAGTTTTATTTATTCTTTTATTTTAGGTTGTGAGTTTTTATTTTTGTCCCTTGGATGAAGTCATATGTCTGTGATAAGAATGTGCTTGCAATAACACAGAACTAATGGAGGACATTAATTTTTACCTTTGCTTACGAATGTGTGTGAATATTAATGACATTGAGTTGATACCCTAGTGAACTGTGGATTGAAAGTGGTTTAGTCACCTACTTAGAGACGTGTTATGTATGAAGTTTACATGAACATTATTGTGATCTCAACAAACTCTAGAACTCATTTGATAAGCACTCAAGACGAAATCCTAGAATTCACATCACTTAGAAAATGATTTAGGCTGTTTTTGGACCGATTGAGCTTTTCAAGCCAACCCTTGTTATTGTCATCACTAGTTAGCCCTTTGAGCCTTTTAAACACAATTTAGCCTTGTTTTTCGTTCTTTGAACTTAATGTTTACCCTATCCTGATTATGAGCCTAAAATACAATCGTACCATTTTATCCTTAAGAGACTTAATTGTTATTCAAGCTTAATATAAGTATTGGTGTGGAAGTGTAATTTTTCCACAACCCAGGTTTATGCGAAGAAATTGGTTGGGGGTTGTGGAGTGCTTGTATGATCAATGGGGATGTGTGTGTTTTCTACTTTTATATTGACGTTAAAAAAAAAAAAAGTTGGCATTGAAAAGCATTGTACTGTCAAATAGAAAGAGTTTGATAAAGATTGGGAAGCTACTGAGTGGAAAAGAGAAGTGTGGTGTATGTTAGTAATAAGAATGAATAAAAAATTAAGTCTCTTAATTTTAGTTTTGTTAAATTCTCTTTCCATTTTTCATGAACTCATACCCCAGCCAAACATTACAACCTTTACAAAGACCTATTGATCCAAGATGATGTGAAATTTTACATTAGTGGAGAGTGACATGAAAAGTGAGCCTATGGAGTTTGATTCCATGATTCACATATAAGTCATAACCCGAATACTGAGATCAAAAATTTTTGCTCATGAATGTTGTGCATAACACCATCCGAGTTTGTAGACTAATGGTTTGTGGTTTTATGGATGTTCTAGGGTTGATAACGAAAATGAAATTGATGTTTGCATTTTCTGTGAGTATAGATGATTTTTAATTAATCTATTTGTTTTGTGTATATGCAATTTTTGAGACGTCTTTATGAATTGATCCAAGACTTTTTGTTAGTGTGTTCTTTTTATGTTTATGTTTTTGTTACTTTTGGAGTTTAGGATAAGTTTAGTGTGGATGTTTGTGGGTATCATCGCTGGAAACCCTCACGAGACTACAACTCGTCCAACTATGGCCACCTAGGGGTTTAAAGGCTTGTTGCATACGCTAAATGTAATCGTGTCAATCTACGAAAGTGATTTAGGATAGTTTAGATTTAGGCTTTTTAATTAGTTGTTTTCTTTTCAAGCTTAGAGACTTATTTTATTAAGCACGTTTTAAAGGAAATTAACAATAAAGGCACCTAACTCCTCGAACTGCTAGGATTTTATCTGGTTGCAATTGTTGCTTTTTACTCTGTTCTTTGGTTCCATTCTTCTACTTAATACAATATTGAGTATATTCATTGAATTGTTTGTTCTCTCTTTATCTTCTCTACTTGCAATTTGTGTTGGAATTGGTATGTTGTAGTAGGCAAGCGTATCAGGTAATTTTCCTAATTTTACCCTTATATAAAAGCTAACCAATAAAGATAGGCTGACAAAACCATCACCGAGTGGCCGAGTGGTCAACTATAACTGTCGGGTGTATTACTCAAGAGGAACTAAGTTCGATCCACCCAGTCGTTAACTTTAGCACCTCGAGGGATTAGTTGAGGCCTAGACACCCTCGGTCACCAAAACAAAAACAAAAAAATAGGTTGACAAACTCTTCTCACAAACACAACGTGACAGCTCGCAATTAGTTAGGCGGGATCCATTGTTGGGCAGACAGTACCTATTGCAAGCTATCACGTCGCGTTTGTGAGAGAAAGTTTGTGAGGGTAGTATTACCCAAAGCTAACATTTCTTCACTTTTCTCTCTTTTTTTCTGAAAAAAATTCTTTGGAGCCTTTTTGGCTTTTGAAAATCCAAACTCTTAATCAACATCAATCATGACCTAATGATTGATTTAAGTGACGAGATTTATTGCAATATTACGATTTTTGGCCGATTCTTTGCTAAGGAGAAGCTATCAAACTTCTTAATATAAATTGTTATGATTTAGGATAAATGTTCGGCTTTAAAATTAAGATTTAAAAGTTTTATAACTTTGGTGAATCTCGTTGATATGTATATTGTTGTAAGTGTTCTTGTAATTGATTCCATTTAGAAGTGTTGAGGGTTTGTTTGATTGATTTGGATTAGATTTGTTCCCAGCCTTAGCATGATTTTCCTAGTTTGCATAATTATTCACGTTAATCGAAAAAAATCATGCTAACCAAAGAAAAATCACAATAATCAAGAGAAAAATCATGTTAATCGATGGAAAAACCATGCTAAAAGGAAATGTGTTTTTTTTAAGTGTTGGGATATTAGTATAGAATGGTAGTTTGGTATTTAAATAAATGAATTGGTTATAAATGTATAGGGTGGGAAAATTGGTTAATTAATACCGCCTCAAATCTTGGCTAATTTAATTAATTTCCTTTTTATTTTTGTGGTTGAAATACAAAATTTTTTAATGTGAGAGCTAATTTATACATGCAAGAATTAGCGCTTACTAAAGACAGTTGAGGTTTATTTTTTTAATGTCAACATAACAAATTGATTATAAAATCATAAATGTTAATTACAAAAGTTTAAATTTTATTTGGTCAATGATGTATTGCAATAAGAATTAGAAAGAGGTAATTCTTGCATGTATTATTGTAAAATCCTATTATTAATGTAGAGATAGAGTGATGCTCTAAGAATGTGCAAATTATAGACTAATAATAGGAAATATTAACGATAAATGGACAAAAAAGTGATGAGAAGTAAAAGGCATTATTCATTTTGGAGTAAACGACATGTTCCCACCCAACTCCCAATGTTTGGCGAAATGGGAAGTTTACATCCCTAATTTCCTAAATTCCAGATTCTCACCTTACATAAACAGAAAATCGTTTAATTTAACGATTAAAGGGTCAAGTGGTCATTTTCACTACATTAAATCTAAAATGACCCACCCTTCTGCTACTGTTGACTGAGGGCCAAATTGGCCAGATACTAGTGTCGTTGACCCTCCTTATCACCACCAAATTACTCCCCTCGGTTCCCTTGCCAAAACCCCCTACTATCACACACCATTTTGCCCTCGTTCGCTTGGTCAACACCTTTGGTTCGTTTTGGTATGGCTCAAGCTTTTCTAGTTGATCTCGTCACTGGAAATCATCCCCTTCTCCACCAAACGCATCACCGGTTTCCCATCTCTTAAACCCCCATCCTTCCCAAAACCGGTTGCTCAACAAACGCCGCCAATCAAGCCTCCTCCCCATATTGCTTTTTTCGTTTTGATTGATGATTCTAGTTGATTTGTTGGAAGACGATTGAAGAAGGTTTTTTGAAGTGTTATCGCTTGTGTTGTTGATTTTCCGATCGCCAACACTCCCCAAGGCTCTCGCCTCCCAACTCTTCTAGTGCGCACACTAGCCATTCGACAAAAGGCCACACCCAGTGCATGCCCCCTAAGTGCGCATGCCCACACACCAGCCGTTGTTTGTGTGGGATTTTTGGAGTTAATTGGCTGATTTTCGGAGTGCTTGGGTTTGTCGCAGTGTTTTTAAACCCGGCCGGTTGAACCGATTTAACCAAGACCCGGGAGCTTCAACGGATCGGGTTTAACTTTTCCAATTCAATCAAAACCCTAAGATTTGGGAGGATGATCGATGAACAATTGACGGCCGGAAGGTTAGGGGCTTTTGAAGAGTAAATGCCGCTGAATGTAATGGTGGTGACGGCGTTGATTTCCGGTGAGTAAATCGACTGAAAATCGAACAAATCTGGCAGCGGCAACAATGGGATTTTGCTGGCGATTGGCGAGGCTAACGGGGGTGGGGTGAGGTGGGTTTTGGTCGGGAGGAATAGGGGAGTAATTTCTGGGTGATGGGGAGGGTTTTCGACGCCGCTGCGGTGAGATCTGGCCAAAATCGAACCCTATTTCGACTAGATCTTGAGTAGATTTTAATGGAAATGGGCTTAAGAGACGATTGGGGTTGCATCTGGGGTGTTGCCGTCGCCAGTCGATTTGCATTTGGGGTGTGTTTGATAAAGTTTAAACCTATAGAGACTTACACGTAATTTTTAGGGGTGTATTTGCTGAATTTAAAAGTTTTTGTCAACCGGTTTGACCAGCGATCAAATCGGTTAAATCGGTCCACTCGGGACCCGAAAACTTTGCAAGGTTTCACCCTAGGTTGGGTTTTAAAACATTGGTTTGTCATACAACGGCAATGGCTAGGTGATGGTGGCAATGGCTAGGTGGATGGAGATGGGGATGATATGAAGGTAGAAAAATAGAGTGTCATTGAAATAAATTTGAAAGTAAGATAGTTATTTTTCTAATTCTATTGATTTGGGGTTAACAAATAATTTATTAATTTATTTCTCAAGTGGAGTATGATAATAATATCCTTGCACTTGTATCAAAACCTAAAAATGTTAAAAAGTGGGAATCTGGAATTTATAAAAAGTGAAAACTTTCTATTTCGGCAAACCTTGGTTGGAAATACATCGTTTACTCTTCATTTTGATAAATTTGACAAGAGTGGCCCAATCTCACATCGGTCAGTCTGTCAGACTGAAGTAGGGAAGACGGAGTAAGCTCTCAGACCTTCCTTTCTTCGGCAATCATTCCTCTCAAAATAATCTTGGGCCTACGTTGCTACGGGTGAGAGAAGCAATCCTCCTTTTAGGTCGTCTAAGCACTAAGATCTCTTTCAAACCAACAGGAAGCCTAGCTACTGTCTTTATGGGTGACTAAAAAGCGCTAGAAACTCTTTTTCACAGCTTCATAGCCTATCTTTTCTCTAGCATGGGGCCGTCCTAAAGCAGTTAACCAAGATTTTGGATCTTTCCCAATATCCTCTACGCCTACTTCTCTTCCGAATCCAAGACTTGGTTCAAACTTTCAAGCAGTACTGACCAATATTCCAGTCTGTCAGACTGAAGTAGGGAAGAAATCATCATAAGTTTGAAAAAAAAACTAGACCCAGCTGACACAGCACACGTTGCATTATTGTTATTATTAATGGAAGATATAATGGAAAATATGGAAGAAGATAAATTTGTCAAAATCTTTCTGCAGGCATGCATGTTGCGATTTGCTTCCTATTGTTGCCATATTTTCAATTATGCCTCTTTCAGAGGTAAGATCTTTTGTTAATGTAGACAATATTAAACTTTTCCATTATATGGAGATCAAGTTCATCACTTATCATGGCCAACAACTTGGGATTTATACCATGAATAAGTAAGGAAATTAATGAGCTAAAAATGATGTTGTTTTACTGGTTGCAGTCAGACCTCAATCAGCAAAATAGAGGACAATTATAAGTGAGCAGTGAACACACAGATGAATAAATCCTATCACAACAATACAAGTCCCAATGTAAAAGGGGGTGCGTATACATGGGACTATAGGCCTTAATTTAATATAACGCGTTTTGGGTCTAAAATTCAAAAACAAAACCATGAGACCTGTATTATCAAATAGACAATATCATGTTGGATCAATTTATAACAAAAATATAATAATAGACACATTAACATAGGATTCTTTAAAACTAAGAAAACCCAAAGGTATGATAATTGTTTATAGAAAAGATAAAGATAAATTAAATAATTTATTTATTTATTATTTTTTTTGTTTGCGCTCGAAGGATTGGATGCTGTCAATGGAGCTGGGTTTAGATTAGTGGGTCGGACCCAGCTGCAATATGATTGAGCAGCTTAGGGAGAATTGCATGTCAACATCCATACATAGTTGATGAAATGATATTGTCCATTCATTTTTTCTTCCTTGCTTTTCTTTAGTCTTTTTCTTTCCTTTCTGCAGCATTTCAACTGTTTGTGTTGCTTTTAGTTTCTTGATTACATAACTTAATCAACAACCAGTTGAATTAATCAAATAAAAATAATGGACTTGGGTGGGTAACCACTAAACTAAGTATCCATTTTCAGGAAGCTTAAACCAATTATAACTTGATATAACCAGGTACCCACAGAAACAGAAGATCTTGAGCAGAGCAGCCTATAAGCTTAATGTAACTTAATATAACCACAAGTACTTCTTTCTTCCCCTTTAAGAATTGTTTGCAGAAATGAACAGTTGAAAGAGGGGCCAATACTGAAGTATTTCTGAGAGTACTTGTATGAAATCCCTAAGATTGGAGAATAATGAAGGAATCTTTTCTTTTACTTGAGATTCTTATATTCATTACAATCTTTTATTCTTTCCCTGCTGGAAGATTCTAGCATTCACTTTCGAAAATTATCTTTGGCAGTGTTATTCATGGAGGAATAAAGCTTAGACAGAGAATTAATGGTGGTTTAATTATATTCTCTTGTGTACATCTCAGAGCAAAACATATTTAGCTTAAGTATAAAAAGTAATGCTATATGTACAAATAAATTTCACACTGATTTGTGTACAAACTGATGTGGCATAAAATAAATAGAATAGTGAATATGAATAAGTTTAACTTTTCATATTCACCCATCATCCATTCACTTTATGCCACATCAATTTATACACAAATCTTTGTAAGATTTATTTGTTCATCTAGTAATTATTGAAGAATAAATATATATCTACAGTGCAAAAGAAAAGGAGAGAGAAAAAGAAAAATTCTAATTCTCTGTACAGAAGCAGCCTTATTTGTAGATAAAAACTTAGAAAATGATATTTTACATTACATTCATGAAGATACCAAATCTCCAAACATCACAGAAGATTCAATAAGGTGCTCTCTTCTTCTCTGAAAAAGCAAAAGACACACAAAACAAAAGCAGATACACTAGGAGGGTCATGCATGGAGATGGGATTATTACAGTGGATAACCATCATCAGAAAGCTTGGAGAAAACCCATGGCCATAGCATACAGCTGGTTAGAGCTTCCTTGGGGGAATACTAATATTTCATATATGAATAAATATAAATCAATTGAATTTTGATTAGCCAGTTAAATATGCCTTTCCATATTCGTTAGAGGATGAAATGAACTGATCGTTAGGGAGATTATTAATCATCTTACTCTCTTCTTCAAAATCATCAATCCTCCATAGCGAGTCGTACCAAGGATAGTCCCACGATGGAGAGGCAATTATTGAAGCACAAGAAAAGTTGCTAGTATTCTCTTCACAAACTGGTCTGATCATTAAAGAGTTATTTTCTTCTGAAAGCTCTATATCTTTCCATATGTCATCCATTGAGTATCCAGCAGTTTCATTCTCTTCATGAACTGCGGCCATACCCATCACTTGACCATCACGCCCTCCAGTGTCGTAAAAACTGGCTTTTCCAGTTTTGGACTGCATAGAGTCCACAGTAGTAACAGTTGATGATGGAGAAGAAATATTTGAAAACGATGATGATGGTGGCGAACACACACCTCGCTTCCTCTCTTGAGCCTTCTTCCGCATATGGGTCCTCCAGTAGTTCTTGATTTCATTATCAGTTCGCCCAGGTAACTTGCGAGCAATTCTTGACCATCTGCATGCAGTCATTATCAAATATACAAAGTGAAGAAAAACTAAAGAATTTCTGAAATCATAACAATTAAACAAAGAAATTCAGATGATGAAGACTATTGTATGTGCGTTTTATTATGTATTCTCAAACCTATTTCCCCATTTGGCATGAAGTTCAAGGACAAGGCGCTCCTCTTGGGGTAGTCATTTTGCCCCGTTTGAGACCAGGGTGGAGGTAGTTAACCCACCGTAACCTGCAACTTTTTCCAGTTCTGTTGAGACCTACAACAAAATCATGGGTTAAAAGTTGCTCCTTCCAAAAATCGCCCATCTTCATGAAACCCTACCTATTATGTGTGCCCCGCCACCTTCAAACCTGAAACTTTTGCTATAAAGTCCCATCGTCGATCTCCAAATAAGCCCACAAAGTTCATCAGGAGAATGTCTTCCTGTTCTGTCCATGGGCCCTTTCTGGTTTCCTCTTGCACCATTTTCATTTTCATTTTCTCTGTCTCTTTCTCTTTCTCTGTACTTTTTTCTGGAAAAGAAACTCTTTAACTATTACACTTTCTTGTTCATGGAAAATCTACCAATACTCAACTCTTATTTATACAACCGAGATTCCATTGCTAAGATGTGAAAATTCTTTTGCGATTATAATAATTTCATCTTTCTGCATCTTCACCGTACATGTGTAACTAGTGTGCGCGTGCTTTTGCTGTGACAGCCACCTTGTTATGCATCTCGATGTCACCCATTATAATCAAAATAACCTAACCATGGGATCTCTCTGTTGATTAATTTATCTTTGCTTATCACAATGAATAAACAAAGATTTGATATGTTGACGTAGCTCTCACAAAACTAATCAACAAGACTACAAGAATAGTAATCGATTCCATTTTCATATGGGTTAATTTTTTAATCATGTTAATGGTAGTTGTTACTATAAGATTGATCCATATCAAAGATAAATTACTAAAATTAATCTGAAAGAAATGATTTGTTCATACAATAAGGGCCACCTATCTATGGGAAAAAAAAAGTATTAACATAAAAGTAAACTCTCTGAAAGATCAACTGGGTAGTTGATTGGATAAAGGGGAATAATAAGTTTTGATGGAAGTTGCTAGATCTTCTCCTTTACTTTCCATTGAAATTGATGAAATGATGATAGTGTATAAGTGTCACTTGACTTTAGTAAAGGCCCTGGATGAATACAAAGTGGTGAAAGGAAAAGGATAAAGAACAAGAAGACAAATCGTTAAAAGCAGGGGAATATAGGGGGAACGAACTTACACATACCCAAAATTTGCCGTAAAGATGAAGTGATACCCAAAATATTTAGAGATGATAAACACCAACTCTTTATCATGTTCTGTTAGGAATTTTAATCTGTTAAAAGATAAAAATAGTGAAAAGACTGGAATATTCACTGATCTCCATTCCCAACGCGCACCAGCAAGAGCCAATGCCATTTTTATCACCGAACTTCGCAAAAAAATGCTAAATCAGGTCAAAAATTTGATCGATGATGTAAGAGGACTGTGCAAATGAGCTTAGGGTGAGAATAAAATTACTATACTGTTTTTAGCAGACAGAAATCCCTAACAGAAATCTCTAACTGAATATGACAGAAAGTATTTGTTTGTCATTTTCAAATCTTTTGGGTATCAATCTATCTTTATACCAAACTTTGGGTAGGTGGAAGTCGTTCGACCGGGGAATATATAGAAACTGTTTAGGTGTCATACATATACAACTAACCATTTCTCCAAGTTGGAATGAGATATTATTCTCCAGGAAATTTATTTTTAAATGATAAGAGGGTTACCTTCCCTTCTTCAGAAGACTATAACAATTGATGCACATTAAGATTTATTTATTCATAGATGATAGATTAATTAAATTGAAGTAGCACTTTAGATTTTTTTTTTTTTTGATGACCGGAAATATCCGAACCAGCTTACATGCACCTCAACTAATCTCCCGAGACCTTAGAATTACTAGCCGAGTAAGAGCTTCAATGACTATCCCTATTAGCATCCGAGGAGGGACTCGAACACAGAATTTCTTGAGTAATATATCTAAAAGTCTCTATTGAACTGTCTGGTCACCCAGAGATAGTTATTAGCACTTTAGATTATTAATTTGTCTCTCTTTTATGTATATAATCGCTATGCATCAGAGCACCCTTCTGAATTTGCCTAAACAAGATGGTGGGTTGAATACTTGAATTTTGGATATTCTGTTTTGATTTGTGATGCGAAAATGATTATTAAAAAGTCAATGTCTCAATAATCGAATTGTATATATTATTAAAATTTGAAAGTTTATTAGATAGAAAAGGTGTGCTACTTTAATTGTGTCAAGCTTATGATGAACTAATTAGTATTAACTAATCAAGTAGTCTTGTAACAGAGACCAAAACTTGCGTTTCCACAAAGTTCATATTCACTGATAATAATTCTCCCCTCCTCCTTTCTCTGTGTTTTGCTCTCCTCGTTTCATTTGAAAAAAAAAATAAACATGTTTATAAACCCAACTGCATCGATTATACCCACTCAAGTGAAACAATCTAGAGTAATACGAAACTAAGACAGAAAACCTATACAAATACCAATCGAGTAAAGAGAAAAAAATATACACAAGATTTACTCTGGTTCACTCAATTAACAGGATACATCCAAAAGAGTCAATATTATTGCAATACTATCTCACCTCTCTCGTTACGATGAAATTAATTTGTTTTATGATTTGTTATCACTCACATACAAGAGAAAAAGAAATTTATATACTAGGTTTAAAGAATAAAATCTAGTATTACAAAGATTAATTAATAGACCCCCGAATGCGTCTGCGTGACCCATTATTGTTGAAGTGGTCGTCAACTCCAGCACCAAGAACATGTATATATTAATTCGGATTTTGCAAGAGCTTCAAAAGTTTAATACGTTTGTAACATGCAGTATGTTCTTATTGTAATATTGGCATCAAATGCCTGCTGGGGTTCCCTGTAATCAATCATACTAGTTTTCCCTAGTCTAAAACTTAAACTAATGAGCCTGAGAATTTTCCTAATATCTAACGTAATATCAATAATAATAAGCTTTTACAGAGTGCATGAATCTCTTAACAATGTGGTATTAGCCTCTATTCATGATGGATCTTGGCATGTGCCTATGGTCAAATATACAGAAGCAAATAAATTTCATGAGCCAACTTGTTAATAAAAGGCATTATTTTACTATACGCAAATAAGCACATGTACTATAGATTAGAATTATGAACGTAGCCCCAGTAATGTTATAAGAAAGATGAGAACTCTAAAAATTCGTGAAATATTCTGATAAAATCTTCGCAGCACAGCCTTCAACTGCTGTCCATAGGAAGGGAAGAATAACTGAGATATCATATCAGTAGTCAGGACATCAAAAATCTTCTCTATGGCCAAGGGGGAAAATGAAACGAACTATAACTCCTCACTGTTTTACATCTATTGATGCTTGATTTTGACATCAACTATTCACGCATATAAAATGTTAAGCGGGCTTAGAAATCACACGTGGTATAGAAGTATAAAAAGAGATATTGAACAGGTAGCAATTTTTAAAGTGGTTCGGATATTCTAAGGCGAATCCTACTTCCACTGTAATTTTATTAATGGGTGATTACAATCGTCTCCCACTCGGCAAGTTGGATTACAATAGAGAAAATAAATGTGGAGGAAAAGAGGGAGAGAGAGAGTATATGTTTTGAGCGGTGGATGAACCAATCCCGTAAAATAGAGGAGAGCCTTTTATTTATAGTTGGAGGATTCAAGCTAATAATCATGATTCTGCGTGTAGACAGTGTGGTATAATTCATAACCCAATTCCCATTGGTTGTTTGCACGAGATATGTCCTTAAATCGCGTGGGGCTTCAACAGGTGGACAGTTTCTAACCACTCATAAGCCTAACGTTCACATGTTTCACTGACGATGACCTTACCCCTTTCGTCCTTGTGGGACGTGGCTGCATCCAGACAGCAGAAAACATTCCTAAATTTTGATTGGTTTTTGCTGATTTAAACTCACGTGAACCCTGGTTTTTTGGGCATAACAACATCTATCAGCATTGACTTAATATTTTGTTTCTGTGAAAATATAAAATAGTCTGTCTGCCATGTAATCACAACATATCTTGTAAAGCATTCATGAAGATTACTTTGTTTACAGCCAACAAATGCCATAAACAATATAGTAATATAAAGCTTATATTAAATCTTATTGGAATTCATACCTGTCTTAATTTATAATTAGTCACTGAGAAATCTCGATTATGGATCCATCATCCATCTCATGTTCCTGGTAATTTACACGACCACAAATCAATACTAAATTTGGGGTTAACTTTCAACACTGCTAAAAAGTTTGGCCTATCCCATTCTATTAATATTTGATTAGACAAGTTGGAGATTATTATTAGTGGCTTAAGCGAGAATAGAACTAATTAAACTATTACAGCACTAGAAACGACGTGGTAAAGAGATATTTAAAAGTGGAATATGGCATCATATGCCTGTGCTATTTCTAACAACATAGAGTTTTTTATGTATAAATTGTGGTGGTGGTGATGTTAGCACTGTATCCAGCATAGTTCTTGCTGCATAAAACAAAAGAATTCTCAAACAAAAATAAATGGAATGGTGGCTCCAGACTTCTTGCTTTAAGGGCCCTGGTAGCTAGTGGAGTGAAGATAAAAAGAGTAGCTAAAAAGATGAACAAGCGTAACGTGTACACCACCATTTTTATGGCCACCCCACTTAGTTTTATCCCCACACCTCTCTCTTTCATCACTCTCTCTTCATTCATTTTAATATGTGGAACTCGTGGCCCCAATGAATTGAAAATTAAGTTTAGATTTCTGTTGAAGAAGAAGAAGAGTGTATTTTCTTCCATAAATATATATGGTCTGCTTGCTCAAATATAAGTTTTATTCTTCTCAATTGTCCATTCTCTTGATGCATGCCACTGTCTGTTTAATTTGAACCATGAAAGCAATTTTCCCAATGATTTTCAGTGATGTTTTGTTTGAATTTCACTAATCCTGCTTGGCCAAAAACGATGCCACGAGTCAATTTGTGATGCATCACTAAGATATATCTGATGTTCTAGAGAAAAATATAATAAGTTGGGGTGATCTGATAAGATAGATTATGTGATGTGATAACATTATTTATGTTCATAGGTCGTATGTTCTCATTTGCTTTTTGTATTCTGTGGCAAACATTAATAGAAAGATTTGTGGTTTTTTGATGTTGAAGTTTGCACTAAAAGCTTGTGGTGGGGAGGGGAGAGGCTTGTCTCACCCTGAATGGAAGAGTAAATTAAGATCCCAATCTGTGGGATGGTGGGAGAGAATTTTAATCTTGTTTGCTTATGATTGATTTGGCTACAGGTTATAATCATAAATTACGTTGCCTTACTAATAATAGAAACCATAATATGATATTACGAGTAGTTTAATTTAAGTTAATCAATAGTTTTACAATAACTATACAGCTAAGCTCCTTACTATAGCCTTTAACCTTTTCTGGGGTTGGGTTTGTTTGGGATGGGATCTAAAGGAGATATCCTTTTTCCACTTCTCTCTTTCTTTTCTAGTAAGGGACACTGCAGATCAGTCAAACACAAGTAGCCTACAGTGATAATCAATTTAGAATGATTGAGAGAGAAAGTACAGAGAGCGCACGAGGTTGGATCACTTTCCACTTGTAGTGTAATGTAATGCATTTTGCCTCTGATAATTTAAAGAAGAAAAAATGTACTAGTTTTGTCAGAAGTAACGGCTGGAATCAATTGATTGTTGGATCTCATAAATTAAAGTCTTCATCAGTGACAGTTTGTGCTAGTGGGATTACCATTTTCTGCACATTGAGAAGATACTTATTGTTCTTGTTGAATGTCAGGATTCTATGTTAACGTTCTTATCATATATGATACCCTCCCAATTTGCGGTCGTTTCATGCCCATATTGTTCTCAGCATCCAGTTCATTCACAAAAAAAGAAAACAAAGGATAAGATAAGGTCCTGCAAAACAACACTTATCGCCAGAAATTAATAAAAATTTTGAGAAGGAAGGATGTGCCTTAAACTAGATAAATGAACCTGGAATACTGAAATCAAACGAAAGTTAACATCCCCATCTGCATGCATATGCATGTGTTTCATGTAAAATATATTTGCCTTCCAGAAGTTCTGATCATAATAAGGATTCCATCTGAATAAATGATATTGTTAATTATTTAGGGAAGGAACGCAATGTCTTGTCAGGAAAAATTAAAGAAATAATGGCCAACAACCCATTTGAGATTGAGATAAGCCTTACGCAGGCAATATCGAAATTGGAATCTATCTTCTTTCTCATTGGCGTTGCCTGCTATCTTAAGGCCCCAACGCTACCATCATCATCGTCATCTTCATCACTCACCAATTTGCAGCTAGCTTCCATTAATTACAAGATTAAGATTAGGATGAGGATGAAAGGCCATGAAAGAACAGATAGATGATTTGAGGGGAGAAGATGACGGTGGTGACGCGTCCATTGCTACAGTGGACGACATGGAACCATTCCAATGTCCATCAAACCGCACCTTCTTTTAAATATTTTCCTCTTTCATATTTTTATTATTACAGCATCGCTGCTTTTGAATTCCAATAATTAAAGTTTCTGCATACGTTTCATTTTCAATGATATAGAACTGACATCCATGCTTAAACTTCGTTGGACTGATAAGGAAAGACACTTATATGACTGAGATTTTAAAATCAATAGATATTTAAAATTTTATATTTTTAGAATACTGAGATTGTACTTTTAGAAGTAGTATTTTTATAAAGTATAAACCCATTGATTTTTCTTTAAAAAAAAAAACTTTATTCTCTTATTATAATCTCTATTTATATCATTAAAAAAAAAAATCATGTGCGGACTAAAATACAGAATTAAAATTCACTTGTATCTGTATGTATACATAAATTATATTTTTATTAAATTATGTTAATTAATAAAATTTTATTTTTATTAATCAAGAGTTGAAAAGTGAATTTAATAAATATAATATATAGCGACGTCAGAGGTGGACAAGACTAGTTGAGGGAAGACCTCACCACCAAGCAAATCCAACTTAGTTTATTGTCTTGTGAATGACACCAAACATTTTTATCCTATAATCTTTCTCTAGATTGCTCTTAGTTTTCTTATCGTATAAGCAATTTAAGCATTAAAAAAAAAAAAAAGAGGATTGAACATATGGAGGGCCTCCACGTAAAGCTCCATTTATAGCTATGAGATGAAATGAGATAGATTTAACATATAATAAAAACTTAATTAGTTTATGAAAGAAAACAATTTCTCCACAATGTTAAATGAGTAAAAAAAAAAAAAGAGTAAATATATCAGAAATTAATGGATTATTTTATGGGAAAGGTATTTACTAATTATTTTATTAAAAAAAACACTTCAAATAATTTTTTTTTCATATTAAAGACACTATTAAGATAGTTATCTTTTAAGTGCTCTTAAAAAAAAAAAAAAAAAAAATACTCCACTATGTTATGACTTAATAAGAAGAACCGTAATACTAGGTCCATAATTTAATCTCACAACCTCCAACATGACAACTCACAATTGAGTCTTGCTTGCTTACTATGAGTCTCGCTTATCCAATTGTGAGTTACCATATCGGGGATTGTGAGATGAAATTGTGAGATTAGGTTGTGGACCTAAGATTACTTTAAGGGAGCGTTTGGTTGGAGGTAATTGAAGATTACTAGGGTTATTTCATCTTATATTACTTAATTACCATATTTGGTTGTCAAGTAATATAAAATTCTGGTAATCTTGCATTACTAATATTGTTACTGTTTGTAATATTGGAAGTAATCTGATTACCTCCATTTTCTTAAGTATTGTAAGATTACCAAGGTAATCTTATTTTTGTTACAATTCTATTTTTTATTAATAAAGAATTTAGACAATAATGCCCCTATTTTAAAATTAATTTAGATTAATATACCATTTCAATTTTATCCTTATTTAATTAAGTTTTTGGACAAAAATGTCCTATATTTAAAACAAATTATATACCACAACCATCACCCAACCGCCACCATCGACAGCGGGCCAACCACCACGGATCGCCATCGGAAAGTCGCTGGAGTCCCTAAAAATGATCGAGATTCACTGGGAGACTCCGGGAGGCTTCAATATGGCCGCTTTTAACCGTATTGATGGCTGAAAACTACTAGATTTGGCCTGTTATGGCCTTTTTCGGCCATCAATATGGCCAGAAACTGCCATATCGGGGTCTCGTGGTCACGGTGAGCTACTCACGGTGACTTTCAGAGACTTTCAGCCGTGGTTTGGGGTGGGGGTAATTTTATCATAAATTAAAGTTTTATATAACCGGGGGTGTTTTAGCTAAATCTGAAATATTGGGGGTTAAAAGGAATTATTCAAAAATTAATAATAAAAATAATATTATATTAATATTTAAAAAGAAGACAATTTAGTAATTTAAATAACATACCCACTAATTTATTCCCCCTAACCAAACATATTAATATAACATACCCACTAACTAATCAAACACATTTTCCTAAATATTCCCAAGAATCTTCAAGGTAATATAAGATTCTAGTAATCCAATATTTTCAGTAATCTAACATTTTGTGAACCAAACGCACCCTAAAATGAAAGTAAGAGGTGATGAGAAGGATAAAATCAAAGTGCGGTCAAATAGCACCACCACTAGAAAGGCTTTTCTTCTATAGTTGGCACTCAAATAGAATTAATAGCACCACGACTTGAAAGGCTCCTTCTTTCTAGTGGGTTGGATTGGGCCTCCAAAATGTAGGGTCTCCTGCTTTCATTATTACAATAAGTTTAGCATACAAGACTTGGGCTTTCAGCATTAAAGCCCATTGAATCACTTGACTTCATCCATCCACCCAAAAATTTCTGGAACTCTTGTGGTAATTTGAGTTCTCAAGTACTCAGATCGACTCACAACTAATAACAGAAATAATAATTTATTTATAAATAATAATATTTTGTTTACAACTAAGTCATACAACTAAACAAAAATTACATAGAATTTATGTAAAATGATTACTATGTTATTTGTTTTTTGTCTGATTGTATAACTCAATTGTAATTATAACATTGCTCATTTATTAAACAAAAACACAAAAAAGCACATGTTCAAAATCATAGTCAAGAAAGGTTAGATTATTTATTTAAAAAAAAAAAAAAAAGGACCTACTACTTAGCTGGAGTCTGGAGACCCAAACCAACACTTGTTTTGCAGTATATAAATTAACAATGTGGTGAGTGTGAACGAGAGAAAAGGTGTGAAAGATGATTTAAGTGTGCGTTTCATTCCGTGGTCCATCTTGCATTTAATTTTCCAAGAGGCTCCATACTTGAGTCAACCTGCAGGTTTTCAGGTTTATAATCTAACGCCGCCTGTCTTCCCTGCCCCCTCCATCTCACATTTTTGAATTGCTTCCAGGATTTCAGGGCTAATACATTGACCCTTTCATTTTAGTTCAAAATTTTAAAATGCACCAATATTTATGTCGTTGAAAGAAAACATAAGGACGGGAGTAATATCAACCCATTCTCTGAAATTAATCTTGTAGATTGGCGGTGCATCAACATCATCTCCCAGAAAACAATTGCTCTTAATTGGGCCAACTGCCTCATCTCGTGCCCTTGTTAGTCAATGCATGTACACTTGCACATGGAATTTTGGGCATTCCTCCATATAAGTCCAACATGCCTTGGACTAATTTGCCGATAACTTAGACTACCGACCAATTCCATGTACTAAAAAACTACCATTTACTCATATTTTTCAGTTACTATTTGGAAATTTACAGGACAATCCTGCTCGATAACTGGACCCTCTTTCACTCGATTTGATGATTAGGGAAAAGGACACCCGCCCAAAAGATTTGGTTACATCTACTTGCAGATCACGTTTTACCGTATTAAAATGTTGCCATTTGATCTGGACCGTTAACATGGTTTTGATCAAATTTGATCCAACGGTTTTTTGATAAGCACAGGTTGTCCCATCATCATTTCACCTTCTGATGGATTGTTAAGGTAGTCAACTTATTAAAATGTTTGAGGAATTGCCACGTGGAAGATGGTCCGACTCTCTATTTTCAAGGTAAAAAAAAAAGAAATCAGAATGTAATTTAGGTAATTAAGTCCTATCATGGCATCATAGTCAAAGTTAGGTGTGGAGTTTGATAGAAAAGAATGACAAGTCAACTCATATTTGTGGATTGTGAATTCTCTTGGAAATTATTTGAATTTGATTGAGAGAAGTGAAAGAACGGCAAAAGAGATTACATTAGGAGGATGTTCAGTCATTTTCACTTTTCAGTGGGTCTCGTATAAATAAATTATACAATTTTAGTAATAGACGTGTCATTGAATAGAGTTATAAAACTATATAATAGTTTGTTAGAAATTTTTGGATCTATTATTTTATAAGTCTTGAAATTGAGTTTCTTTTTCATTGTTAATAAAAATAATTATTGAGACAAATAATTTTAAAGTTTTTGAAAAATTAATTAAATTACGTGTAAACTAACCAAATATCTTAATCATATATATATATATATATATATATATATATATATATATATATATATATATATATATATATATATATATATATATGGGAAGATTGACAAAATCATTTAAGCTTAATGACACCAAAAGAAAACCAAAAGAGAGGTTAGAGAAGGCCGATGATATACATCTTAATGAGGCAGTAAATAATGGAAATAAAACAATCATAGGACTGCCATGTACTGAGACTAGAAACAAGTCTCTTTTGTTGGGTAGTTGTTGTCTGTGCATCCCAATTTTGAATCCTTCTCTCCATACTCCCTCCACAACCCCAACAAATTTCCATTCACATTCACCTTCCCTTTCTCTTCCTATATAATATTCCAAACTCTTGTCTTCCTTCTCCCTCTCTTTCTCTCTTTCTCTTTCTCCCTCACTCTCTCTGTTAGTTTTCGCTGCCACACCCACTTAATCACCGGTTTCGTAGGGAGAAATGGAGGTTAGTTCAAGAGGATCAAAAACGACAGAGGTTCTTGTTTCAAGAAAATGGAAAGGGAGAGATCAGCAGACCAGTCCTGAGAGAACCAAAGTCTGGACTGAACCTAACAAGAACAAAGCCACTGGTAGCAGTAGCGAGAGAAAAGTCCCTGTTATTTACTATCTGTCTAGAAACGGCCAGCTTGAGCACCCTCATTTCATGGACGTTCCTGTTTCCTCTCCTGAAGGTCTCTATCTCAGAGGTAAACTAATTACTTATATTACTACTTTTCCATTTCTCTCTTTTTTTTTTTTTTAACTCTCTCTGTTACTGTTTGGTTGCTGAGAAAACGCAAGAAATTATGTGAAAATAAGAATCTTGATTTACGTATAGCATTTTTGTTTGTTTATTAACATTAATGCCAACTGGTTGATTAAGCTTAAACTCTGCTGAAAAGAGTTTTTTGTTGTTTTGCAATTAAAGTAAACAATGAAAAGTTTCAAATTCAAATTTAATAACTTTTCTTTCCGCTAGCTGCTTTAGCATTTTTCTCGGTATGACGCTAAACTTTTATCCTCTGCTTGGTCACTGAGAAACTTAAGGAAAGTAAAAGAAAAGTGAACTTTAACTCTCGTGATATATTACGTTATATTTATATATACTAGTTGCAATAAAAATTTAACTCATTGCAGACTTTTGTGTTCTCCAACATCAAAAGGATATAATTTCACCGCCAAATTTTGAATTTAATTTACTTTCTCTAACCTTTTCTCGGAAACCAAACACAACATTATGTGAGTTTTACAGAATCTTTTTATCTTTCCTCAGATGTAATCAACCGCTTAAACGTCCTCCGAGGCAAAGGCATGGCTAGCTTGTACTCCTGGTCCTGCAAACGGTAAATGCTCACAACCTCCCTCACCGTCTGATCTAATTACCACTCACATTTCAAATAAATCACATTCCACCGTCTGATTCAGGAGCTACAAAAACGGCTTCGTCTGGCACGACTTGTCAGAGAACGACTTTATTTACCCGGCTCACGGTCAAGAATACGTTCTCAAAGGATCAGAGCTTCTCGATCCTTCTTCAATAAACTCCAACCCTCCCGAAACAGCATCGTCGTCCTCGTTTCGAGCGCTGAAGTCAGCAGAAGAGTCGTCAGATTTTCCCGCGATTAATCGTAGGAGAAACCAATCTTGGAGTTCTATTGATTTAAATGAGTATAAAGTTTATAAGACTGAGCCGAACTCCGAGTCGTTCCGGAGACTCGCTGCTGACGCGTCGACTCAGACGGATGATAAAAGACGGCGAAGACGACCAGTCAAAGTTGAAGTGGAGGACAAAAGTCAAAGTCAAAGTCAAGAATCGTATGAGAACCAAAGCACGGAGCTCAGCAGGGAAGAAATTTCACCTCCGCCGTCCGATTCAAGTCCCGAAACCTTAGAGTCTTTGATGAAAGCTGATGGGCGGCTGATATTGTGTTCCGGTAACAGCAATGACGATAACTTGAACCGAACGGGGAATAATTATCCAAGTGGAAGAATGAAGGCATCAACGGTTCTGATGCAGTTGATATCCTGCGGTGCGATCTCTTTTAAGGACTGTGGACCCAACCATGTAAAAGATGAGGGGTTCTCATTGATTGGGCATTACAAGGGAAGGCTACCACGTGGAACAGGGGATAAAAAGGAGACGGGAACAGAGAAGGAAATATGCAATTTTCCGAGGGTAAGATTGGAAGATAAAGAGTACTTTAGTGGGAGCTTGATCGAGACTAACAAGAAAGAGGACGTCCCTCCAGCTTTGAAAAGATCTAATTCTTACAACGCAGATCGGTGAGTAACTCTTTTCTTTTGTTTTATTGGTCTTGTTTCTACTGTCATGCAATTCTTTATCTATCATTCTATCTACAGCGAGACTCAGGTACAGTTTGGACGTACAGTGATTTAAATTTATATGGCAAGTCATGATATTTGTTTAGGGCCCATTTGGTGATTTGATTCCATTCAGGAAGGTACAATTCACCAAACTACAAATGAGATGGCGATACTAACATTGCTAATTTAAGATTAGAAATGTTAGATTGATAATCACAATCCCATAATGATATTCCAACCAAACAATATTTGTGATTGGAAAAGTACTGATAAACAGTAGGAGTAAAGGTTAAATTGAAGTTTCACTTTGGAAAGTGCATTATTTTGTTGGCGTAGAAAGGGATGCATATGCTCCTTTCTTGTACAGCTTGTACTACCTTTCCAGGGATTCTGAGTCAGAAAAATTTATGATTCTCTACTAGCCCATTTGGCCTCATATGGGTCTTCATTTACTCAAAGTTTATCAGGGAGGGAAATGGTGGTAAATTGGTCCTAATCAGATCATATCATACTAATTGCTGGCCGTCCAATATTAAATGATTCATATCTAAACGTTCCCCAGTCATCTTAGCTGCATGCCATGTGGTCGTCCAGAGAAGTACTGAAATATTGCAGTTGAGAATTTAATTCTATAAATCTATGGAAGAGAGTTGTGCTAGTGTGGGGGGGACCTTGCCAGCATATTAATAACAAATTCTGGCTAGCCTGAAACTTTTGAGCTTTATGTTACTTGATGAGTTAAAATATATTATTTCTTTATTGCATTGGGTTGACTTCTTTTCATGTCATTTGCCAGTTGTTTTTACCTGTTTAATTGGGTAGTTAATTTTTTAATGGCTATGTTAATTGATTAATTTGCTATTTCAAATGCATTAATCAGCAGAAGCTCGCAGTTACAATTGGAAGAGAAAGAGATGGAGGGAGTACGTGCAAAATGCATACCAAGAAAGCCAAAAGGACTGCCAACCAAAAGAGAAACCACCATTGACGGCTTTGGAGCAAGCTGTAGTAATACTCAACAACTCAACATGGGAACAAAAGACTGCAAATCTAACAATTAACCCATGTCAATTAAACCTAGTTATGTGAAATGTAAATGGAAAAAAAAAGAAAGGATTTCGAGAAACATAGGCGAAATATAAGGTAGTAAGTTGCAAGAAACGGCACGGTGGGCTCGCACAATGAGAAGGAAGAAAAAGTGAAGGTTTGGAGAAATCCTATGAAACTGTGTTGGTGAAGTTTGGGATTTTGTCTATTTCAGCTTGGAGTTTTGGGCTGGAAGTCAGCACAGTTTGTGGTTCGGTGTTAGTGGGGATTGAATTTGATCCAGTTTTGTTTATTTGATGCTAACCCCATCACCTTTTTTAAGCCCTTCTTTTGACTATATGAAGGACTTTGGAACATGGGAAATGGAATTTTGTCCTAGGTATTACCATCTACTTTAGTTCATCGTCTTCAAGTATGCACATGATTCACGAGGAAGTTAGCTATTTTGACTCAATACGTCATGGAGATTGAAGAGGTCGAGGCTCTCTCAATCTCCGAGAAATTAAATGTAGCTTTTGCTTTGCATTTTCCCCTTGGCCCTTGGTGTGTAGGTTATGGAAATTTGGACTTTGGAACTCAACCAGCCACTAATGCTGTTGAAGCATTTGTATTTGTATGCTCACCGTGCTTGTAATTTACATTCTGACTTTGTTTTGTAGCAGAAATATTTGATGTATTTTCTTCTCCACGGTGGCGTATTGTATGTGCAATTATTAGGTTCATGTAATACAACAAACTGCGCGCATCTTTGTTCAAGTTCAAATTCAATGGTGTTTCTATTAATTTGTTTGATGTTTTCTTGTTTTATCGTACAACAATTACACCGATTGTTGTTTTTGTATGCTGTGAAGAAGCCAGTTTTGAGTACCAACATGGAATGGATCTGCCACGTGAAGATAAATAATACAATAAAGAAAAATCTATTAAACAGACAAGAAAAAGGGTGCTAATACTGATACAGGCTTAAATTTAATATTCATATGAACTTAAGTTGAAGTTAGGAGAATTTAGGAGTAATGTTACAGTTTCTTAAGGATGCTCAACAAATGACGTGACGTAATCTTGATCGTTGATTCATTATAAATTAATATTAATCAACTGTCATGATTATGTTACGTCATTTTGTGCATAAATTTGATGTGTAATTTTTTATAACCCTATCATTTTCTGATAATCCAGTCTACCATATTACAGTATATGAAACTATGATATATAAGCATAAAATAAGTTACTCCCGATAAATGAAGGTGGTACTAATTCGTCGTGGAGTAGGAAACACTGCTATTTTCAAATATTTTATAGAATTGTATATACAACAGATATTAGTTGTCAAAGCCTTGGTTTTGGATGTGAAGAGTTCGTTTTAAAAGAATAAAAGCAATTATTTACCTGGTGCAATTATTAAATAGTACAATGTAGTGGTCTTGGGCTTGTAGCTTCATTATAATTTACAGTTAATTTAAGCCCAATAATTATGGGCTATTATACTTTTATGATCCCATTCCTGAAAAGGAAGTCAGATAAATTGCTAGTCTTCGTTTGAAACATGTGCGCTGCTGCCCTTTCCAGAAGAAATTGAAAAATCAGAATTGGATGCAGTCAAGCAGTCAACCAATGTAATCCTTTGTAAAATTGATATTTGTCTAATCATAATATGCTTTTCCATTAGTCTCTACATAAATTGTAAAAAATTAAAAAACAGTGTATTAAAACCGTCAAAATCATCCTTTTCAATCACTCATAATTATTCTAATTAAGTTGCTCAAAAGTAAAAACAAAATAATCTTCACTTCTAGATGAGGTTATATCCCAATTGTCTAATTAAGTCCCTATTATGTCGGCCGAACTCTAATAAAAACTAATATAATTGTCCATTTAACCCAAAAGGGCCAACAGCAAAAAGGTCTGACCGCTGCTGTCAGTTTACTCACTAAATATCAAAAAAGTTAGCTTCATCACTCTTATGAAGTTTATATAGCAACCATGCTCCGCAACCGTGAGGTGAGGTTTAACTGATAATTAGGTTTTAAGTGAGGCAAACTTTACTTATAATGTCAAGGGTTTAAATCGCAGTGGAAACATCTTGTGGCCACGGGTCGTTATCCGAACCCCAATTGAGATTAGTCTCATACTTTCAAATATAGAAAGACTCAAGACTTTCCAAAAAAAAGCAATCATTCGCCAGAAATAAACAGATTGTGCACCAACTTGCAATATACAATTGCTCAATTCGTCTTCAATTGCAATTTTGTTCTGATTTTACTCTGAATTTCTAATATTTTCATCCACCAAAATCAAGTTTTTGTCATATCAAGAAGAAGGTTATGTTCAAAAATAGGACTTGCTGTCAATTTAAATGTGGGGTGGGACTTTGCTTGTTTGATTATATTAATTTATGTATTGTGCCATATTTTGCTTGCAAGATAGGCAAACGTTACATATACTACAACTCCTAGGATTTTTCCACGCAATTTTATTTAAAGACTTCTAAACACTGGAAATCAACGTTGATTTTTATGTTTCAATCTATTGACCCTCATGCTTGCCAGCTCCTCTATATTCTAATAAATACAATCAATATTTTATTTTATTTTTGTATTTGTCAATTCTGTAAGAGGTCCATCATATTCTATATTTCCGAAATATGTTAATTCAACTTTCATGTTCTAATATTTTAATATCAACTCTTGTTTCTATTGGAATGAATGACTAGTTCAAATCATATATACATAGAACCTCTTTATAGTGATACTCTATATAGGAATAACTTTCATGTAGTCATCAAAAATTTTGGTCCCACTTTGGATCAGTTATAAATAAGAATAAATTTCACATTATAATAAGTAGGGGTGGGCGGGTTCGAGTATCCGCCCAAAATCAAAAGAACCGACACCAGTCGGTTCTTTTGATTTGGAATCTGAATCGAAACCGGAACTTGTGTTACAGGTTCCGGGTACCCTAAAAAATATCAATTACCTCCCTATTTTATGAAAAAATGACAAATAAACTCTTATAAAATTATAATTACACCCCTAACAATTAAGTGCAAAACATTAAATAATATATTTGTTTATATTTACTTGATATTTGATGTTTGATTATAAGTATTTAATTGTTTGCTTTCACCGATAATAAATATTTAAAAGTTATTATTTAACATAAATGTTTTAATATATATTAATTTTTTAATCAAGTAATAAGTGAAACTTAAATATTAATAAGAATATTTTGAAAAACTAATCTTTTAATGAAAATTAATAAGATTTTTGATACTAAGATAAAAAAACCAAATTTTTTTATATATTTATTGATATGCAAAATATTAAACACAACAACTCAACACCACCCCCCAAAAAAATGCAAAATGCAAAAAAAACCCTTATTCTTTAATATTATATCAATTTAGTCATGTTCCCGGTTCCAGTTTCGATTCCTTTGATTTGGAACTGGAACCGCACAGTATCAATTCCAATTTTTTTGAATCGGAACCGACACTTGGGTACTCATCGGTTCTAGTTCTATCCTAAAATTTTACCCACCCATAGTAATAAGTTATAGTTTTCCTAAGTCCTATCTTAAGGAACTTGTCTCTACATAGTAATAATTATATGTATATTATAAAAAAAAAAAAAATATGCTATATTACATTAAATGTTTAAGATAAAATAAAATATTTATTTAAAGTTGTTTGAGACAATAGTTTATGTTTTAGAGTTATTACCATATCTTTTATTTTGTGAGTACGTAATAGGTTGTCAACATAAACATCTTCTTGTTGAAGCCAAAATATTTATAGCTCTCAAGCATGTTTGAAGCTTATTGGCATGAAACTTTTGGTATTTCTGTACTATATTCATCCTCATGATTATCTCCTTCCTCCTCTTGTCTAATTCTAGTAATGATTTCTTCTTCAGTTAAAGCATATACAACTTGTTGTTCATTTAGATGATTAAGGAAGATATTAATATCTATTTGATTAGTATAGTGAAATTGTCAAATTTGATCACTCAATTTTGTAATGACTCTTTGATATCTATTTACATACTATCCTAATGTTATTAAAACAATGAATTAAAATCCCAATACTACTAAAACATGAATTATAAAATAAGAAATCAAAACAATAATTTTTTAATCGAAACAATAATTATTGTAACTACATTTCTATTAAGTTATAACCTCTTAATAGTAATAAATTTAGTTGGTCCCTAACATTATAACTTAGAGAGTTTAACGTATATTTTTTAATATCGTTTAAATCAGATTTTTTTTGTATTTTATATTTAAACTAAATTTAAAAAATGTCACATGCAGGAATGACAAAAGCGGTCATACTAAACCAACCCTTGGGTGGTCGAGTGGTTGAATTGAGATTATTGAGTGTATTACTCAATAGATCCTAAATTCTATTCCCTCGATTGCTAATAAAGATGGTCATTGAAAAATTACTCGATCGTTAACTTTAGGGTATAAAAGATTAGTTGAGATGCATGCAAGCTGATCCGAACAACCCTGATTTTGGTTTCCAAAAAAAAAAAGTTGGTCATGCTGTCAACTTTATCCCGACAATTAATAATTGAATAACTGAATTTTACATCTTCTACCATTTAAGGAATCAGACAGAGCCAATGGTATTTCCGTCAATAGATTAAAAATGGCTAGTAATGTACAATTGTAAATAAATCCAACCACACCAGTAAATGGACTATTGTTTTTCTAAAATTCGAGGAAAATATAATAACCTTTAAGCTAGAAATCTCTTTCCAGGAAATTTAAAACTTGTAAAAGACAGAAAAAAATATATATATATAGAGAAAAAAGCGATTGTCTCTGCCGAAGACGAAAATAAAAAGAAAAAAGAGTTGAGTTTCGAGACCATTTCTTTCACTTCGTCTTGCCACATTGTGACTTTGAACAAATACCAACCCACAAGTGTTGTCTCGATTTCTCTTTCTCATCAGTTACCTTCATATAAGTTTCACTCTTTCTTCTTTTCTTTTCTTGCATGCTTTGAGAATCTCGTTCATACAAATAACTCACACACATTAACAGACTCTGGTAAGTATTATTCTTTAACCTTTTCTTTTATTTATTCGTTAAATAAATAAAAAAAGACTTTCTTGCATGTCACAACCCACTATGCTTATCATCATTGTTTCATGATAGTTATATATGTTCGTGTTATGATTAATGGGTATTGGTTTTTATGTTAATTTTCACCGACTGCTTATGATTTGTTGTTGTTTGAAGGTAGTGGGTTCTTGTTCTTGAGCTTTGAGTTAATTGGGTTTTGTTTTATTCAGTTGATGGCTCCTTTAAGAGGAGGGTTAAAGAAAAAAAGAAAACTTGACAAAAAAACAGAAGGGAATGCTTCTGCTTCTGGGTCTTCAGAGAAAGAAGCTTCTGTTGATTGGTGGCATGAATATTCAGAGAGGATTAATGGTATTTTTTTCTTTCAAAGTTTTAATGCTTTACTGTTTTGCTTTCATGTTGCGTGTATTAGTCGTCTTTTGTTTTTGTTCTCCATCTTTTCGATATGTTAGTGTTGCTTCTGTTGACCATTCATGGTTGGTAAGACGAACATGTGTTGATTTTATTTTTAGGACATTTTAGTTAATAAGTTGAATTTAATTTTGGCTTATTGTTTGATTGGGTTTATGCTTTGTATCTTGTTCAAGATTATCTGTTGATAAACGAAAATGCATTTGGGAACATATACGCAGGATCCCTAATCTGACATTTCAGTGCTCCTGCTCACCGAACATTCTGCTTTTGTTATCTAATCAGACGTTTCTTTTATCGTATAAATATTGCCAATAATGGTCAAGTAGTTGAAATTTAAGAGAAAGATCGTATCTTCTTCATTCAACGATCCCTTCTCTTGTATATATTCTGTGTTTGCAGAAAATGCAATCTTAGCAAAAAAAATTCATGTTACTATTAGAATTATGTTTTGATTTTATATTTAAAATAGGAAACTAATAGGGACAAATAAAAAATGAACTCTTTCATCTTTTAAGTTATAAATAAAATTTAGTAATAATCTTTTGGTCTTAAAAATTTTGTAGTTCTAAGGTTGGGTAAGTCACATTTGAAACCCAGATATTGATTTGTACGAATGGACACTTTTGCCCAACCTCTTACTCAGGGAAGTATAGCTGTCAATTTATAATGTAAGGGAAAGGCTTTTTCCTCCAAAAAAGGAACTGATTAAGCAAATACTCATGATTAACTTAATATATCAAAAGTCGAAAAAATGATCTTACTTTTGACTGATTATTAAAGCAGGAAAATTGGTAGAGGTTCTGCTTCTGAGAGATGATAGTTGAAGCTGATTGTATTGAAGGCTATAGTTAGGCTGAAGGGAGTTGGAAATGTGTGAAAACTTGAAACATAAGCTAGTGCTGTCACCTAAATTTGGCATTTCTCAGCCACAAAATTTTAATTGACGCCGTAAGACCCTTGTTACTTAAGGTTTAAAATTTATGCCTTTTCTCTTACAGGAAATTTTTAATTTGGTTGAGAGATATCAGTGTCAGATAGAATACTTTGTTCTTGCTTTTATAGCTCTTCATTGTGTTGTTAATAATGGTTAAAGATAGATTATTGTATTTGTAATTATTTTGTTGAGTACATTATGACCTTAAAAGTGGGCTGTGTAGAATTAAAAGCTTGGGGAGAGTGATCTTAAAGTAAAGTTCTTTCTCTTGTGGAAGTCAGTTTTTTAGTCAGGAAAGAAATTGACAGATATAACTGGTCAATAAAATGCATGATTTTGCTCACCATTTGGGGAGATTTTCATGTCATGAAAATCTTCTAATGTTTTCCTTCGTGTAATCTTTAGTTTAAATATGGAGTTCCACAATCACAACTGTTGAGATATGGTCATACAACAAGGTCTCTCTAGATATAAAGGTTGGATTATATATGAACTTTAAAAGCATGAGACATCTCTCTTCTGTGTAATGTCAGTGATTTAATATGACTCTTTTGTATTCTTAATGGAACATCTAACTCAATGAGGGAACGTTCTGTATAATGCTAAAGTGGATATGAAAGCTGACAACTCCTCTTTTCTCTTAAGTTATGAATTTAAGTTGCCATAGAAACCAATTTGGCTGGTGCTTCAGAGAGGATTCATTTGTTAGGTTTCTGGATGGTTTCTTATATAATTGATTTAGTTAAGTTTATTTGTGATTTAAGCCTTTGAAGGATTTTCCAATGTTAAGGTTACATATGCCCGATCAGGCCATCGTTTGTGGTTTCATCCACAGAAGAATTGTTTCTTTTTTTGTTAAATTGTATCAATGTAGGCCCATATCTCAAAACATTCAATAAAAAGGAATCATTTAACAGGATAAGGAATAGTAATTTGCAATTTTTTTTCATGTTGGGCTATCTATACCTCATCTTCTTTGAATTAAATGATAAAATGAAGCATACATGCTCATAGCTCATTGGGCTTGAAAGTGCAGCTATGCATATATGATGCGAGTAAAAATTGTGTGGTTAACATTTGTAATTTGCTGACTCTAATTGCCAGACTCTATTTGTTTAATGCTCAAGTCCCCTCATGCCCTATTATTTTCTGAGTTTTGAGGATTCACTATTCCTAGAATTTATTTTGTTGCTTAAAAGATAATTGATAATACAATATCTTCTGCACTTATTGATGAGAGACATTGTGTTTTAGAACCTTGAAACATTCAATGATTTGTCAATGATCCTTTATAGTATGAAGTGTTCGCCTGGTGGATGATTGTGGCAAATTTACACAGACACTTACAGTTGATACATTTAAAAGAAACCCAACTTCTTGAATAATTTCCATGTTTGTTTTTCCTTTACTCTGCTGGTTTAAATTTTATATATACCAGAAGGCTAGTAGGGTTTTCAGTGCTGGAACAAATCAAAATTTGTTCTGGAGATCCCCTCTTTACAAACAATACTAGGTTGCTGCTATTTTTGTTATCTCCAATAGGACAAATAAAAATGCATTGCTTGGATTACGCCTCAAGAGTAGGTTTGTGCCTGTCCCATAGGTTCCCGTTAGCTGTTTTTTCATACATGTTCTGTTCTTTGATTTTCAGTTGAAAATGGTTGTCTTTTTACTCTTATGGAGTTATTGATATCATAATTCCTATCATTGTTTTATTTTAGTTTTTTACTTCCATTATAGAATTTGATTTATAAAATTATGAGATCTTTATATGGATTTAATTGCTTGTTTGACATCAGGGAACATAAATGTTCAAGTAAATGTAACTCTTACTAGACTGGTCCAATAGATAATCAATCCAGTTTTGTAGACCTATTGTCAAATGCTTTATTGTTGTTGTATTAGTATATGATGAATCTAGTAGCTATATTCTATGAAATATCAATTTTGTGATTCATTATAGCTCCAATGACCAGATCATGTTAGTTTGCTAAATGAGAATACGAGATATAAGCTATGTTTGGTTTCAAGTTTCTTTATTATCTGTATCAATACTTATTCAAAGTGAAACATGTAGGATAAACTTATAATGGCTTCCTAATTCTCAATCAGTTTATCGATTCTTAATTTTCACTGATGTATGCTTCTAGAATCTGAACATGAGAAAATTTTGGATCAATTGACAATGATTCCCTGAAATTATCACATCATCATATGCCCCTAAATTAAGAAATTTTACAAGAGTCTTTTCATATTTTAACATCAACGATATACCTGATGTTTTATGCAGCTACTTTTGTGATATCTAACAAATTTTTTAAACCTAATCTAATTTCTTGTCTTTAACATCTCCATTGTGCAGGTTTTCAATCCCCATCAAAGGGTTTAGACAGATTCCAATCAGTTTTCAAGATCTCTAGAAAAACCTTCAATTACATATGCTCACTTGTGGAGGAAAGTATGATGGTTAAGACGGGGGGTTTTTCATTTACAAGTGGCAAAAATTTGTCATTACATGATCAAGTAGCTATTGCTTTAAGAAGGCTGAGCTCCGGTGATTCATTAATGACAATTGGTGATTCATGTGGGCTACACCACTCAACCGTCTCTCAAGTTACATGGCGTTTTGTGGAGGCTTTGGAAGAAAGGGGGCTTCAGCACCTGCAGTGGCCTTCGTCCGAAACAGACATTGCGAAAATAAAATCCAAGTTTCAGAAGATACAAGGCCTCCCTAATTGCTGTGGTGTGGTTGATACCACGCATGTAATGATGTGTTTGCCTTCCTCAGACCCCACAAGTAATGTGTGGCTTGATCAGGAGAAGAATCACAGCATGATCTTGCAGGCAATTGTGGACCCTGAAATGAGGTTCCGAGACATAGTCACTGGATGGCCAGGGAAAATTGAAGACTGGTTGGTCTTTCAGAGTTCAAATTTCTGCAAAATGTGTGATAAAGGGGAGAGGTTGAATGGGAAAAGGTTAGAGCTCTCTGAAGGATCAGAAATGGGAGAATATATAATTGGGGATTCAGGCTATCCTTTACTGCCCTATCTTATGACTCCTTATGAAGGAAAAGAGCTCCCTCAGTTCAAAGCCGAGTTCAATAGACGGCATTCTGTGACGCAAATGGTGGCACAAAGGGCATTGGCAAGATTAAAAGATATGTGGAAGATCATACAAGGAGTCATGTGGAGACCTGACAAACATAAGTTACCAAGGATTATTCTTGTTTGCTGCTTGCTTCATAACATTGTTATAGATTTGGAAGATGAGGTGCAGGAGGAAATGCCTTCCTTTCATGACCATGACTCAGGTTATCACCAACAGATTTGTGGAACCCTTGACATAAAAGGTGTACATTTGAGAGATGAGCTTTCTCTCTATTTGTCTAGAAAATTGCCGCCAGGCTTCTGAAACAAGATTTCTCAGTGAAAATTACAAATATGAAGTCAGTTTCTATATATATATATATACATCATTTTGACAATTGGTGTAAGCACTTAGATTTATAAGGCAATGGTTGAGACGACAAGTTGAGGAACTGAGATTGTTGTATACATCATTGGGTGGGTCAGCAGAATTTTCATTTGTGACTTGTGAGTTAATTTAATTGTCTGAGAATGTGGATCATTGCATTTTGGTCATTGCTCCATATTTTACCTGAAAGATGATAAATTTCTGTCTTTTTTTTGGGATTCATAACTAAGAAGATTTTTTTTGGAAAAATGAGCATAAATAGTTTCAGCAGATTTGTCAATAATTTTTTTTCTTTCATGCGTTACTCACAAAATAGAATTTAAGCCATTGCAAGTTTGGTTAAGTGATAAATAATTTAAGATGTTGAAGGAAAGAAATGTCGATTATGGTTGAAGTATGAGTTAGAGCAGGAAGTTGTGATGGTTGAAGTGTTTTGAGTTAAAACAGAACTTATAGTGTTCGTTAAAACAGGGAAGTTTCAGTGTTTAATTGTGTTTGAGTTCATGGAAGATGGAAGATAGTGTTTCATTATGATGGAATTAAAACAGGTAAGAAATGTGTTTTAAGGTTAAATTTAAATGAAAGAGCAAGTCCCACAGGATTTTGGTGAAGAATATCAAGATGCTTGGTAGATTTCACTGCTTGAACAATTTTCAATTTCAGGGTTTCGAAATGTTTTGTTTTCTGGCGCTATTTATCTTAATATACAGAGAGGAAACCTGGGCTTCCAGAGGCCTAATTTCAATGATGGACAGCCCAATTCTTGTTCCATAGCTACTAGTTCGTCTCTTTCTCACGTTCGATAAAATTAATCTCTGACCCAAAGAAAAACAGATAAAAACTGGTTAATCATATAATGAATTTCATTACAATTATGAGAAGTCGCAATATAATTATAATTAGAAGTCCCAATATAAGAAATCATGAATTCAACTTCTATTCCTTACAAATATATATATTCTAATGAGAAAAATAAAAAGGAAGAAAAAAAAGTTCCAATAGAAGGAGCATTATAATTGTAAAAAGTTCCAATAAAAAGAGATTAAAAAAAAAAAGACAATGGAAAAAAACCTGCTAATTTTTATGTAAGCATGGTCTTCAAGGCTGAATTTTTAAGTGATCGTGGTCTTCAAGGTTGTGTCTGTGGTGGTGGCAAGAGTTATAGTAGTCCCGGTAGTAGGAGTGGTGGTGGTGGTGGTGGTGATCTTCGTCGTCAGTAAAGATATCGGATGGTTTTTTGGATGCGGCGGAGCTCTAGTATTATTTCTTGTAGTAGTGTGGTGGTAGTTGGGGTGACAGTGATGGGGATGATAGGGGTGATGGTGGTAGTACAGATGGTGACGTTGGTGGAAGTAGTACAGATGGTTATGGTGGAAATAGTAGAGGTAGTGGGAGAATTCGTGGGAAGTGGTAGTGTTCTTTGCAGTCCACGGTGGAGGTCGTGGAGGCAGTGGTAGACGTTGTTTACGTGGCATTGTGTAACCAAGCATATTCCGGAGTTCTTGGGCTTATAAATGAGAGAAGTCACTCTACCTAATAGGTTGGCTTTTTGAGTGTGAAACTCCTAACCCGTGACAAGTGGTATCAGAATAGACCCGATTCGTCTTTCGATGTCCCACCAAGCGTCCATGTAGGGGCATCCACGTGTGATTGTGGGTTCACATGAGAGTGAGGTGGACGGGTAAGTAGAGGACCCCACTTGTGACGAAGGCGAGAATGTAACGAATCTCACATCAGAAGCGTATTGAGGGAAGTCTTAGGCTTATAAATGTGGAGAGTCCCTCCATCTAATAGGTTAACCCCGTGACAATTGGCAGTTGTGGTGCTGGTAGGGGTCGTTCTCCTAGTGGGGTGACATCACTACCGTTGTAAGAGTAAGAGACGGCTAGAGACATTCAGGTCCTAATCCAAACTGAAAAAATGCATAAAAGAAAGTCTCAAGGCATTATGAAGATCAAGGAGTCTTAGTCTATAAGAAGCACAGAGAAGAAGCTTCAGTGAATTGCAGACTTGCAATACATTTGTTAATGGTTTTAAAAGATAACCATTTCTGGCATAGAATGAAAGACCTCTATTGATCTAGGGGACTGAAGTCCACGGTAAAACAAAATAAACCGATGGGTAATTGGCTCAATCAATTATCAGCAGGCACTGCTCTGATTGCTGCAAATACTTCCGATAAAAGGAGAGCATTATGAGAAAGCATATCATCACAGAATTTTGGATGAATCCAACTTCTATTCTTCCTTTTAATTTCGTATATCGTTTCTCAAATACAGAATTTTGGATGAAACGGCTCATTCATTTGAGAGTATTTTCTTATGAATATTATTCACATGTAGTTTTGAAGAAAACAAATTATAGCATGAGAGGTTCACATTAAATTATCCTGCAGGGTTTATATAACTTTAGATAGCCTTAAACCAGGTTCACAAATCAAAATGGAACGCCTTCCTCAAGTTTCATATATAGTTCCATGTCTAATACATCGATATGAAAAGCAACTGAAGGTTGGACCTACACCTCCAATTTAGAACTTTGCCTGAAAACTTTATCAACAACTGTACAAGTTGCTTCACATCTATAGTCAACTTGGAACCTGGCCTCACCTGAATCTCTAAAAAGGTTTCCAGCACCATTTAATCTGCCTTAAATTCCTGTGCCTCCATTATCAGTGGCTGCAAAATAAATCAGACAGATTGTACTATCAAGAGAACAATTACATTCATCATTATAATATACAAGAAAATGTGTATAGAAGAACATAGAATAAATATTTTCTATGTACAAGACGACCCTCTATTTTCAATTGTTATATAAAAAGTTTCAGTATTTGCAGGGAAATATAAGAGCTAATTACCTAGTAACTGTATAGAGTTTACAAATGTCTCGGACCATTCTTGCTTCACAGATTCTGGGACCATAGATTCACCCACAAAAGGATTCCACATATTTCCTCCAGGGCCACCAAGAACCCATTTCACTTTTGCTGGTAGGCTGGGAAAATCAATTGTTGAAGGATTAACCGCCATGACAGAACTATGTTTCTCCTGAAAGCTAAAATTCTTTGAAGGCTGAAGAAGAAGCACAGTTCAATAAGATTAAAAAAAATAATAATAAAATAACAGTTCATATTTATTTTCTTTTTATATCATGAAGTTAAAATTGTCCAACTCACCGCAGAATGATTGTCTAGTTTTAGTGCCTTGGGTTTAAATTTAATCTTTCCTGCATCTTGAAGGTGTTTCACCATGATTCTCAAGGTTTGGTTCTCATCAGAAATATCTTTCTTCACATAGCCGACATAGTATTGAGTTAAGGACAGTATAAAATAACCCTGAAAGTAACTTTCACAAATAAAACATTTTATCATCAAACTCACAGTTAACTGATCATCTGATTTTGCATTGCTTGTGGACGTAACTTCTCTCATTGCTGCAAGATATCTCTCGAGGGCTATCCGAGAACGGAAGCGTAGTCCAGTCCCTGTCTCAATGTAATACTGCAGTATGCAACTTAAAGAAAGAACTGTTCACTAAATTAAACATTCACTATTTTTTTACTAATTAAGATCACAAAGATGTTACTAACATACGTTAGTTCCACAATTTTTTCTCAGATTCTTAAATTTTAGAAGGGTTTAATTTTCAGCAATTTATTTTACTAAAAAAAAAAATCACAACTCAAATGGTGAAAGTTTTTTAACTCTGATGATATTTCTGGGTTCTAAAGTAGCCAGATTCTGAAAAAGGTAAAAGCAAAAGATTTGAGCAGATTTATTAGGAGGGAATTTGGTAATTACTTCAACCCAGGAATCAAATCTAACCCTCCCTCTTTTTTCATTTTCAGTAATGGTGTTGCCTGTACATCATAAATTCATGCAATACTTTTAGTAGGCACCATTGTTCTTTAATTAATGTTTTAATCAAACCATAATATACTCAATACTAACATACTCCCTAGAGATTTCCTTGTTTTTTAATCAATGGATAGTAGAAATAGTCCAAACCACAAATTAAACCACTAAAATAAGCTTATGGATCATTCAGACTTTACCCTGAAACATATCTCATATACATGGCAACAATTATTAACCATAAGGTATCTGCATTCGTTCTGGAACAAACACTTATAAATTTTTGCTTACAGTTTTCACAAGCACCCCTTTATCCTAATTATAACCTACAAGAAATTGTTTACATAAGAACACACCTAGGCACACCCTGTCACAGAAATGTAGAGTAAAAGAGTACCTTGTCAATGATGCTGCCTCTCCTACGAGGCCTTTCCTCAACAATCCAATGATTGGGCAGTCCAAATGATGAGGTATTCTTGGTGTTGAAGGGCACAATTTGCATCTGCAGTGTTATTGGTATGGGAAAGAAGGTAAGCTGATACCCAGATTCAGACAGAAAAATATGAACACACCAGCTGATTCTCATAGCAAAAATTCCCAAACATGAATAAAGTCTTGTCATCATAAAAGAAATCACTTTCAAAACTTACATGTTTTTCATTGCCATACTTCACTCTCTCAGGCATAATTGCATATTCTGTTTCCCCGCTCAGATATTTTTGAACAGATATCAAGGAACGAAACTTCCGTCCGGTTTCGGGCTCATAGTAATACTAGATAGTCATCAAAATGCAATGAATATAGCTGAAAGGTACAATAGCTATAATGTCCAATCTTTTCATCAAATAAATAATTAAAACTCATCAAAGATGGGAAAAATTAAGCTCCAATTTTATCAATCTTTCTCTACAAACTTTGAAACTCTCCAACTATATATGCATACTTTAAACTGCAAACTTTATACTTAATCAAACAGTAATTCACTTGCATATCTCAAAATAAACCCCAAACATATTCTTCTAATGTATATACATACACATAGACATACATTCGAGATACATACATAAAAATATATGCTTAAATTTATTCAGGTAAATTAAAATGTGGACAGTTATATGAATTGTCTTGCTTTCTTTATAAAATGGTAACGCTTTCAAGTTTTGTATAGTTTAGACATTCGTACTTGAGGATAATTATAGTTTCAAACGTTTACATACAATGCATTATACATAGACATAACTTGCAGATATAATGCTAGTGCTTTAACAAGTTTAACCGGAGTAACAATAAACATAGAATAGGATTGAATAGACAATTAAAGAAGAGAAAGGAAGAACCTTGTCGACACGGCCAGGGTGGCTCCTAGAGTTAATACGGGGACGTTCTTCGACAGACCAACCACGAGGCAACTTGAAAACTGATGATGTTGTGAGGTCCACTATCTGCAACTCCCTTGTTGTTTCTTGTTCAGTTCGACTCGACAGCGACGATTTCTCCTCCTTATTCATGATGGCTTTGTGTTGTGCACCATAACCGTCACTCTTATCAGTTCAGCGATATTGACTGAAAATGACAGAAAAGCTTTCGTTTTTATACTGGGTTGCCGAGTCAGTGACCCGATAAAGTCTGATTTCGGGTGTTTCGGATGTATTATTCGGGTGTCTTAATTTTTTGACAGGTGTCACCGGGCACAAGCTTGCTGTCACCCTTTAAGTACAACACCTGTAATGCTGTCCCTTTGCAGGCAATTTTTTCAGTTACATTGTAAATGTATTTTTTAATATAAAATAAAACCCTTTTCATTTCCTTTTACAATTACTTCAAAGCACTTCCAAGTTAAGAATAACACTGGACATGAAACAGTTTGCATATAAAATCTTCTAAGTGTAATATATGCATTATTTAAAGAATATATAACTGATTTTTAAACAACGCCTGTTATATAAATGAAATATTCATTATTTGAGAGAATGGAAACTGATAATACAAGAGAAAGTTGGCAGAAAGCATTATTATGTACTAGAATAAGAAAGTTCGCAGATCAGGAACAGTTTTCAATTTGTAACAATACGGGGCCCTATTATATCATGAATCCGTGATCCTTGCTAAAGGTCGAACACTGACTGCTCTCATTGAGAGGATCAACCAATCCAAATAGTTTGTGACCAACCAGTACCACCATTACTTATAAAACCTTCTCTATTGTCGAATGAAAGGCTCCTGGGACTTTACGGATGGTGATCCAATGCAAGATTCCTGGGACTCGACAGATGGTGGACTTGGCGGTGGCCATGACGGCTGCAGTGGCATTGTGTCAATTACTATCTGACCAATTCCATAACTGGCGTGTCCCTATAGTCGGGTTAAAAGCTATCAAAACCCTTTATAAATAGCAGAATACCTTGACTTCCAATACGTTCAGAAACTTACACAATAATAAAATCATTTCTCATCGATAGCGTAGTTGGTTAGGACAAATTGGAGATAACAAGGTTAGATACATAATCTCAGGTTTGACTCTCCATCTAAACATCCGTCATTTAAATGGAGGTTATAATAGTAGATTGTTGCATTACTCTTCCAAAGATTAATTAAGGTGTACATAAATTGACCTCTCAAAGATTAGTAAGGTGTGCATAAACTAATTTGAATACTTTAATTAAAAAAAAAAAATTCAACCTAAGATACTTCTAATGCAATACACCTTATACACCCTGGTACTGCCCCTGCCAACAGTAAAATCATGTCGTAGAAAGGGAGTCACCGAGTTGACACTACAAATAAAAAACACGTCATTACGAAGCTTGAGGGTACACAAGTCAACAGAATTTATTGAGGATCACTCGATAAATAAATTGCAAAATGTTCTAATACCGAGACAATTATACGAAAGCTTGTAATCGCTGGATGTTCTATAGAATTCAAACTTTATATGTTCTTCGTTTAGTTTTCGTTTCTCAAATATGCCAAAAATATTCTACTGTCTTGAATGTTGTTTATGACAATCATCACAATTTCACTTGCAGTTATCATTTTAGACATCTGAGAGAATCTACGCACCAATTTACCATAAGAAATCAAGTACAAGAACGGTAACAAAGAATCCTAGGATGCAATTATATGTCAACATGTTGTAAGATGGCGGCGTTGGCCGTGGAGGAGGTGCTCGGGGACTCAAAAGGCGTATGGCCATATCTGTGTCAACCACCCTGTGACCATTCCAAAACAGTAGGCGTTCCCCCTACAATCAGATTTATGCTATAATAAAATCTAATACAACCTATCTCAAGGTGAATTAATGCAAATAATATTTCATATGTAATGACTAATGAATACTTTAATAGAGAACAATATTTTAAACAACACGAGTAACAGACAGTGTCCTTTAAATTTACCATAACTTTTCCTCGATGGTCTTCCATATCGGGCAAATAACGTTAAGAGTTCAGGAAGGGCGTGACTTGTGATTTTACATTTTTTTTTTTAAGTGTAAACGACATGTACCCACCCAAAGTTTGGCAAATTTACAAGTTTCTATCCATAGATTCATAAATTCCAGATTTACACCCTTAAATTAACATTGTTAATGAATTTTGACTTCTGACACAGTTGCAAAATGTGCTATTACCATATTGTCCATAACTTTTGATTACACTGCCACCCAGCCACCATCACCACTACCACCACCCTTCAACACCATCACGACTGAAACCCCAAAGTCACCACCACCCACCACCATTCCACCCATCCACCACCATCGACACAGTTGAAAACAGTGCTATTACCATGCTGCCCTTGACTTTTGATTACACCGCCACCCAGCCACCATCACCACTACCACTACCACTACCTTTCAACAACATCACGACCGAAACCCCAAAGTTACCACCACCTACCACCATTCCACCCATCCACCACCATCGCAATCCCTCTAAACCCCAAAGTTAGCCTCGTCGTCACCAAACAACCACCAAATCACTCACAAATTCAGCCACAAACTCAAACTCACCACAAACCCACCCAAAACCACCATAAACTCAACTACAAATCCATCCAAGACAAACCACAAACCGAGCCCACCACCACCATTCCACCCATCCACCACCATCGCAATCCCTCTAAACCCGGCCCAAAGTCAGCCCCGCCGCCACCAAACAACCACCACCAAGTTACTTACAAATTCAACGACAAACCACCACCCAAATCCACCACCCACTCACAAATCCGAAAAATGAAAGACGATCACAAGCATGAAACAGCAACAGAGCGACCTAAGATGGTAATCGGTGGGTCAAGGGAGAAGAGAGGAGCTTGATGTTGGCGGTGGATGGCAGACTCAGTGAAAACACAACAAACTTAGGCACACATCATGGTGGAGAGATGCAGTATCGAAAGGTGGAAATGAAAGCTGTTGGTGGGGTTTTTGAAGAGGATGGTGAGAGGAAGATGATGATGGAGTCAAGTGGTTAAATCGATGCCAGAAACCATCCAAATCGGCCTTGAGAACAGTTGATCGAGCAAGATTGGTGGTCACACAAACTGTTGGAAATAACATACAATAACATATATCCTAACATAATCCCAAGATCATAGTCACCATTGCAATCACATTTGTATATAAATGAACTACAATGAATTACCACAACATAAATACCTCTTTTCCTTATCTCTGAAGCAACAAAGTTAATCTGGAAGAAAACCACGAAATGTATTTCTGTTTTCCAAATTCTAGAGAGAGAGAGCGTATTTTTCTTTGCATATTTTTTTGAGAGTGACAGTGAGTAACTTCTTCTAAAAGGAAAAGTTTTCCTCTTATATGGGAGCGGTTCGTGAAAAACTGCCTTTGGAAGTTTCCACTTCTCACGTCCCTTCATCATGGGTGGAATTATTTTAAACGAGTTTAAAATGAAACTCCACGGGAACTTATCCAACATCTCCCACTCACACATGATGAGACTATCTCTTTCTATGCTTCTTTAAGGTTCATACCTTAGTAAATATGCCGTGTGACCATGCATACTTTGAGAGCACGTTAGTCATATATCTGTTAGAAATATATAACTTCTCGAATTGTGAAACTTAGGTTGTATGTTGTATACAATACCCTAGATTACTTATCACATTTTTCTAACAATCTCATTTACAAAAAAATATCCGTTGTATTCATAATTATGTTCTATCTTTACATAAAAGTAAAACATAATTGGTCGACCAATGAATACACGTGATTATAGTGTGATAATTCAAAATCGTAATCTTAGTCTTTTCTTGATTCTTGCAACTTTCATTTAACTTGCTTTTCTAGAAATGTCCCAGCAGATTGAATTTATCTTAATCCTTTGGTAACACTCTAAGATAGCAATCATTAAACGAAGTTTTCGAGAAACAGAATAGAGTAATAAGGGTATTCTATGAGATTTTATTCTTAAAAAAAACATAGGTTCTCATACAATGTTAAAGTTGAGATTTTGACTTTCATTACCCCTTTGGTCAATGTTTTACACATGTGGTATGAATCACATGCTACAGCATTTCCTCCTTTCCCATGGAGTGCATGTCTCTTTTCTTGTAAATCTTGTCTGATTTTAGTTCGACATACCTAATGTCTAACTTGAGTTCACTTTACATACTTTTAATTCATCAGAACTCTAATCTGGCAATTAGACAGATAAAGTGATCATTTATCACTTGTGGTCACATTTCATTATGACATTATTTTAATTCTATTTTCTAGGTGACGTTAAACATTTTAAGCTTGACTCTCTATTATCACCTAGATAATAAGCTTAAAATCATCTCATCTCCATTCCTACGAAGTAATGGAGGTGATTGCCTATGTGAGAAGGCCAATCTTTTAGCTATCCGACATGCTTTTCAAAATACACATATATATAATATTTACATAACTAATATGTATGTGTATGTATGTATATATATATATACTTCTTCATGTATGTTCCATAATAATCTAAATTGAGCATTGACAATATTGTTATTTAATATTGATAAGACAAATATGAACAATTTTGGAAAATCTCAAAGTATAAGTACATTCAATATCTACGTAAGCCTAGAGATCTAACATGTCTATTGAAAGTATCTCTTGGTATGGGCTTTGTGAATGGATCCGCAACCATGTCATGCGTAGATATGTACTTCATGTTCACCTCCTTTTGTGCCACAAAGTCTCGCACAAAATTATATTTGATATCTATGTGTTTCGTTTTACTATCATATTTGGGATCCTTAGTGTATGCTATTGCTGCTTGACTATCACAGTTTATTCTTACTGGTTCAATAGCAACATTAATTATTCCCAGATGATTCATGAACCGTCTTAACCAAACGGCTTCTTGCACTGCAGCTAAAAATGCTACAAACTCAGCCTCCATTGTAGATAAGGCTATGCATGATTGTTTCTTACTGCTCCAAGATATGACCCTACCATTTAGTAAGAAAACGTATCCAGAAGTAGATATCCTTTCATCTAAATCTCCTCCCCAATCAACATCGGTGTAGCCTCTCAAGTGTAAATCATTTCCTTGATAACATAATGAGTAATCAGTTGTTCCTTTTAGATATCTTAGGATTCTCTTCACTGTTTTCCAATGTGCTTGTCCTGGGTCGGACTGGTATCTACTTACCAACCCAACGGCATAACAGATGTCGACTCTAGTGCACATCATGGCGTGCATAAGACTTCCAACAGCACTTATATGAGAAACATTCTTCATTTGTTCATTTTCTTGTGGAGTCTTCGGACACATTTGCCGACTTAAAGTCTCGCCTTTCGCGATAAGGTTGTCTATGGGTTTATAACCTTGCATATAAAATCGTTCAAGAATTTTCTTAATGTATGATTCTTGTGAAAGAGATACTAATTTTCTTGAGCGATCTCTTGAAATCTTGACTCCAAGAATATATGCAACTTCACCCATATATTTCATCTCAAAATGAGATGATAACCATCCTTTGATTTCATTGATAAATCCCTTATCATTTACAGCTATAAGTATATCATCAACATATAATGATAATATAACAAATTTGTTATTGGATCTCTTTGTATATACACAATGATCTTCATTTATCATTTTGAAATCATTCAACATTATCGCATTATGAAATCGAATATACCACTGTCTTGAGGATTGCTTGAGGCCATAAATTGACTTTAAAAGTCTACACACTTTGTGTTCTTGACCTTCTCTAATAAAACCTATTGGTTGATCCATATAGATTTCTTCTTGTAATTCTCCATTGAGAAAAGCAGTCTTTACATCTATTTGATGCAATTCAAGATCCATGCTAGCAACTATAGCTAGAATAAGTCGGATTGAGATCAACCGCACAACAGGTGAGAAAGTTTCTTCATAATCTATTCCTTCTTATTGTGTATACCCTTTCGCGACTAAGCGAGCTTTGTATCTTTCAATACTGCCATCAGCTTTACTCTTGATGTTGAGAACTCACTTGTTCCCAATGGCTTTGCGTTCTTTAGGTAAATCAACCAATTCCCATACTTGGTTTGATTTCATAGACTGCAATTCTTCTTCCATTGCTTTCATCTATTTTTCCTTAGAAGGGCAACTGAGAACCTCATTTACATTCCTTGGCTCTTCGTCATCTTGTGGAGTAACCAGAAAAATTTCCCCCTCAATCTCAAATCGTCGACGTGGAACTTGTTTCCTGTTTAATCAACGTATTAGAGATTGATTGGTATTACTCCCACTTGGACCAGCTATCATAGTTGGATCGCCAGTAGGAAATGATGGAGGATTTGAAACTGGTTCATCAACTTCCATATTGCTCCCACTGGGATGTAGTATAACCAACTGATTGTCGACAACAGAATTGTCTTGATCTTGTGTTTCATATAGAAACAAGTCTTTACCTATCTCGCTCTTCTTAGGAAAATCGGTTTCTAAGAATGTGACATCTCATGATTCAAACTCAGTGATGCTACCACTTTCTTGTTCTCCTATGAAGACGTATCCCTTTGAATGTTCTAAATATCTTATTAAGATACATTTCTTCCCCCTTGGACCTAATTTTCCATATTTATGGGAAGGATCATGAACATAGGCAGCACATCCCCATGGTTTTAGGAGACTCAAATCGGTTTTCCGATTTATCCATAACTCATATGGTATAGTAGTAATAGATTTGGATGACACTCAATTGAGGATATATGTGACAGTCAATACGGCATCACCCCAAAAAGTGATGGGCAAGTTTGCTTGTGCCATCATAGACCTCACCATCTCAGGTAAGGTTCTGTTTCTTCGTTTTGCAACACCATTTTGTTGCGGAGTTCTAGGAATAGTTAATTGACGTTCTATTCCCATTTCAGCACAAAAATTTCTAAACTGATCAGATAAATATTCACGTCCTTGATCGGTTCGTAGAACTTTTATCTTTTTATCTAATTGATTCTCAACTAAGTTTTTAAACTTCTGAAAGCATTCTAAAGCTTTTGATTTTTTAGAAATCAAGAACACATAACCATATCGAGTGAAATCATCTATAAATATGATGAAATAAACAGCCCCATGTCTAGCCCTCACATTCATTGGACCACATATGTTAGAATGAATTAGTTGCAATGGAACTTCAGCTCTTATCGCTTTTTCAAATGGTTTTCTTGCTGTTTTTTCAGCTAGGCAATATTCACAAGTAGTCAAGTCTATTTTTGTTAAGGATCCTAACAAGCCTTCTCTTGCTAGTATATTCATTCATTGTTGGCCAATATGGCCAAGCCTTGCATGCCATACATTCACATCATCATTATTAGAAGATGTAATAAAGGAAAAACAAACATTACTATTATTATAAGTAATATCAAGTACTATAAAACCATCAGAAAAATAACCACAACCATAGTATGTTGTGTCCAAAAATAAATGGACACCAGTACTGGAAAAATTTAAATTAAAACCAAGTTTAACAAGTTCTAACACGGAAATCAAATTTCGACAAATATCGGGTGCATATAACACGTCATATAGGTATAGGATTTGACCTCCACGCATGATCAATTTGCATGTGTGATCCCTTTAACTTCCACTTTTGAATTGTTACCTACATATATCCATTTTGTTTCCCGTGATATTCGTCGAAACTCCATGAAAGCACTCCTGTCTTTCGCTATGTGGTTTGTTACTGCTGAATCTATATTCCACAAAAGATGAGACTCAGTTAGAAAAACAGACCTGGAAACATTTATATAACTTACTTGTGCAAACAAGTAATTTACCTTCTTCTGCTCACTACAATCGCGAGCTAAATGTCCCTTGTTACCACAATTATAGCATTTCAACTTTGCCATATTTCTCTTCCTGGCAGGATGCTTTCCTTTTCCGTGTTTGAAGAACTTTCTCTTCGTCCCTTGAGCCTTATCAGTATTGCCTTTTCTTTGGGATCCACCTTGGAATTTACGTTTAAATCCCTTTCCACCATGTGAATTGGAACCAGCTATATACACATCAGTATTTGCCTTACTCGCATTAAGGCGATCTTCTTCCAGTTCCAAATGGCGTATGGCATCTTCTAAATTTCTGATGCCCTCATTGTGGGTAAGGTGTATTTTCATATGTTCCCAATTTGAGGCAATGATCTTATGACATCTTGAACCTGTTGTTCATCAGTGAAGACATGACCTGCATCTCTCAACTCACTTATCATGTTTGACAAATGCCGTAAATGTACTCTCATAGTATGTTCCGGCTTCTTTTTGTATGTGTCAAACTTGATAGTGAGTGACCATAGTTTGGTAATGGACGTACCACCAAACTTTGTAGCAAGTGCGGACCACATGTCCTTTGCTAATTCGTAATCCTGATACTTTTTCATGAGATCATTGTCCATGCTGCTCAATAAAGTAATACGAGCAGTGGAATTCTTCTTCTTCCATATGTCATGGTCGCACTTGCTCGTATGTTGAGTTGTGACCCCTTCTTCAGGCTCTTCCATGGTTGTAGTAAGAGCTTCAAGAACCTCTTATTCTTCCAAAACATATTGGATTTTCATGCTCCATATCTCATAATTGTCGCCGTTAAATTTTTCTCCTTTGTTAAGTTCGGCGACAATGTTCTTAGATGCAGATGCCATTTCTAAACAAAATTACACGTTGGATAATGCATGTTATTCAATGCTCAGAACATATATATTCATTTAATTAATTATACCAATAATAATTGTATATTAGATTTAGAATCAAAAGTTAACAATGTCAACAATCATCATCCAAAATTCCAATTTCCAATTATCATAGATATAATTAATTGCAATTCTAAAATTATATTTAGACACAATTATATAAATATAAATCAACATAAATTCACAGAAAATTTTAATAAAATAGAAAAATAAATAAATAAGACTAATTTCATTATTTAAATAGAATTCAACTTGTAATAAAATTAAAACAAACAAATTCCAAAACAAAAAAAAATTAAGTGTACTGCCACATTCCTAAAACTGGGAAGGATCTGATAATCCTTATTCTAAGGTCTTTATCTAACTTGTAATTAACCCTAGGCAGGGGAACTCCCAGTTTCTTGTGATGTCCTTTACGAGTGGAGACTCCTATAGATGCACCAGTTGTCTTTTTTGTACCCCAATCTATGTACTCCTTGATATAGTTGTTGACTAAACGTCTCTGATTTTTATTGTCATCTTTAAAGTTATGAACTTTCAGCTTAGTCCAAACCATATCAAGGAGACCAACGAGATTAGGGTAGCCAAGAGTCTCTCTTAGAACTTGGTATTTCGACTCATCTTCCTTTAATCCCACTATCCAGACAATTTCTTGAATCTTTTCATTCACATGAATGAAATGATTTATGAGTTGCACCAACTCATCCTCTGTGTCTCTTAAAATCAATGTGTGAGTTTGTAGAGTTCTAATCATGTTCATAACCCTTTCCCTTTAAGCAAGTGTTCTAGCGACCATTGCACGTCTATAACGTAACATTTTTCTGTAACAAATAAAAAAAAAAAAAAAAAAAAAAAACTATTTATTTATCAAATAAAGGTTGACTATATTTGATAAATAATATGTATACGTGTTTATGGTTCAATAACAAAATTAGACTCATAACAATATACCAAGTATGCATTTTTATTCTTTACAGCAAAAGAAAAAAAATATTAGAATTCTTCACGTGCCCTCACGCGCCGCCCAGAAGCGGCCACACGCCCTCACGCACCAACAGGAGCTTCCATGCGCCGCCAAAGTATTACACGCGCGTGGCACATGCGCCCACACTGATTTGGGTCGGGTCGACCCGTTTTCACACTCAACCAAGTCAATACTGACTTGAGTTTGACTTGTTTGACTTTACGGGTCAGGTGTTGATCGGGTTTGACTGACCCGTTTGGTCTTACGAGTCAGGCGTTGATTGGGTTTGACTGACCCATTTGATCTTATGGGTTGGGTTTGACTAACCCGTTTGGTCATATAGGGTCGGGTCCAGGGGTCAACTTGACCCATTTTTATTTTGGTTATGGGTTGGGCCGGATAGGAATATATTGGGTTTGTGAATATAATTAACACAAAACAAAATTAGCCTGGTGGTTAGGGTATTGGGCTTCAACCATGGAGACTTGGGTTCAAGTTGCACCAACCACGCTGATTTGAATTTTTTTTCAAAAAGAAGTAAAACAGGAAAAACGACATGTCATTCATAAAGTTGGTTCGAAAACGACATGTCGGTTCTTGTCATCTTCAACCTCTGTCCGGGTCTGCAACTGGGTACCCGACCCGGAAATTAACCCATACAAAACCCGAAACTTCAAAGAGGCATATCTAAGTCATTTTAACTCCATTTTTTATGATTCAAAAACCATTTTCTTCATAATTTCATAAGGAATTTAATGGTCTAATTATCATTACCAAAAAGACAACTTTTTACGTATAAAATTTGAAAAAAAATCAGAACTGCATTTGATACACCAATAACATGCTTCAACATTAACAATATGAATTTAAAACAATATGAACCATGGCTCTGATACTAATGTTGGAAATAACATAGAATAACATATATCCTAACATAATCGCAAGATCATAGTCACTATTGCAATCACATTTGTATATAAATGAACTACAATGAATTACCATAGCATAAATACATCTTTTCCTTATCTCTGAAGCAACAAAGTTAATCTGGAAGAAAACCACGAAGTGTATTTCTGTTTTCCAAATTCTAGAGAGAGAGAGAGCGTATTTTTCTTTGCGTATTTTTTTGAGAGTGACAGTGAGTAACTTCTTCTAAAAGGAAAAGTTTTCCTTTTATATGGGAGCAGTTCGTGAGAAACTGCCTTTGGCAGTTTCCACTTCTCACGTCCCTTCATCATGGGTGGAATTATTTTAAACGAGTTTAAAATGAAACTCCACGGGAACTTATCCAACACAAACAATGCAAAAACGGTGCAAGATTAGTCGAAAACGAACCAATCAGGCTTGGGAAAGGTGTAATCAGTGATGAGGAGATGATTTATGCAGATTTTGGTGCAAAATTCGGCTGAAATCTGACTAAAATCTAGGAGAGAAAGGAAGGAGTCATTAAATTAAATTAAACAATTTAATTTAATGACACCAAAAGGAGGGAGAGAGAGAGGTAGGACGGCTGTGTGTTGACCATTTTACCCCTTTAACCATTAAATTAAACAATTTTCTATGTTAAGGGTGGAAATTGGAATTTATAAAACCATGGGTGGGAATTGGAGATTCGCCAAACCTTGAGTGGGTAAACGGCATTTACTCTTTTTTTAACCCAATTGAATAATTCTCTCTTTTACTTACTCCGCTAATTATTTTATCTCACTCTTAACCCCTTAATTAAAAACTCTAAGTGGGTCTAAGAATAATAAATCCCTCAGCACTCCTTAAGAAGCCACACAGAGATCTGAAGTTTGAACTCACGGCACATCAAAACACAAAAAGGCGCCGTTATCCCGATTTGACTAATCAAAATATCCAAAGCGAGAGTTGATATTGATATTGTCTTCTGCACCAGACGCAAGGGCTGACGACCATATAGAAAATAGTAGGCGTCATTAAAGTAAATAAAAGTCCAGGTTGGTTTTTGTCGACTTAAAGTTAAAACTGAGGTTCTTTCTCTCTGCGTCACTGCTTTTGTTTTCTTTCATTTTCGAATACTACTTGTATTCGTGCAGAAATGCTCACGACTTAGATGTGTTTTTCCAAGGTTATTATTTAGACTTGGATTACGTACAAGTAAATTACAACGAGGGAACGGTAATAGTGAGCTTACGAGGCTTCACTACGTAGGCTCTTTGCTTAAGTATGTTTTTCCAAGGTTTTTACAAGGTTGTGTATGTGTGTCCCCTCTAAAATGGAGTTGACGCCCCCTTTTATACATGCATTCTGATAATAGCTGAGAGTTGATGGATTACAATGTGGATTACACGATGTTAAGAATTTCTTCTCTTTCGATCTGAAGTTTCTATGGGTGATCCATGCAGGTACCATTATGTTGACCAATACTCCATGCAACAGAACACAGAAGTTCAAAATTCTCCTCGACTAATTCATGTACAATTATTATACAATAAGCCCAGATTGGCTTTAAAATTATATATATATATGATCCAGACCAGATCCTGTGGGAATGTTGAATAGAATTTTTCCAAAATTTCAGAACAATTTTTTAAAGGTATTTCATCCTATGCTTGCTCCAATCAGGATTTGTGTCTGAATCTTTGAATCTCCAAAAGTGGGTAGGTATAGTTGATTTTGACGAAGCAGTTTCTAGGAAGGATGGTGAGGGTGTTATGTGAGATCCCGCATTAGTCATGCACTCATGCTTCTTCTAAAATAATATGATTAAGGATTAAAATAATTCCTACCTACTTCATTATTACAAATACACAAAATAAGATTTCCCACTAAATACTTAATTCCCGTGTTCCACACCCACAGTTCAATTTTTCGTTTTAGTCATGCCAACCTACCCTTTTTTTTCTTTTTTTTTTTTTTAAAAAAAATCTAGAGAGGTTGGTTTGGTGGTTAAGGAGATTTATTTTTCGTAACAGAAAAAATCAATGATTTAAACTACTCTTAAGTGGTCGAGTGGTTCGATAAGGACATTTGAGTGTATTATTTAAGAGATTCAGAGTTTGAGTCTCTTTTCAGTTATTAATAAGGTAATCATTAAAACTTTTATCCCGATTAGTAGTTTTAAGATTTTAAAATATTAATTAATGTGTGCGTAAGACTCAAACACTCTCCATCATTTAAAAAAAAAAAAAAAAATCAATGACTTAACCCTTTTTTAAATTATGATATGACCAAAAATAAATAGAAGGGTAGTATTAATTTGTGATGGCGTGACACGGTGCGTGATGTAAGATCGAGGAAGGTGTGTGTATGTTGTGAATTAGCAGTACAGGTACCTAGAATTAGAAGCGTGGAGGAAGCTTACACTCAACTTACTTAGAACTGTGTTATATATGGACCGCGTATATTTACTGACAAGGCGCCAATTGAGTTGAGTACTTGCCAAGCACGTTTCTTATCTTCCGACTATTCCACTGCAATAACTATTGTACTTTTCTTTCTTACTTGCTCCCATACTTAATCCCCTATTACGTCTCCACGCGCTCTGCTCTATTGTAGTCTGTACTGTAGCAGCCTTTATGGTCTGATAATACAAGTTTGGAGGATGATTTAAATTTTCCTCCATGTTCTGCTTATATCTTTTTCTTTCTGCTTCAGTTGAGGAGGTGTGAAATGGGTGTGAAAAAAGAATATGGTTATAAAGTGGTGATGTTCATTTGTGTCTTTTGTGTTCTGATTAATGCTACAGTTGTGGATGAGCTTTTTTCAGCCAACTTCTAGTGACGGTGACCGGAATATGACAAATATAGATTAGTAAGGTGTTTTTGTTAATTTAAAAAAAAATTAGAGCTATTTAATTAAATTAATAAATCTAAGAGATTTAAAAAAAATTAAATAATATAGAATAACATTTTAAGAATAAGAAAATAAATATGTATTTTAAATAGAATAGAAAAAAGAGCAGTAAAAAATTGTAGAGTCCTTTTAAGGTTCTTTCTCTCTGCTTCACTGCTTTTGTTTTCTTTCATTTTCGAATACTAGCATTCGTGGCGTGTAGAAATGCTCACCAGTCACGACTTAATGCGTACGGTGTTTCTATTTTCCTAGTCAACCAAAGCAAACCTAACCAAGTACAATTACAGTTACAATTTTAAGAAAAATAATAGTCAGGTTCCAAGATAATACTTTGGCAATTTGGGACGCCCAATAGTGGAGTATGATATTTATACAATATACTTTTCAAAACGCGTCAATTGGGATAAGGATTTATTATTCTTTAGTTTTAAATATTTGAATACAGGTATATAAACATTTCAATTTGTGTTAAATATAAATTTTAATAATTACAATTTTTTTTAAAATTTATTTTACAAATACTTTTTTTAATTTTTAACTTAAACAAATAGCTAATAGAGATCTACAACTTGCAAGCCTTTAAACACAAAAATCTTCTCAAATACAAATTTAATTATGTTGTTACAAAAATCCGCAACAACCAAAAATATCCAATCGATCAAGATGGGACTGGGTAGGATGTGTGTAATTACGGGTAATTTGCTACGTAATGAAGTTTATACTAAATAATGAAAGACAAACGAGATTTTTAAAGTAGTTCGATGGGTTAAAACCAAGTTTATGTCCACTGCTATCTTATTATTTAGACTTAGATTATGTGCAAGTAAATTACAAGGAGGGAACCGTAATAGCGAGCTTACGAGGCTTCGCTAAGTAGGCTTTTGCTTAAGTATATTTTTCCAAGGTTTTTATAAGGTTATGTATGTGTGTCCCCTCTAAAATGGAGGTGATGCACCCTTTTTATACATGCATTCTGATAGTAATTGAGAGCTTGTAGGTTATTCTGTGAATTATATGTATAATCCTTCGTAATTTGAACTTGAGTCAGTTTTACCCATACTTAAGTTAGAGTAATGATGTTTAGGTCTAATGGACTTATTGACTAAATCATTTGTTGCGGGGTGACATGTGGGGTAATCATGTTCCGTTAGGTCTTGGCATGGTTCACAATCAGTTGGCGCAAATCGGACCGTGGGAAAATCATGCAAAACAAATTCTTGAATTAGACCGTTGGAAAATCATGCAAAACAAATTCTTTTAAAAACTTATATTTAATCAATTTATTTCCTAAAGCGTTTCTAATTATTTATACTCATGCTAAATGCATACTCTCTATATAAATAATTGATCAACAGTATCGGGTTTTACAAATGTTCGATACTGACAAAAAGCTTTTATTAAAAAGATGCTCAGCTTGTCTCATGTTTAGAATTTCTTGCTCTTTTGATCTGAAGTTTCTATGAGTGATCCATGCAGGTACCATTATGTTGACCAAGACCCCATGCAACAGAACACAGAAGTTCAAAATTAGTAATTCTTATATATATATATATAAAATTATACTCTCAATTTAGAATAGTTATAAATAAGAATAAACTCTACATTGTAATAAGTTATAACTTTTTTATAATTCCTGTCTTAAGAAAAATTATTTTCACATAATAATAATTATCTGTATATTACAAAAAAAAATATGTTATGTTACATTAAAGGTTTAAGATGAAATAAAATATTTATTTAAAGTTGTTTAAGATAATGATTTATACTTTAGAGTTGTTACTACGTTTTTTAATTTATGGATAGATTATTCACTAGCATGAATATCTTCTTGTTGAAGCCAAATATTTCTAGTTTCTCAAGTATATTTAAAGCTTCTTGGCACAAAACTTTTTATATTTTCGTACTATCATCCTCATAATTATTTTTTATCTTTTTGTTTAATTGTAGGTAATGATTTATTCTTTAGTTAAAACACAAATGACTTATTGCTTATTTGGATTATTGAGAAAGATATTAATATCCATTCGATTAGTGTAATGAAGTTATCGAATCTGATCACTAAATTTTACAATGACTCTTTGATTCTCCTTATCCATTTCATTTGTAACTTATGATTCATCGGGGATCCTAATTTGGTAATGATTAAAACAATTGACAATAGTATGTGGCTTCACATCAATTTGCTATATAATTTTGTAATAATTAAAACAATTGACAATAATTTGTGGCTTCACATCAATTTGACAATGCAGCAACTGCATTTACAATTCCATCAAGGATATTTATCTTTGTTGGTTTAAAGACACGATCTTCTGTCTGTTTCAAAAGTAGATAATTGAAGCGCTGAAATAATAAAATTAATTAATCATATCATTACGATTATAAAGAGATTTTATTATATATGTGTGTGTTTGTGTGATCACACTAGACCCGGCGTGAATGTTGAACAGAATTTTTCCAAAATTTTAGAACAACCTTTTAAAAGTATCCAATCAGGATTTGTGACTGAATCTTTGAATCTCCAAAAGTGGGTAGGCAACTAGGCATAGTTGATTTTGACGAAGCAGTTTCTAGGAAGGATGGTGAGCGTGTTATGTGAGATCCCGCATTAGTCATGCACTCATGCTTCTTCTGAAATAATATGATTAAGGATTAAAATAATTCCTACTTACTTCATTATTACAAATAGACAAAATAAGATTTCCCACTAAATACTTGTTAATACTTAATTCCAGTATCCACACCCACAGTTCAATTTTTCATTTTATAATTATTATGTCTGAAAAAATAGGACTGATGCAAAGTCCTGTCAGTATAAACAGTCAGAGTTTAAGTAGGCCCTGCAACCATTCATATATAACCACGTTGGGTGTCGGCTTTCAGCCATTCAGCGTAGTACTAATAGTGTGAAAAGAGGAAGCTTACACTCAACTAACTTAGAACTAGGTTATATATGGACCGCGTATATTTACTGACAAGGCGCCAATTGAGTTGAGTATTTGCCAAGCACGTTTCTTATCTTCCGACTATTCCAGTGTATTAACTATTGTACATTTATTTCTTACTTGCTCTCATACTTAATCCCCTATTACGTCTCCACGCGCTCTGCTCTATTGTAGTCTGTAGCAGCCTTTGTGGTCTGATAATACAAGTTTGGAGGATGATTTAAATTTTCTTCCATGTTCTGTTTATATCTTTTTCTTTCTGCTTCAGTTGAGGAGGTGTGAAATGTGTGTGAAAAAAGAATATGGTTATAAAGTCGTGATGTTCATTTGTGTTTTGATTAATGCCACAGTTGTGGATGAGTTTTTAGGCATTATTATATCACATTCCGGTCAACTTTTAACGGTAGTGATCAGAATATGACAAATGTAGATCATTGAAGTGTTTTTGTCAATTTGAAAAAGATTTAAAGGTGAGAATTGAATAATATAGAATAATATTTTAAAAATAAAAAAATAAATATATATTTTGAATAAAATAGAGAATAGAATACAACAAAATTGCACACCAAAAGAGCCCTTGAGGTTCTTTCTCTCTGCGTCACTGCTTTTGTTTTCTTTCATTTTCTAATACTACTTGTATTCGTGGCGTGCAGAAATGCTCACCAGTCACAACTTAATGTGTACGGTGTTTCTATTTTCCTAGTCAGCCAAACCAAACCTAACCAAGTACAATTACAATTACAATTTTAAGAAAAATAACAGGCAGGTTCCAAGATAATACTTTGACAATTTAGGACGCCAATAGTGGAGTATGATATTTATACAATATACTTTTCAAAACGCGTCAATTGGGATAAGGATTTATTATTCTTTAGTTTTAAATATTTGAATACAGTATATAAACATTTCAATTTGTGTTAAATATAAATTTTAATAATTACAATTTTTTTAATATTTATTTTACAAATACTTTTTTTAATTTTTAACTTAAACAAATAGCTAGTAGAGATCTACAACTTGCAAGCCTTTAAACACAAAAATCTACTCAAATGCACATTTAATTTTGTTGTTACAAAAATCCGCAACAACCAAAAATATCCAATCGACCAAGATGAGACTGGGTAGGATGTGTGTAATTATGGGTAATTAGCTACGTAATGGAGTTTATGTTAAATTATGAAAGATAAACGAGATTTTTAAAGTAGTTTGATGGGTTAAAACCAAGTCTATGTCCACTGCTATCTTATTATTTAGACTTAGATTATGTGCAAGTAAATTATAAGGAGGGAACCGTAATAGCGAGCTTACGAGGCTTCGCTAAGTAAGCTTTTTGCTTAAGTGTGTTTTTCCAAGGTTTTTATAAGGTTATGTATGTGTGTCTCCTCTAACATAGAGGTGATGCAGCCTTTTTATACATGCATTCTGATAGTAATTGAGAGCTTGTAGGTTATTGTGTGAATTATACGTGTAATCCTCCGTAATTTGAACATGAGTCAGTTTTGCCCATACTTAAGTTAGAGTAATGATGTTTAGGTCTAATGGACTTATTAACTAAATCATTTGTTGCGGGACGACACGTGGGGTGATCATCTCCGTTAGGTCTTGGCATGGTTCACAATCAGTTGGTGCGAATCGGACCGTGGGAAAATCATGCAAAACAAATTCTTTTAAAAACGTATATTTAATCAATTTATTTCCTAAAGCGTTCCTAATTATTTATACTCATGCTAAATGCATATTCTATATAAATAATTGATCAACAGTATCGGGTTTTACAAATGTTCGATACTGACAAAAAGCTTTTATTAAAAAGATGCTCAGCTTGTCTCATGTTAAGAATTTCTTGCTCTTTTGATCTGAAGTTTCTATGAGTGATCCATGCAGGTACCATTATGTTGACCAAGACTCCATGCAACATAACACAGAAGTTCAAAATTCTCCTCCACTAATTCATGTGCAATTATTATATATATATATACTCTCAATTTAGAATAGTTATAAATAAAAATAAATTTTATATTGTAATAAATTATAATTTTTTCTAATTCCTATCTTAAGAAAAATTATTTTCACATAATAATAATTATTTGTATATTACAAAAAAAAAAAATATGTTATGTTACATTAAAGGTTTAAGATGAAATAAAATATTTATTTAAAATTGTTTGAGATAATGATTTATACTTTAAAGTTGTTACTACATCTTTTAACTTGTGGGTAGATTGCTTCGCTAGCATAAATATCTTCTTGTTGAAGCCAAATATTTCTAGTTTCTCAAGTATATTTAAAGCTTCTTGGCACAAAATTTTTTATATTTTCGTACTATCATCCTCATAATTATTTCTTTTATCTTTTTGTTTAATTGTAATAATGATTTCTTCTTTAGTTAAAGCATACATAACTTATTGTTTATTTGGATGATTGAGAAAGACATTAATATCCATTCGATTAGTGTAATGAAGTTATCGAATTTGATCACTAAATTTTACAATGACTTTTTCATTCTCCTTATCCACTTTATTTGTAACTTAGAATTCATCAACATTGGGGATCCTAATTTTGGTAATGATTAAAACAATTGACAATGGTATGTGGCTTCCCATCAATTTGCTACATAATTTTGTAATGATTAAAATAATTGGCAATAGTTTGTAGTTTCACATCAATTTGACAATGTAGCAACTGTATTTACAATTCCATCAAGGATATTTATCTTTGTTGGTTTAAAGACACGATCTTCTATCTGTTTTAAAAATAGATAATTAAAGCGCTGAATTAAAATCTTAATAATATTAAAATATTAATTGAAATTCTAAAATTATACTATTAAAATATGAATTATAAAAAAAATTTTGTTACCGTACCTCTATTAAGTGTGTGTGTGTGAGAGAGAGAGAGTAGACCCTGCGTGAATGTTCTATTTTCAAAATTTTAGAACAACCTTTTAAAAGTATCCAATCAGGATTTGTGTCTGAATCTTTGAATCTCCAAAAGTGGGTAGGCATAGTTGATTTTGACGAAGCAGTTTCTAGGAAGGATGGTGAGCGTGTTATGTGAGATCCCGCATTAGTCATGCACTCATGCTTCTTCTGAAATAATATGATTAAGGATTAAAATAATTCCTACTTACTTCATTATTACAAATAGACAAAATAAGATTTCCCACTAAATACTTGTTAATACTTAATTCCCGTGTCCACACCCACGGTTCAATTTTTCAATTTTATAGTTATTATGCCTGAAAAAGTAGAGTTGATACAAAGCCTTATCAGCATAAGTGGTCAGAGCTTAGATAGGTCCTGCAGGCATTCAGATGCAACCACGTCGCGTGCTGACATGAACGACATGCTCCCTGACAGTGCAGTAGGTGTGTGCCGATTGATGAAAGGACTGGGGACGGCCCACATGTCCAATCCCTGCACACATCGAGTAAATCACTTGAAATTAGGTGAACAATGGGACACAATGAAGGATTTGCACGGCAACCTGACCCACTCATAAATTTAGTAATCATTACTTTAATTTATCACACTATAAATAAAGGGTTTCTCTCCCATTTGTGGGATTGGCTGATTTCTCTCTAAAATAGCATATATTCTCTCCCTTGTAATTACTTGTATTCTCCAAAATATACATCAACTCACGAAACGTGACCTAATCCCATATATTAATACAATACCAATGGACATAGGATTCACTTACTTAAGCATCCGAACCACTTTAAATATTACTCTCTATCTTTTATTCACTTTAATACCCTCATATTCACGTGTGTCTTCTGAGCCATCAGCATTTCCCACGTGCGGTTAGTTGGTATCAAAATCAAGCATCAACAATAGTCATTCCTGAGATGGTAACGGATGGCGATCCAATGCAAGATTCCTGGGACTTGACATATGGTGGTCTTGGTGGCGGCCATGACATGCAGTGGCATTGTGTCAATTACTATCTAACCAGTTACATGACTAGCTTGTCCCTATAGTTGGATTAAAAGCTATCAAAACCCTTTATAAATAGCACAATGCTTTGACTTCCAATATCGTTCAGAAACTTACACAAGAATAAAATCATTTCCCATTTATGGGTAGCTCAGATGGTTAGGAAAAATTGGAGATAACAAGGATAGACACCCGATCTCAAGTTTGATTCCCCATTTGAACATCTATCATTTAAGTGGAGGTCGTAGCAGTAGGTTACTGTGTTAGTCTTCTGAAAATTAGTCAATGGTGTGCATAAATTAACCTAAATACTTTAATTTACAAAAAACATATAAAAAATAAAAAGAATAAAAATCAACCTGAAGATACTTCTAATGCAATACACCTTATACACCGTGGTACTGCCGCTGCCAACAGTAAAATCATGCCGTAGAAAGGGAGTCACTGAGTTGATGCTACAAATAAAAAACACAAAATTCATCATCATTACGAAGCTTAAGGATACACAAGTCAACATAATTTATCGAGGATCACTTGATAAATAAATTGCAAAATGTTCTAACATCGAGACAATTATACGAAAGCTTGTTATTGATGTGTGATTTTGACACCAATTAAACGCACGTGGAAAATATTGAGCTGACTCAGAAGACACACGTGTATGGGGGTATTGAACCGGATAAAAAATGAAGAACGGTGTTTAAAGTGGTTCAGATGCTTAAGAAAGCGAATCATACGTCCATTGGTATCGTATTAATATATTTGAGATAGGTCGCATTCAACGAGCTAATTTACAGAAGATTACAAGAGAGAGTATATATGTTGTTCCAAAGAGAAATTAGATAATCCCACAAACGGGAGAGGAACCCTCTATTTATAGTAGGATGAGTTGAGGTAATGATTACTAAATCAGGGAGAATGGGTCGATTGCCGTGCAAATCCTTCCATTGCATCCCGTTATTCACCTGCTCAAGTGATTTACTCGACTCTTGCAGGGATTGGACACGTGGATCGCCTCCAGCCTTTCACTAGCATGGCACACACCTATCGAGCTTGGCAGGGAGCATGCCGTTGCATCAACATGCAACGTCCGGCTGATCGATTGGTCGTTGGACTTACCTAAGCTTTGACCACTTACGCTGACAGGCACGCGCACCCCGCACTTTCCGTGGGCATAACACTTGTAATCGCTGGATTTTCTATAGAATCCAAACTTTATAGGTTCTTCATTTAGTTTTCACTTCTTAAATATGCCAAAAATATTCTATTGTCTTGAATGTTGTTTATGACAATCATCACAATTTCACTTCTAGTTATCATTTTAGACAACTGAGAGAATCTACGCACCAATTTATCATAAGAAATAAAGTCTAAGAACAGTAACAAAGAATCCTAGGATGCAATTATATGTCAACATGTTGTAAGATGGCGGCGTTGGCCGTGGGGGAGGTGGTCGGGGACTCAGAAGGCGTGTGGCCATATCTATGCCAATCATCGTCTGACGATTACAGATTTATGCTATAATAAAATCTAATACAACCTATCTCAAGGTTAATTAATGCAAATAATATTTCATATGTAACGACTAATGAATACTTTAATAGAGAACAATATTTTAAACAACACGAGTAACAGACAGTGTCCTTTTAATTTACCATAACTTTTCCTCGATGGTCTCCCATATCGGGCGAATAACGTTAGAGTTGCGGAAGGGTGTGACTTGTGATTACCCAAGGTTTGGTGAATTTATAGTTCTCACCCATAGTTTCATTAATTCCGGATTTACATCCTTAAATTAACATTATTAATGAATTTTGACTTCTGACACAGTTGCAAATAGTGATATTACCATACTGCCCTTGACTGTTGATTACACCGCCACCCAGCCACCATCACCACCTTTCAACACCATCACGACCGAAACCCCAAAGTCACCACCACCCACACCATTCCACCCATCCCACCACCATCGCAATCCCTCTAAACCCCAAAGTTAGCCCCATCGTCACCAAACAACCACCAAATCACTCACAAATTCAGCCACAAACCCACCCAAAACCACCACAAACTCAGTTACAAACTCCCATCCAAAAACAACCACAAACCGAGCCCACCACCACCATTCCACCCATCCACCACCACCGCAATCCCTCTAAACCTCAAAGCCAGCTCCACTGCTACCAAACAACCACCATCAAGTTACTCACAAATTCAACCACAAACCACCACCCACTCACAAATCTGGGAAATGAAAGATGATTGCAAGCAGAAACAATCAATCGGTGCCACTTGAGATGGTAACCGATGTGTCAAGGGAGAAGAGAGGAGCTTGATGTTGGTGGTGGATGGCAGACTCAATGAAAACGCAACAAACTCAGGCACGCATCACGATGGAGAGATGTAGTAGGGAAAGGATGGAAATGAAAGCTGTTGGTGGTAGTGTTGGTGGGGTTTTTAAGAGGATGGTGAAAGGAAGATGATAATGGAGTCAGGTGGTTAAATCGACGTCGGAAACCGTCCAATCGGGCTTGAGAATAGTTGATCGAGCAAGATTGGGGGTCACACAAACAATGCAAAAATGGTGCAAGATCAGTCCGAAAACGAACCAATCAGGCTTGGGAAAGGTGTAATCAGTGATGAGGAGATAATTTATGTCGATTTTGGTGCAAAATTCGACTAAAATCTAGGAGTGAAAGGAGGGAGAGAGAGGGACTAAGAGGGTGGGACAGCTGTGTGTTGACCATTTTACCCTTTAATCCACTTAAATTAAACAATCTTCAGTTAATTTAAGGGTGGGAATTTGGAATTTATAAAACCATGGGTGGTGGAGATTCGCCAAACCTTGGGTGGGTAAATGTCATTTACCCTTTTTTAACACAATTGAATTATTCTCTTCCGTTAATTATTTTATCTCACTCTTAACCCCTTAATTAAAAATTCTAAGTGGGTCTAAGAAATAATAAATCCCTCATCACTCTTTAAGAAACCACACAGAGATCTGAAGTTTGAACTCGCGGCATATCAAAAACACAAAAAGGTGTCGTTATCCCGATTTGACTAATCAAAATATCCAAAGCGAGGGTTGATATTGATATTATAATAATATATTGTCTTCTGCACCAGACGCAACGGCTGACGGCTGACGACCATATAGAAAATAGTAGGCGTCATTAATGTAAATAAAAGTCCAGGTTGGTATTTGTCGACTTATAAAGTTAAAACTGAGGTTCTTTCTCTCTGCGTCACTGCTTTTGTTTTCTTTCATTTTCGAGTACTACTAGTATTCGTGCAGAAATGCTCACGACAAATATGTGTACGGTGTTTCTATTTTACTAGTCAATGTTAAGAAAAATAATTAGTCAGGTTCCAAGATAACACTTTGACAATTTGGGGCGCCAATAGTGGAGTATGATATTTATACAGTATAGTTTTCAAAACGCGTCAATTGGGATAAGGATTTATTATTCTTTAGTTTTAAATATTTAAATACAGTATATAAACATTTCAATTTGTGTTAAATATAAATTTTAATAATTACAATTGTTTTTATATTTATTTTACAAATACTTTTTTAATTTTAAACTTAAACATGTAGCTAGTAGACAGTTACAACTTGCAAGCCTTTAAACACAAAAATCTTCTCAAATACACCTTTGATTTTTGTTGTTACAAAAATTCGCAACTTACCCAATCGACCAAGATGAGATTGGGTAGGATGTAGGTGATAATGAGTAATTAGCTAGGTAATGGAAATTTGTGTTAAATAACGAAAGACAAATGAAATTTTTAAAGTTGGTTCGGCAAGTTAAAATCAAGTCTACGTCCACTGTTATCTTATTATTTAAACTTGGATTATGTGCAAGTAAATTACAAAGGAGGAAACCGTAATAACGAGCTTACGAGGCTTCGCTAAGTAGGCTATTTGCTTAAGTGTGTTTTTCCAAAGGTTTTTACAAGGTTATGTATGTGTGTCCCCTCTAAAATGGAGGTGACGCAACCCTTTTATACATGCATTCGGATAGTAGTTGAGAGTTGGCGGGATTACGGTATAGATTACACGTATAATCTCTCGTAATCTGGACCTGAGTCAGTTTTGTCTATACTTAAGTTAGAGTAATGATGTTTAGGTCTAATGGACTTATTGACTAAATCATCCGTTGCAGGAGCGACACGTGGCGTGATCATGTCCGTTCGGTCTTGGCATGGTTCACAGGCAACTGGCATTAATCGGACCGTTGGAAAATCATGCACAACAAATTCTTTTAAAAACATATATTTAATCAAATATATTTCCTAACACGTTTCTAATTATTTATACGCAAGCTAAAGGCATACTCTCTATATAAATAATTGATAAACAATATCGGGTTTTAAAAATATTCGATACTGACAAAAAGCTTTTATTAAAAAGATGCTCAGCTTGTCTCATGTTTAGAATTTCTTCTCTTTTGATCTGAAGTTTCCATGAGTGATCCATGCAGGTACCATTATGTTGACCAATACTCCATGCAACAGAACACAGAAGTTCAAAATTCTCCTCGACTAATTCATGTGCAGTTATTAAAATTAAAAGTATTATATGTGTGTGTGTGTGTAATCCAGACCAGACCAGGTGTAAATGTTGAATAGAATTTGTCCAAAATTTCAGAACAACCTTTTAAAGGTATTTCATCCAATCAGGATTTGTGTCTGAATCTTTGAATCTCCAAAAGTGGGTAGGTATAGTTGATTTTGACGAAGCAGTTTCTAGGAAGGATGGTGAGCGTGTTGTGTGAGATCCCGCATTACGGCATTAGTCATGCACTCATGCTTCTTCTAAAACAATATGATTAAGGATTAAAATAATTCCTGCATTATTACAAATAGACAAAATAAGATTTCCCACTAAATGCTTAATTCCCGTGTTCCACACCCGCAGTTCAATTTTTCGTTTTATAGTCATTCAAACCGACGTTATTTTGACGGTTAAGGAGATTTATTATATTTCTTAAGTTCTTAGATTCAAACCTTAAAATCACCTATTATAATAATATTATGACTAACCTAGTCCTTTACATCTATAGAATGTTCAATAAACTCCAGAGATTAGTTAAAATGTGTATAAACTGGTCTGGACATCTTGTTAAAAAAAAAAAAAAAAAGCATACCCTTTTCTTAAAAAAATAAAAATAAAAAACTCTAAAATACACACCCTTGCCAACAATACTGATTTTCTTTAAGAGAAAAAAAATCAATGACTTAACTACTCCTAAGTGGTTGAGTGATTCGATAAGGACACTTAAGTGTATTATTTAAAAGATTTTGAGTTTGAGTCTCTTATCGGTTGTTAATGGGGTAGCTATTAGAGCTCTTATTCGATCAATAGTTTCAAAATTTTAAAAGGTTAATTGAGGCGTGTGTAAATAAACTCCAACACTTTCAATCATTTTAAAAATAAAAAAATTCAATGATATGACCATAAATAAATAGAAGGGTAGTATTAATTGTGATAGCGTGAGACGGTGCGTGATGTAAGATCGAGGAAGGTGTGTATGTTGTGAATCAGCAGTACTGATAGTGTGTGAAAAGAGGAAGCTTACACTCAACTTACTTAGAACTGGATTATATATGGACCGCGTATATTTACTCACAAGGCGCTGCTTGAGTCGAGAGTACTTGCCACGCACGTTTCTTATCTTCCGACTCTTCCACTGTATTAACCATTGTACTTTTCTTTCTTACTTGCTTTCATACTTAATTCCCCTATTACGTCTCCACGCGCTCTGCTCTACTGTAGCCTAACCGCCATCTACAAGTTGTTTGGTACAACCAATCTCTATCTAACTATCCGACTTTTATTAAAGTATTCAACTTAGATTTTATGTTTTATTGACTCACTACTTATTATATAAACTATTTAACTTAAGAATTTATTTTTTATTACTTCACAAAGTTATTTCATTGACTAGTGACTTTAATAACAGCTTGTGAAGTAAGTAAAATAAAAGTCAAACATCATAAATTTCAGATACATGAGTATATATGTCTATATTATTTAATTTTTTTGATAAATAGAAAAAAAAATTGTTTGATTGGGATATTTAATTTAGAGTGGCTTTTATTGAATTTTTAAAAATTCTAGCATAAGTCTAGATACAATGCTTCTAAAAATAAAAAATAAGTAATTTTGTAGGTAAAATCTAAATCATGAATTAATCAAGTCATAAATGGTTTAGTCTATTCAAACTATAGAATATTGCCCCACTTTCACATAACTGTACATAATTTGAATTATTTCAATGTTTTCATAAATTCTCTTGATATTTGCAGCATGTATTTCGCACGCGCTATTAGTGCGCCTCGAATAGAATAGATATCTAGAATCGTCAATGCTGAAGGAAGACTGCTGGCTTCAAACGACTCTTTACCAAGGTTAGATCATCACATACGCGGACACGCTAACGAACGTGGCACACCCGGCGTTCGTACTTTCTTATCCATAAGTTCGGTCATATTTACACTAGAACCATCATGATATTTCTTAATCCCCAAGTCATCAAGGGCATATCTGCCATCTAGTCAACGACAGATACAGGTCATACTTCGCTAACTTAAAACCTATAAATACAACTCCCACATGTATCAAGTTCCATTCCATTCAACAATCAACAAAACAAACTCACAGGGTAGAGTAAATCTTTTAGTTTTCAGAAGTTCAATTTCAGATTCATCAATTCAGTTCACACTTAGTCGTCATGAAGAGAAGCATTGCAGAAATTGAAGGTGAAGTTAGAGCCATGGACATGGCCAAGTGTTTGATGTTGCTCTCTAAAGTTGGCGAAACCGATTCCGGAAACCGTGTCTTTACGTGCAAAACATGCAACAGGGAGTTCTCTTCGTTTCAGGCGTTGGGCGGGCACAGAGCTAGTCACAAGAAGCCGAAGTTGATGGGAGGAGAGTTGTTTGATAATACCCAGATGCCTGCTTCTCCTAAGAAGCCTAAAACACACGAGTGTTCGATTTGTGGGCTTGAGTTTTCCATCGGCCAAGCGCTTGGTGGCCACATGAGGAGACACAGGGCTGCTATGACTGGTGATGCGTTGGTTACTCGGCCTCTTTTGCCGGTTCCAGTTCTGAAGAAATCGAACAGTAGCAAGAGAGTTCTGTGCCTGGATTTGAACTTGACGCCGTACGAGAATGATTTTAAGTTATGGGTGGCTTAGATTAGTTTATTGTATCTTAGATACTAGGTTTAGTTTCTTCTTCTTTGTATTTACTAACTTGTTGGAATTTTGTGCCGGGATTTGTTCATTTGTTTCTACCGACAGTCACAGATATATATTTTCGTTTAATTTCTTGTATATGATTCAGACTTGTTTCAGTGAGATATTATATATGATTCTATTTGAGTTATTTTATTTATTTAAACTTTCCTCAGCAGTACTGAATTTTATTCTTCTTCTTATTGGGAGGTTTCAGCATATTTAAAATTGTTTGATTTTCTTCAATTCATAAAATTTGCCTGGGCATGCATCTGTACAAATTAAAAGTAAACCATCCTTCCTAACTAATTTGACGTTTGTCATGGCGTAGAACATTTGCAGAGTGATATTCTCTCCATTTTATGCACCTGAATTTGTCAATATCAACCTTGATTGCTGGAGGGAGAAGATATAATTTAAGTTTTATTACTTAATAGTATGTATAAGTATAAAAAGTAATTTCAAAATACTTAAAATTATACATCAGGTTATGTATTCTACTGTATTTTTTGCTTAATATATCCTATCCTTTATACTTCTCAGTCCATTAAACAAATTATATTTCGAATGAGTTGGAGAATCTATTTGTGAAAAAATAAAGAAAATGATTAAACCTTTACGCGTGTTTGGAGTTTAAAAAATAAAATAAAATTTTATTTCAATCGCTTTCATAATGATCACGCCTAATTAAGCAAATCTTTAATGCCTATATATTATGGTAGGCAAAAAGTATCCAATCGCACCTCACTTTATCAAGTGCCGAAACTTCTTCAACCGTTTTTTGTTTATCTAACATAGTATTCTAAAGAGAGTAGTAATCAGATAAGCTCCAGCCTATACTAAAATATCGTTTTCTCTTGTTTCCTTTATTTTATTCTCAATTACGTCAATCAACCACTACAAACTCTTATTAATTCATACTATAATTAATGACTTTTTTCACCCAAATGGTAATTTAATAACACTTTCTATCGGACTTTTAAAATATCATTTTAATATCTAAATTTATATTTCGATAGAAAATAAACTTTATCCAGACTATTAGGGTTTTTAAAAATGAGTAATCAATGAGTCTTTTGATGGTAAATATTAGATTTTAGTGATTGAGAAATTGATTAGAAATTGACTTAAGAGGGACAATTGCTCAAACTCTAATCGTTTAATTGTCAACAAATTGACAAAGTTAACGAGAGTAGGGTTCAAGAAGTTTTGATGAGTGATGATCAGAAAGGAGAATAATGATGATATGTAGTCACAATAATATCCGAATCGAAAATAAATTATAAATTTAAATATTGAATCAAAATAAAATATAAACTTAAATAATAAAATGATATTTTAAAAAGGGTTTACAAATTTAAGAAATTACCCTGCTCGTATTAGTAAAAATATATTTTCATAAAAATCATCTACATAAACAACGTTAACACTAACTTTTTCTTAACGATTACAGGCCGAAACTTGATTGGCTACATAAAAAAGAAACCTAATTTTGTACTCTTTCATATTTTATCCATCCATATTCAGGCCACGTGTTATGGTTACAAAGTCCCACCCGTTCGTTTAAGATTCTTTTACTATTGCTATATCCAAAAGACCAAAAACTCCCTCAACAAGGTGGTTTTACCAGATCAACGGTTTGTATTCATCATCCACCATACACGTGTACGACAAAGGATGACATGCAACCTTGACTTACTGATCATGCAGGTGTATTCTATTTTTATATTTCGAGAAAAAATCAAGTGCTCCTCACGCACACCACATTAACCGTTTGTTCTTTAATTTATCGTCGCCGGTGTCGCTTCGCCGGAAATTCGAGGCGCTGCCGCCTACGATCAACTGTACGATCAGGTTTCCGGTGATCGTCGAAGGTACGCATACACAGTCGAACAATTATTTGTACACATTTATTGAGTTGAAATGAATTGCATGTAAAATTCTTAAAATCAAAGCACTTTTCTGAGAAATGAACGGCCGTTGTGGAATTTTTTGTGTTTACATAAGCTTTGTCCGTGTAACGTTAATGTTCTATATTGTAAGTGTCTCTGTGTGTGTTGTTTTTTTGAGAAAGAGCGTGAAGGGTTTTGTTAGTAGGCTAAAACGACTGTCGTTTGTGTGTTCAGAGGTTGCTTGGAATTTTGAATGAAAGAAGAGAGGAAAGTGGAAAGTTTAGTGTCCGGATTGAAGACGAAAAATGGTACGTTCTAGATTTTTTTTGAAGCTTCTTGCAGTATTTTTTTAGTATTTATTATTTATCTGTACTTCTTTAATTAGAACTTATATTTTAAATATAATAAGAAGAAAATTAGTTCAAAGATATATCATGGAATGTGATTGTGAAAAGGAAACTTTAGTGGTTTAGTGAACATTCGAAGGTGAAATTATGCAGTGGGCCTTGACTGAGTTTGGATAACAGTCTCTACTTGAGGTACTAATTGTGAATCAATTTTTAGTTCAATACTCAGAGCAGTATAGACAGTGCTTCGAAATCAGTTAAGTATTGGAGACTTCAAAACACATCTTTCATTGTTTTCAGTTGAAGCCACTCCAGGGAGAGTAAATTTGGAGGGTTTGCATTTATTACTTGTAGTATCTCTTTTTGAAGATTATTTTTTATCCACAAATTTGAGAAGAGTCTCCTTTACTTGTAATTAACAAGTTAAATGGTTTCTGGGAGCTAGTAAGTTAGGTTCCCATAGAATGCCAATCAATGGTGGTACTTGTGAAAGTATTTAGAAAGGATTTCCATAGTTGTTACAGAGAAATGTTTATTGTTGCTTGAATATTGCCATTGGGCACGGTGAATGAGTTGGTTCCTAAAAAATGCTAGTGCCATAAATTTTTCCATTGGCTTTCTGTAAATGAATTGTTCCTGAATTTATAGATGCTATAAGTTTGCTGAATTTATTAAAGTATCCATTATACTGGTCTAACAACTTTCTCATCAAAAAATTTTTTTGTTTTGATGTGTAAATGTCAATCCTTATTGCTATTAGTGGGTAAAATATGGTTGGAAAGTGATTTACCTATAAAAATAATTGTTTTATGTTTTATAGTAGAATTTTGGTGCAAAATGATGGGGGACAAGGTTTTGTGAGTTATTTTATTTATTTTATAGTAAATTTGATAATCAACAAGTGTACAATGGTCTTTTAAATATTATTGTTTTTAATGATATCGGTGAATATCTGTTTTGAGCTTTGAACATATATAACAATCAGAATTCAGTTTTGTTTACACAAAAGAGGGAAGAGCAATGGTAGTTGTATTCTGAGTTGTTGCCTGGATTAAAGTTTTTCATTGTTCTTGGTGAATGAATCAAGTTGTTCCTCTGTCGCTGGGTCTGTTAAATGAGCAACTTCATAGTGATTGTTTCTAAAAGTCTTTTCAGAACAAAGGATTTTGGATGGCAAAGGGCCCTGGGCATATAGCTGATGGAGATGCAGCATTTGATAATCCTTCCAGGATTGAACCAAAAAGGCCTCATCAATGGTTTGTCAGTACTGGTGAAGCAGAGCTGTTTCCAAACAAGAAGCAAGCTGTACAAGCTCCAAACGACAAATCAAGTGTTGAAATATCTAATGCAAATGTTCCTTACTGGGGAAACACTTCTAATTTTCAGTCAGTTCCAAACCAATTTATTGACCGGTTGCTTGGATCTGAATCTGCAAGGACCGTCAGTTTTACTGAAAGGAACTTATCTCCTGTTGGAACAGATGACATGAGAAGAAAGGGTATTGAAGAACATTTTGGAGAAGATGCATCTGCTGGATTGTCAATTTCTCATGCTATGGAAGATTCTGAAACATTTAGCTATGGTGGATATAGAAAAGTGAAAGTCAATCAGGTTAAGGACTCCAACAATGGTATGCATCCTCCAAAGGAACATAGTCTTGATATTGATAGTAATAATGACTTGTCTATAGCACATGCCTATAACAAGGAAATCCAAAGTAGTTATATGATAATGGGGCAAGCCTATAATAAGGAGGATGACAATGTTACATTGATGGGTCATACCTATAGTAGGGGGGATGTAAATATTAGATCAACAGGTCGAGCTTATGGCAAGGTTGACGATGGTGCCATATCTTTTTCTGACACCTATCGGAAAGAAGATGCCAATATAATATCTTTTGTTGGATTTGATGACGAACATGATATTATCCCTGTGGGGCAGCCCATTAGTGGCTATGACCCACCATACTCTTCAGTTCAAACTTCAGAAGCAGCCTCTGGAAAGCAGTTGAATGCATCAAATGTGAATGCGTTTGCAGCCGTGCCTCGAGTTGCTAAATCAAAACTTGAATCTGTATCCAAGAATAAACTAGAGTTGAAAAGTTCCAGGAAAGAAGCTCCAAACAGCTTCCCTTCAAACGTTAGAAGTTTGATATCAACTGGTATGCTTGATGGGGTCCCTGTGAAGTATGTTTCTTTGTCACGGGAGGTAAATTCCCAGTTTTTTTGTCTGTTACTCTGATTTTTATGCTGTTTAGTGACTTATAGTTGTATCTTGGCATCTAACTAGGAGCTTCGTGGTGTTATAAAAGGCTCTGGTTATCTTTGTGGGTGTCAATTATGTAATTACAACAAGGTGAGTCGTTCAACTGTTTCTAAGTTTGCATGTTAAATTCTTGATGGCTAACAACTAGGATTTATGTGGTTGTATAAGGTGCTAAATGCTTATGAGTTTGAGCGCCATGCTGGTTGCAAAACAAAGCATCCGAACAATCACATATACTTTGAGAATGGAAAGACTATCTATCAGATAGTGCAAGAATTAAGGAGCACTCCTGAGAGCTTGTTATTTGATACAATTCAAACTGTTTTTGGTGCACCTATTAATCAGAAATCTTTTCGCATTTGGAAAGGTATGGATTCTTGTTTTGATTTTAAGAGTTCTCTGTATGCATTTGTGTTTCCCTGACTTAGCGTGTCTGAGGATTTTGGTTGGGTGTGGAGTGGGTCTAGTTAAAAAGTTTTTTTCCTGCTTTGTATCTTCTACTATTTTTCCGCAGAGTCATTTCAAGCAGCGACTCGGGAGCTTCAGCGAATATATGGAAAGGAAGAACTGAACCTGTAAGATGTATAATGGGCATTTGGAAAGATGTAAGATAGAATAATCTCTGTGCATAGTAACAAGTATTTTGGTGGTAACTCTGTCATGATGAGCCAACTTAAGAGGTTTTTATTAGATTGGTGCACAATTGTTTAGGACTTACAATTGTGCTTCTTAGTTCATGGAGAACGATGTTTTTGACTTTTGATATACAAAAGGTGTGTAGTTAAGAATACAAGAAGAGAGCTTATGTAATTTAGGTTGGAGATGTAGGCCTTGTGTGGAAATGTGTCACACAAAATTATTCTGTGGCCAATGTAATCACCCTTCGGTCATTCTAGTTTCACATTTTGTTCTATAAATTATTATGTGACATAACTCTTAATTGTAATACTCTTCGATCATCGAGGTGTTTATTTTATCATTGTGTTTCTGTTTCATAAGTTAGTGGATTCTTGACATATTATTAGACATATCCAAAATTCATGGTCTTTAATTAATTCATAAAGAAATTAAAAAAAAGGGCATTTCAGCAGTCAATGGTGGCTTCCTGCAGCTTTCAGAAAAAAAAAAAAAAAAAAAAAAAAACATAATTTCGAGGCAATTGCACCAGGATTTGTAAGGAAAACCAGTATTTTTTTTTTCTTTCTAAAATTACAGAGACTAACAATATAAACATATATTATGACACAGTAAAGAGGCCGGAAGAAAAAAAGAAAAGAAAATCGTGTCAGAAGATACAAAGAACTGTTGCCACAAAATAAAATTCTCGATAATTAAAGACTACATTTCACACACTAAAGCAAGATTCAAAAGAATGACATAAGAAATATTACAAGCACCCATCATATTGTCAATCACAATTAGTTCTTTTGTTTTCCATTTACCATTTTCCTTTTCCATGTGTTACACCAGGATTTACCTCCCGCTCAGAAATAAATTGAGCTTCTTAAGAACCACAGCAAGCTGATTTTTGGGAAGCTTGACCAGCCCCGCCTGCCTCTGCTTGATTAATCTTGATCGTAGCAGGCTGCAAACAAGACAAGAACATTTTAAGTCTACTGAAACAAGGTATAGTTTCTAAAGAGACCATTGAATTTCTTTTTCATCTCTTTTAATAAAATTCAGCAAGGGTGTTCATATACCTCTGCCTTTGAATCAGTATCAGCAAGCCTTTGTTTTATATCCCTTGCTATTGAAAAGAAAACTTGCTCAACATTTAGATTTGTCTTTGCACTCTGCAGTACAGAATGTTTGTTAGATTAACCATCATCCACCCAACTAGCTTCAAAAATCACAAAGTGACACTTACAGTTTCAAAAAATTTGATACCATACTCATCAGCAAGTGCTTGGCCCTTAGAGGTAGGCACTGCCTGAAAACATATAAAATGCACAAAGTACCATCAGAACATTGAACATGAGCACTCCCATCAAAAGATAAAAAAGTTAAGGCACCAGCAAGAGAGAATAATTTATCCTATAAGATATAGATGCAAAAAATAGCCACTCTTCTTTTCTTTACAAATACACAGAAAAGGTCCATGTCCTTCCTGTGCATAGGTGCACATATCACAAACTCACTCAGTAACTATACAACAATGGAAAGATTAAAAAAATAAAAAAAACACAAACTAGCATACCCTTTTGCTCTCATCCATGTCAGCCTTGTTCCCTACCAATATCTTGTTAACATTATCAGAAGCATGTTGTTCAATGTTGCGAATCCAGTTCCTAATGTCTGAAAAAGGTAAGAAGCCAAGTTGTATAAGAAAACTTAAGATAAACAGATAGATCCATATAATAAGGAAATTGTAGGGTAAAATCACTGCATTTATGAACCATCCAACTCAATGAAACAGAGGACCTTAAAAACATACAAATGTTAAGCAAAAAGATTTAACTTAAGAATGTGAAGGGACAACTATCCTAAGTATTAACTAATATAACTAGGAGAATGAAGATTACTATTGAAAGATGATTCATCTGTCACATCATAGACCAGCAAAATTCCCATAGCTCCACGGTAGTAAGCTGTAAAAAGAGATAAGAAAATAGAGTTACTAAAGCAAAATTCAAATGAAACATATACAGCTCTAGAAAATAGTGGCAACAATACCAAAGAACTAAGAAAACTCCACAAAATGAAACATTGGATCCATATTTGACTAGGATTAAAAGAATCAGATTAAAAATATCTACAAGCTTCCCTGCTGCCATTATATCAGGCATTAATGTTACTTCTAGTACCAAATTATTTGCTTTGGTGTGTTCTATGCCACAACAAACTCATACACTGCCTCTCACACAATGTAACATTGATGCCTACCTGAATAAAAGAACCAGGAAGCTATTATAATTTGAGTGATAACCTAGAAAAAGTAAAGTACGCAAACACTTGCTCACAAGATTTAATCAGAGCATTGCCAGCAGCTATGGAATAATCCAGTCAATTGGCTGAATGGCAGTATCTAAGACATCAACCAACCAGAAAGGAAGGGTGCTACCACTAGGACCTCTGTAGCTTAACATGCAGATCGCAATGATCTCCATGGATTAATAAAGCTGGACATAAACTAGTATCCCTATGTTTACTAAGAATCAAGCCCAACTCGCCATATTCTCCAGCCATGTTATGCTTAGTTTGATCTCCAGTTCCACTTGCACTTAGGAAGCCACATACCATTTCCACAAACCTACTAGTGCTATTTCAATGGGACAATTATTCCACAAACCAGATTTCTGTCCTCGGTTACACTCTTGCAACCATATCCACCTTCCAGAAATCTCTAAGGCTGCCCTCTTACCCTACACGTGGAAGGTTTTCACTTTGATTGCAAAATTTTATTTGGTACACCTATTCCATGAAAAAACAGTTTTCAATGTTTCTTCCATATTTAAGAAAAACATAAAAATAAATAGGCTTATGAAATCAATAGTGTTCAGCTCGATCATCTCCAAGGTAAATAACAAATCTCAAATGCACCATGATTTTAGTTTTCTTTAAGTCATTCAAGTAACCTGTGATAAGCCGGGCAACTTCCATACATCTAATCTCCCCTATACGATTGAAATGAATGAAAGTATAAAAACAAGATATTTACCAGTTGTGATTGTTCGAAACCGCTCCTGACCAGCTGTATCCCAAATTTGAAGCTTGATCCGTTTTCCATCAAGCTCAATGGTTCTTATCTTAAAATCAATGCTGGATGAGATAGAATGACCGTGTCAAGACTAGGAATTCATAAGAGGCAAATCTAGATACTACAGTATAACTCCACAATTCAGAGAATACACACCCAATGGTGGTGATAAAACTGGTGGTGAATGAACCATCTGAGAAACGCAAAAGAAGGCAACTCTTACCCACACCTGCAGAGGTACTAACAAAATGAAGATTAAAAGGCAAAATTATTAATGCAATTTTGTCTGAAGCAAACACAAGCTACAAACAGAAACTAGATGAGACTTCTTGTCTGAGATCCTCACTATTTAAAATATGAAGTTTAGAAATAATAATTTAAACAAATTAAACTAAAGAGAAAAAAGAAGATATGCCTCAAAGGTTCCAGAAGCTATCCATTAAGGCAAAAGGAAAATCAGAAACAAGTTACTAAACAATCAACTTGCTTTGATGTATAACTTTCACATAAGATAATTGTCCTGAACATAAACTAATTAGAATCAACCAAATTATTATCAGAATTGTAAAGGCAGTGTTTGGGGCTCACAATATGTCAAATTAGCTTTAACAGAAACATCTTACTCACTTGTAGAGAGCCAAAAACTAAACAAGTTGTTCTCATAATATTAGGAAAAATTCTATACCCAATGGTATGAATACCAGGTATTATTCAAACCACCGGATAAAGATGAACAGATATTAATAAAATAATACATCCTTAGACAATGGTGTTCTCCCCCAATATGATATTGTTTAAGTATTATGGAATGATCCGTGAATTATAACACATCGTTTCACTGAAAGGGAAAAGAAGAGAGCAACCAATCCAGTAACACCCTAGCTATACCAAAGGTCAAAAGAGCTCCAAAAAATACATTTAAAGTCTAAAACAAATGAGTCGTCCAAATATCATTTCTGTTTGGTCCTTGAATCTCCACAATCAAGAAGTAAACTGTAAAATTAATTAAATAATTAATATAATTACCACACCGTTATGGTTACTAATAAACTAGTTCAAAGTCCAAAAGCCAAGTTTCTAGTGAAACACACTCAAAAAGGTTTATAGGTTTGAAAAATGAACAAGGAAGCAAGCATTTCATGAGGAAACAGCATCATTTTGATCAATTAAAGACATAGAAGATCAACTTCACGTTTCCGAACTAAATACAGCCAAACCTGCTTCTTAACATATAAATGTTAATAAAAAATAGAATAATTAAAATCCTCTTCCAAACTAGATCCTTTAACACAAATGCAAACTAAATCTCAGCAATGAAATTGAATCATTAAATGCAATCAGATCTTAGTCAATTCAGAGAAACGATAACCTAAACAAGTTTTAAACTCATAATGCAATCTAGGCAAACTTTGATCAGTTTGTTTCTCGCGAAAACCACGAGAAAATAAAAAGGAAAAAACAAATGACGCACCGCTATCGCCAATCAATAGAAGCTTAATGAGATAATCGTAGTCAGCTCTAGCCCTCGCAGGTGGAGCAGCCATCTATAATAGAAATCAACCAAAAAAATTTATACCTCTCTGCACATCAACACAAAAACGACAAATCAAAACGCCGAGAACGACACAACACATCCATATTCAGGTCATGCAAAAGAAAATTTTATAAAAAAATTACCAGATCAGAAAAAAGTTAGAAAGTTTAGAGAGACGGAGAGGTTTGCTTGGTTGAATTTGAATGGAAATGAGATTTAAGTTATGATAGGTTCACCACCAGCTACAGGGTTACAAAACCAATTAAACTTCTCCGAAGAAGGTGGGTGGGGTGGCTAAAATGCGCCTTGTTTTTAAATGGCTTTTTGGGTGCGCCGATTACCTCCCTGCGCACGCTAGCAAGTCCTTTAAACACCAGCAAATGGACAAGTGATGTGTTTTTATACTCTCTACTCGTTTATTTGGAACCAATGAGACTGTGACATCTTTTATAAAGCTTCTCTGAGCTGGCATCCTAATCATCACCAGAATAGTTCTCCCATAGACCAATTCTTTTTTCTTTTGCATTTATTGAAATTATTAAGACTGACAGCCTTATTGATCTTGATTCATTCTCTTAAAATCAAACATTAAATATAATTGATGATTATTTATTTCTAGATAGATTTTATTGATGTAACGCGAAATTAATTAATTAAGTATAATCTAAGATTTTTATGTAATGATTTAATAATGGACCCATTCAAATTTATTAAATAAAAAACTTAATGAGGTTATGTGACCCAGTCTGTGTGACCTGGTTTTCTTTTGGCCGAACGACATGTTCATACCCAAACTTTGCCTAAAAGACAATCTAGTACCCAAAAAGTTTGGAAATGACAAATACCTACTTTTCGTCAATATCTGTTAGTGAATTCCGTCTATGATCATGGAAAAGACTAAAACGCCCTTTTTCTTCTTTCATTTTCTTCTCCACGGTTTTATGCACCTCCTTCTCCAAGATTCATCTCTCTCTCTCTCTCTCTCTCTCTCTCTAATATCTTAATCAATCAATTTCCCTTCAAAATCACCTATCTTTTTTTTTTTTACACTTTACTCGGCAATGAAGAAGGTCGGTTATGGTGATGTGGATATTATAGTGGGGGAGAGCGATTGGCCGTCAGCGGGTGACTTGAACCAACCGGATTCAAATTTACAGAACGCGCTGTGGTATATTGGGAACCTTTGTGAAGCACGTGAACTCTGGTGAAGGGACGCCTCTGATGCCTAATCAGATTTTTGAGATTTACATTTTCGCTTTGTTCAATGAGAATCTGAAACCGACTATCTTGGAGCAGAATTTCGGGTTGTTTAAACCCGAATCTGATGCTTTAAACTGTCTATCAATCTATCTAAAATCTTAATTCATCATCTTTGGGTATTGGCGACGACAGAGGTGGTGGCGGTGGCTGTGGCTGTGGCAGAATGATGGGTGGGGTTCGACGTGTGTGGTTAGAAGAGTTTTGAGAGGAGATGGTGGTGGGGCTAGTGATAGTGAAGCCAATGGCTAAGGGCAAGCAGAGAAGTAGAGCACAGAAAAAAAATAGTGGAGATTGAGACAACATGTTTTCCTCTGTTCTAAGTGTTAAAAAAAAAAAAAAAAAAAAAAGAAGTTGGTGATTTTGAAGGGGAATTGATTGATTAAAGATTTTAGAGAGAGAGAGAGAAAGAATGGGATTTGGTGGGGGGAGATGCTCCAGGTTTGTGTTTAAGTTCATAAACAAAATTTGACCGCTTAATCAAAGACATAATATGAATCACATATAAAAGTTAACAGAAATTAGAGATTCTTGAGATGAAATCTTGGAAAAGGAGAGATGTGTGTAAAGCCGGGGAGAAGAAAATGGAAGAAGAGAAGAGGAGGAAGAAGAAAAGGGCATTTTAGTCTTTTGTATAATTATAGATGGAATTCACTAACAAATATGGATGGAAAGTATATATTTGTCATTTCCAAACTTTTTGGGTACTACCATTCGTTAAGGCAAAGTTTGGGTAGTAACAAGTCGTTCGGCCTTTTCTTTTTTATGAAAAAAGAAATATTAGGTGTGTTTCAAGAACTACAACACATAACATGGATCAAGTGTCTTGGGTGATCGAAGTAATTTGAATAAGGACTCTTAAGTATAATAAGAAATCTTGAATTTAAGTCCCTCGTCCTTGAATGCTAATAGGGTTATCAATGAGCTCTTATTCGATCTATAGTTTCAACCTCCAAAGTATCAATGAAATAGTTGAGGTGCACATAAATTAACCCGGATGAAATTGATTGTCAAATCTTCAAGTGTTGTGTTTAAATATAAATCAGTAATGAATGTCAGGATGAATATAAGATAATAAGGAACTTTGTAATATAACATATGAATTTAAAATTAAACTAAGATTATATAATATAGTATGACTTTCATTAGTCACCATACCATTTTATTAAATTAAATATAATTAACTACTTTCACAAAGTAATCCTTTAAACAAAGATTAATATTACCATAAATATTGATACTTGCATGGTAGATGTATCTACTTAGGTGCAATAGTTATTTCTCGACAATTATTTAGCAAATAAATAACTTTTTTGTTTTAATGATCAGGGGTGTCTAAGCCAACTTACGTGTACCTCAATTAATCCTCTTGAGTCCTAGAACTGCCGATCAAATAAGAACTCCAACGACTACCCCTATTAACAACTAAGGCAAAAAAAAGAACTTAGAGTTCTGCAACTACTCATTTGTAAACTAAGTTATATATTTCAATTTCTCAGCAACACCAAATTATAAAAGAAAATTTGAAACGGGGAGTTCATTTACCATGCTTTTGGGGCATAAAAGGTTCTTGGTTGCAGAGACACTTAAAACATTTTTTTTATATTGCTTTTGGAATTGAAAACAATAAGAATCTAGCTGGAGTATTATCTGTGTTTTTGGGCAATGGGGCCTTTGCGAATTTGCATTATTAACATTTGATAATTGATCTTTAATTCTCTACCAGACAATAAATTTTATAGTTTGTAAAAAGTTGACATTTTCTTTGTAAACTTTCTAGCAACTGTGCAACAATCAAACACTGAAAAAATAAATTATATTGGATTTCAGTACTTAACCAATATTGGGCTTTACAGCCTTATTATATATAAACAGTGGTTGGTCCACTTAATAATTTAGGATACATCGCCAATCTTCCTCTCCTGATAAAATATAATATTAAGCCCACATGCTCATCTCAAAGGCCGAAGCTTGAAAGAATTAAAATATGCTAACTCTAAGAATTAATTTTAAAAAAAAAGTGTACAATTAAAATTAAGAAAAAAATTCCTCTTGGAATCAAACTTTTGATTAATGGAAAAAGAATATTAGGATTATTTTTAAGAGTAAAAGACCTTTGTTCCCACCCAAGGGTTGCCTTAAATGACACTTTCTCTCCTAAAAAGTTTTAAAATATCACTTTTCCCACCAAAAGTTAATATTTTATTAATATCCAAAATATACTTTACTTTCTCAGTAGACGTTCGACGAGTTATCAAAGTCAAGGTAAGAGGGATTTTGTGGAAAGAAGACTAAGGTTCAAATGATGGTGATAGAGAAAATTTTCACTATAAGAATCGGCCGAAATTGGATTAGGTAGAAACGAAATATTAACTTTGGAATGAGAAAATGGTCTTTTGAAGCCTTTTGGGTGGGAAAGTGTCATTAAGGAAAACCTTTGGTTGGGAAAAAGTTGTTTACTCAATTTTTAATATAGAATTTAAGAAAAGTTTTAACGCGTTGGAAACATTTTATTAAAGTGAGTTATAAAGAAACCAAGTAGGGAAGCAAAAGGAGAATGGCCCGAAAATGGGTCTAAATTCTGAGAACTTGGCCCGAAAATGGGTCTAAATTCTGAGAACTTGGCCCGAAAATGGGTCTAAATTCTGAGAACTTTCTTGGAAAGTATCTTTTGGTATGTTATATTACACAAATACAGTCCAAAATACAGCGACATGGCAAAATATGAAACCAATAGCCAGAAGGGCAATTTGCTAAGAGTTCCTGCTTTCACATGTATCCCACACTTTGGCCATTATAATCATAAAAATAACAAAAGTTGATGGGAAAGAAAGGGGGCATCAACTTAATGCTTCAAGCATATACTTAGAAGATCCTCTTCCCACAAACTTAATTCGTTTCCTTTAAACCCCTCTGTAACCTCTCTTTCATTCTTTCTCTTTTAACCAAACCATCATCTCCATGCTTCATCTTCTTCTTCAACTACTGCAAAGCTGATTTATCCCACGTGATGCTTCTTCTGATGGCATCCTTCACTGCTCAAAACGCTGATGATGAGACTAGTGATGATGATCATCACATGAATATTAATCTTGGCCGTTGAAGTTTGTTTTCACAGATGGGCAACTATCTACCCCTTTGGCAGTACGTACATCTACAGGATGAGATATAATGCTTATGTGGTTCGAGCATGCAATATTGCTATCACCAGATAAGCTATTTTTGTAGAAAATAAAAAACTTTTTTTTTTTTTTTTTGTTTTGTTTTGTTTATGTTATGAGTACTGAGCTTGGATGAAACAATAATGTTGAAGCTCTAGTTTATTAATTATATGAGCTTGTTCTAGTGTTTCCTTCTTTGGATTTATTGGATATGTCATCTTTATTTACTCTCTGTTATCGTAATATATATTATATTATATCGTGTGTCATGTTTGATTTTAAATTAGATCAAATTGCTAACAATGATGGCAAACAATGTGATTCATCAGAAGGAGCTTAAACATTCAAGGGTGCCTTATTCTAGTCTTCCTTCTGCAGCATAAAAGGTTAAAGGGTGACAACCACCACTGGATAATCTGATGGTAAAAGAATAAAAGAAAGTTTTATGAACTCCTGAGTTCGAGTCCTTATAAGTTTTAATAGAAGTGATCACTGGGGGGTTATCTGATCGTCAACTTTAGGATCCCATTGGGTATGGCATCAATAGTTTTTGGGAGAAATGTTTCGTTCTATTTAATTATTTCGGGCTTGTACAATGAGAAGTCTAAGGTGGTCGAATTGCTACACAAAGAAAGATGCAATGAAGGAAGGGAACCTAGGTAATTAGGAATAGACACACCACTTTAATTATTCCAATCCTCGATTGAATTTGACAATATGAAAATCTGGTTGAAGGCCTGGCCCGATGAAATCTAGTTAAAGGCCTGACCCAAAACAAAGTTGATGGAGTACCAAAGCTGTAAAACCTGGAAGTTCAGTTGCCGTATGTGAAGTAATACTAACAGAGCTATTTAATTAAATTACTTTTCACGACTTTCTCAGTCCGTATTTGGTCAAGTGAGACCTATTGTTAGATAAATAAAATCATTGTGAATTGACCCATTACAAACTGACACGTCGTATTTATGAAAGAAAGTTAGTAAAAAAACGAGTGAGTATTACTGGCAAAAATATTGATGTGACAAAATACAACGCAATGGTATGTCATATTATGTGTCACATCAATTAAACATGACTTTGTTTTCAACATACTCATTAGATAATAACGTAATTATAATTCATTTTCACAACCTCAACGTAATAACTCACAATAATACACATAGTCACATAAAAACATATGGTTCAAATGAACTTACTGAACTTATAAAACAAATAAAAAAAGTCTTTACATTTTATGAAATTTATAATTTTGACCCCATAAAAATGAATTATTGATTAAAATATTTTTTACTTTTCTCTCTTCTTCCTTTCCACATGTTTTCTCCATATTATCTATTTGTTTAGTTAGATACTCAAGAAATGCTACTCCTTTGGATTAAAGGTAAAATGGTGTTTTTTTTTTAAAACTTAAATTCTTTTCTTTTATCTTTCTTAATTGATAAAAAATCATAAGTTATGAGTTTTTATTGAGTTTAATAAATAAATTTAAAATTAGAAGATTAACTTCCTAGATTTTGATATGAGGGTTTTGATTTAATCTTATTTATCTTGAGGATATGGGTTAATTAGTTATTATTTTAAGTTCGGTTTGATAAATTTTAGTTAGTTATTGAGTTAATTTTGAATGGTTTAAATAATTAATGAAACCTTAAGTTGTAGAGATTTAAGGATTTTGGTATAATCTTGATATATTAGTTAATTGCTTGATATTTAGAGTTGGATTTGATAAGTTTTTATAGGTTTATGAGTTGAATTTTATTGGTTCAGTAGAAATTGTTGAAAAAATTTAAGTTATAAGATTTAGGGCTTCGATTTATAGTTAATGTTTTGACCAAAAACCTAGCTACGTCCCAACTCGTGAATTGGTGAACTTGCATATAGACCCAATTGTGCTGATACATCGAATTGTGAGATTGGGTTGTACGAAATCTTTATTGTATTGATAAATGCCAAAACACTATCATTTTCGCTCTTAATTTAATTATGTATATAAAAGACAAAAAAAATTAAAATAATAATTTTCATACATATTATTAGATAAAGATAAGTAAGACTATTATTAATTGTTAGAGTTGTAAACTATTATTAGGTGGTTGCATGGTTTGGATAAAGAAAACTCTTAGGTATGTTACTTAAGAGGTCTTGAGTTTAAATCCTTTATTCTATTGTTAATAGGGATAACTATTGAATTTTAGATATTTCTTTTTAATTATTAATTTAAATTTTTTGATAATTTGTCTAATATATTGAAAAAAAAAGAATAAAATCCAAGGATATTTTCTTTTTTAATATTAAAAAAAATTATATATATATGCCCCGAAGGATAACCCTTCTTAATTTTTCTTTTTATTTTCATCTTCTAAACACCATAAACTCATTTCCTTCCAGAAATGTGTTGTCGAATGCCGTGATCAACTAGCTAGTAAGCTTTGTGTTGTTAATGTTTACTCGGGGTTTGTCTTTTGACAAGAGGACCAAACAAAACAGCTAAGATCTCGCTAAAAACCGGTACCTTTACAATTATTCTGCATTATAAATGCTTGATGTAGTTTTAACTGCGATTACTAAATAGCATTTCGTAAAATTTTCAGAGTTAACAATGAAGAGAACGCGGCGGAGCCGTGAACCTACCCGAGATCAGGTTCTTCCTTTTTCTGTCCCTTTTTTTGTTATATAGCTAATTTTTCATGTCAAAAGACAAAATTTTGGCTTGACATCGCGCCAAGAACTCGGTTCCGCACATCTAAATTGACTAGTATAATATGTATATGGTTATTTTAAAGCTAGCTAATGGTTTTGACTGATATTTATTTGGTAGTTTAGAAAGTAAGCTTTTCGTTAATGTAATTTGTAAGATTAAATGTCTTGAGTTCTCTTTGTTAATTTTTAATAGTTATTTCTCCAGCAGGAGAACGCAGAAGAAGTTTTGGTGGATTTGTTTAGTATACTTCCAGATGATATTGTTGTCAATATAATTCGTCGGTTAAGTCTTAAGGAAGCTGCAATGACTAGTGTTCTTTCGACTAGATGGAAATACTTGTGGAGATATAGAACTAACCTTAAGTTTAATGCTCCAAGGAAGCTGTGGAATTTTAACAAAGTGAATATAGTTGAACCCTGAAGAAAAAAGGTTCCAGTACATCAACTGGGTGAATCATGTTTTAGCATCAATATAAATGAATTTACAATACGTTTTGGGTTGTTTGACTCTCATCAGAGTAGCATTACTAATTGGGTTAGCACAGCTATAGCGAAGGGAGTTCGAAAGCTTGAGTTGGATTTTCATCAAATTTTGGGAGAGAGTCGGGAGCTATATAGATTTCTGCTGGATTTTTTTAACAATCTTAAAAGTCCCAGTGGGTTATCCAATATCAAGTATCTACAGTCTCTTTCTTTAGTTCGTGTGGAGGTTACCAGAGAGATTCTTGAGTTTTTTGTATACAATTGTCCACTTCTACAGCGATTAAATGTGGAATAGTCCTCACATTTATCAGGTTTAAAGGTTGTTGGGCCATCAATCCGATTGAAGTATCTAAACATTCACTGTTGCTTCTCAGTTGAAGAAGTTGAAATTTCTACCCCAAGCCTTTTGTCATTTAAATTTTGTGGATCACAAATCAGGTTAAATGTTGAGAATGTTCCCCTGCTTCTTGATGTATCCATTGGTGCGAGGAACCATGTTCTACTGCGGAATCTTATAGGTCCAATTATAAGCTTCTTCCCTCAATTAGAGACTTTGGAGTTGCTGTTGAATTTGACTGCGATTAGTAACTCTCAACTATAGGATTTGCTTTCTAATATAACTTTTAAATTATATTAACTTACACCTGGTTCTTATGTTTTTATTTGCTTGCCTTGCCACGGTTCAAACTAAGAATTCTTTTCTACTGATCCCAATACATAAGGGTTTATAGTGTTTTGAACTTCACTTTAATCGCATGTCCACATGTCCACTAAAAATTCTATGTATTATAATTTATAATATTAAAGACAACAAAATTAAGTTTTACTAGGGCATCTCAAAGATGTGAGAGGTCGTCATTAATCAGTACAGGAAAGAATGAAATAAATGGAATAATACTTTACTTACTATCGGATTTGGATTTTACTAACCTTTGTTAAAATCACACATAATACCTGTACTATGCGTATGGTACCCGTACTACGCTTTAAGTTAGTACACTGATTAATAAAATCCATTAGTACGCATAGCATTACCCGAAATAAATGTGCAGCAAGGTAAAATTTCGATACGTAGAGATAATTAGGCAAAACAACTGCAAATAGATAAAAGCGCATTACGCAACCAAACCCCAAACTTGCATTTAAGCACAATACTAAATCAACAAAAAGGTATACCATAAAATCATCCCAAAATACAAATAAGCATGATTTCCAACACTCAAAAAGGAAAAACTACTCAGTAGTAAGGCAAAATTCCAAAAGTTTCCTCACTTTTGCTTCAATAAAAGAAACCAAGTACTTTGCCACCAACATTCTTTCTCCTAGCTTCTTCGTGATCCATGATGCCAGCAGATGTGGTCAGCACAATATACCCAAACTGCCAATTTTATCAGTTTTATCAGGACACTTATTTAGTAAAAACAGTAAATTGACCACCAGTTGGCAGTACCCATGACAGAAAATTCACGAAATGCAAGTGGTTGATATTCTTAACAATAAGTTGTTACCACAACTCAGTCAGACCCACACCCTTCCCCATCAGGCACAGAGAATAGGAAGAGCGATTCCTCATGCAAGTCCAGGCACATGTTTAGAGGTTCTTGTCTATTCATATACAATTATATCATTAAACATCTAACATGCAACCATCCCCCGTATCTATCCGCAGATTAACCATCATTTTTTCCCATGTGATTTCACAATATAAGCTAGCTTGCCACTCTTACTTTACATCAGAATTTTTTTTTCAATTAAAACCCTTAATAATCCTGCGCACTACCATTATTATATCCATTACAAACAATCTATTCCAAAATAAGTTGGGGTTTAAAGACCAAACTAACCTGTCTTGAAGGAAGCAGCCTTGCAGTCCAGCCTTCAATCTCTTTGACCCCGACATCAAAACGAGGGACTGATTACCCCACATTTGTTCAGTCTTCCATTCAATTCCACCACAATTTTTCCAGATCTGTGATCATCAACATACTCAAACTCTCCAATGTAACCTATAAAACCAATTTTCATGAAATTATGAGGACACATATATTCAATTATCCAAATAGTTTCAGTGAAACATGAAAAGAAATGAGAAAAAAAACTATAACAAAAGAATAAGCAAACCATGTTTCTGCATGACCAAAAGAAACTTGATAATCACTTTTGAAGATGGTCTGATCATGACCTGTCGTTTCCCTCTCTTCTCTGCATTATACATGCTCTTAAGAGCATCATTCAAGACACTAACTCTCACCATCCTCACAAAAGCAAGCTGCCATTAATATCAGAGAGCATTAACCCCTTTCGTAAACAAAATTACACAACCTAAAGATATCTATAAAAACAGTAAACAAATTAAATGAGGCAAATTAGATAATCTACCTTTCACTTATGAAATAAGTTGTCGAAGTCTATTGACTTATGTTGTTCTAACAAACTCACTTCTTTAGTGACACTTTCTTTTACAACATCTTGGGAACAAGAAACTCGTTCGTGTTTTTCTAACACCTAAAGATTCATTCCACGAATTCTCTTCCATTCAAGAATTTTTTTTAAACAAAAACATTCAGTAACAAATGATTTCATTTATCCTAACTTTGATCTATCACAATCAAATCGTACCAGCTCCTCAAAGCCAATAATAATCAATAGACTAGATAAAAAACATAAACAAAAATTCCAAATTGAACATGTTGCTGCCCTATAACAATGAAGCAATAATTTCCGGATAAAACAGATACTAGCTCAAACGAGAGACAAAAATAAGAATGAAAAAGCAAATCAGATCCGTTGAATGTAGCGATAAGTTGTTAATAGTTTTACCTCAGAGCAGAAACAGCGGCTGCGGTTTGAGGCTTCAAAAGACTGAAGAAGCGCAGAGAGATAGAAGAAGTAGGGTTTTTGTTATAGGAGGCGTTGAAAGGGAGAGTTTTATTAGGGCTTATTTGGACCCTAGACAGAGGATATTTTACAAAAATGTCCCAAGTTCGGGTGCACCTCGTGGGCCTGGACTCATTGGTGGGGTGATCAGGCCCTATTGAGACGAAGCATTTTGATAGGCATGGGAGAAATATTAATATCAACCCTAGATGTTTCCAAAACATCACTTTCGGTGATAATGTCTCATTTTTTATCAAATGGATCCTGAAAGTTGCAAAAATACATCATTTATATCATCAATATGGCTATTATCCCAAAATGTTGAATCTCACCAAAATGAATTACTAGTATCTTAATGACTTTGAAGTCGCAATTTTGACACTAATATCTTTTTTATTTTTTATGATTAAGGTGTCCAGACCAACTTACACGCACCTCAACTAATCCCCTAGACCCTTAAACTATGGCTCAGATAAGAGCTTCAACCTCTATTAACATCTGAGAGGGGATTCGAACTTATAAATTCTTAAGTAATATACTTAAAATCCCTATCGAATCAGCCAACCATCTAGAGGTAGTTGACACCAGTATCACTTTGTAGTTTCCCCAACATTTTTTACTTTATTTTTTTATGTATTTTAAGTAGAATGTTGCCGCTTCATTTCATACCTTTGTCATATCTATAAAGTATTCATCGTCTAAGTGATAATGTTGGAAATGCTAGAGGTTATTTGTGTTAACAAAAAATGAAAAATTCATCTTCTGTTAATTATATACATATATTTTTCTTTTTTCGCTTTTTCATTTAAACATCAATGTCGTTAATTTAGTTTGAATATTAAATCAATGGATGCTAAATGAAAAAGGCTTGCTGTGCACATGATATCCGATGTGGGATTTGCAATGTAGCAACGGAATGATATTATACTATGGGATAAAAGGTAAAATTGTTTTCACAACATAAGATGACTTATTTTTGTTAATTATCATTATCATCTCTTAAGACTTGGTAGTTATGAATGGATTGAATAATATATTTTATCCGCTTGTAATTATAAAGGCTCCGTTTGGTACGTTCTTTAAAATACTATTCTGATTTTTCTAATAAAGTTAAACAGAAAATTGGTCTTTGGATCTCTTATTCTCAAAATATTATTCTATATTATTCAATTTCTTTTAAACCTTTTAAATTTGTTAATTTAACAAACATCCTAATTTTTTTAAAAAATTGACAAAAACACCCCGGTAACCCACATTTACCAGATTCCGACCACTACCGTCGGAATCTGGTATAATGGCACACTACCGGCTGAATATGGCCGGTAGTGCACCGATCTAGCATTTTCTGGCCAGATCTATAGCCAAAGATCTGGCCGTCAACAGCCAGATCTTTGGCCATAACCAGTCGTTGACAACCAAATGTGGTCAGATCTGACCTTCAATGGCCAGATCTAGTTGGGAAAAGGCCAGATTCACCATGGATCTAGTAAAAAAAAGGTCATATCGATGCATGATCAGCCAGATCCAGTCGGTTGTGCACCAATACAGCGACTCCCGCCACCCTCTAGCGGTGGTGACGGTTTGTTCATATTTAATGGGTGAGTTGGGGGTGTTTTTGTTAATTTTTAATATTTTATTATATGGGTGTTTAGTAAATAAACAAACATATCAGGGTGTTTTTGTTAATTTTTAAATTTTACATCGTAATACTCATCTAATTTTACTTTTTTTAAACTATTATTCTAAAAAGTATCGGAATAATGAATAGAATCAAATGGAGCCAAAATCTCTTACAATATGTAACAATACAATTAATCAATAAGAAGATGTCACATCAACGTGAGTGAAATACACTTATTTCTTTTTATTGCCTTATTGTATGAAATATCTTTTTGATTGTGACAAATGTAAAATTAAAAAGGTGTATGTGTTATTATCTTATTATAGCGTATTATTAATAGACAGTTTAATTGATTGCATTTTGAGAAGCTTTTGTGTATTTTCTTATATTGATATTGGTATGTTCATCTCATTTTTTACATCTCTAAGTGTTTTGATATTATATAATCACATTCACATATTTACATGTAGCTTTTAAACAATATTACATTACTTTAAAAATTAGGATGGACAATGTTATTCATATTTATGTACTATATATTCATAAAGGACGTCAATTGTGCATATTTGAGTCCATCACTTTACAAGGAAACTAACTGCTAAACCAAACAACAATTTGATAAAAGTGTAAACATGTATTAAAAGTATATAAATATTACATTCATTAAGACTTGATTTATACAATTTATATTTATATATTAAAGGTATATAAATATAAAAAAAAAAAGATTTAATATTACATTCATTAATTTGATCCAATAGCCTCCTGTATATAAATTCCCAATACCAAACTAAATTCAGTTTATGGCCAAATGAATTAATATTCATTTTATTTAAAGAAATTAAAGATCAGAAAATCCTTATCCTTTTAATTGTAGTATCATGTAATAACACTTTGTTTAAAATTCAAAATGATTTTTATGTCAAAGTTTAACCCAATATTAATATAAATAATTATAGTATAAACATTTTCCAATTTAATACTTTGATTAAATCAAACAGTTTCTCTTTAATATTTTGTAGTAGATAATTTCTCCAAAAGAAATTACAAAAACGCTATTTAATTAAAAAAAAAAAAAAAAACCCCTATTCTTGTCTCTTTTGAACTGTGTTTTAAAACCCGACCCAATCAAGCCCGATTGGTTTAACCAGGACCTGGGTGAAAGATGGATTGCATGGAAGAATATGAATTGGAAGCATATATCACTATCTTATGCATAATAGGGTTTTTAAATAAAATTCAAAAAACTTGAATTAAATAAGATAAAAACTTGTTACCTTAGTTCCTTAGTAGGCAGGGGATCTTCCAATTTCAAGAGAAATCAGCAAAAGAAAATTCACACCAAGTTGAAAGAGAGAATTCGACCAAGGAGAGAAAAATGCTAGGGTTTTTCAAATTTTCATTCTATTAAAAATTTATTATCATTTTCTTTATATAGACGAGCCAATAAACAATTCAATAATTGTTCAAGGATGTCTTTATGCAATTTCATAATTATTTTAGGGCTATAACTAATTCCATAATTATAAAATTGGATTGATATTTAACCATAATTAACAATTTAATTTTTAAATTGTTTACATAATAATTTAACCTTTAAATTGTTTATATGTTTATAAGTACAACCCATTATTAAATATAATTTAATATAAAGAAAATAATTAATTATGAACTGGAATTCCATTTAATTATAATTAGCAATTTAACTCTTAAATTATTCATAATTACTAATATAACCCTCCATTAAATCTAATTCAATGATAATAATATAAATAACTTTATTACTCTTGATATGTGCTAGCCAACCTTGGATAATCAACTCTCTTTAGCTATTTCTCCATTCTTTTTAGTTTTTATGTGTGGCCTCTTAGACTCACTGTGACCTAACCGTGAGCTCAATATCGTAGTCTATTCCGATATGTTTCGTCATAACTCTTTATGATCGAAACTCCTATCGATTATGATAGACATCCAGCAATATTCCATAACTCCTAAGTCACGATGAAGATATACTCTAATGAACCATTTTATAATTGTGCACAGCGTGTAATATATTATCTCTGTTGTTTCATCCCGGTTAAGAATGGATTCATGGTATGTCAAAATATTTGTCTTAATCTTATATCAAATTGACAATTAATACATTTGGAACATGTCACCATAAAACAATATTTCAGGTAATATTTTATATACCCCGGTCGGAGATTTCCCTTTTCCAATGTATCTTGACATTTGTATAGGAATTTATACCAAGTCAACAGACCCTATCTTGACTATCACTCGTCTTCACACATAAATAACACATGGCCAAATCGACTTTTTTTACACATGACATGATTAGTCTCGTGTTTATACAACATATGAACCATATGTATCCAACCATGATATTTCAAGTCTAAGAATTAATAGTACACTGTACGATCTTATGATGCATCATTGACTATATTCTAAATGTCTATGTGATTCATCATAAATAACCATATTTGATAAACAGTTCACTAACCGCTTATCCATACTAATACCTTAGTGATTAACTTTTATAATCACCCACACTTGTACCATCACATGATATTCAATGGAGAACTTCAGCATGCCTATTATGTAAAATTATTGTCCAATTAATATTATCTATATAGGGAATACTTTGATGATTTTGATTTTCTAAAAAATTGTATCATCTAGACATTTATATATATGTGAAGTAGTAAACCACATGTGAAATAATAACATTTTCTTTTATTAATAAGGTAAAAATGTATATATAAAATAAATACATTAACATATATATACAAAATATAATACCTTGAAACCGACAACACGATTGGTTCCTAAGGACATACAGTAACACTGGGCCCTTCACCAAGCTGAGTAAGGATGTTGAGTGTTTTGGAAAAGGAACGGTTGGTGAGTTGAAAGGTGGCGATGTAGGTGATTTTTGGTGAGTGAAACGACCGAAAATTACAAAAATTGGTAGTGTTTTCATGGTGATGGGGAGTGTTGTTGAAGTCGAAAACAAGCATATTTAGCCTGGGTTGTTAACGTCGATGCGGCTTTTTTTTGGGGGAGGAAAATTGGTCGATTTCGGCCCAATCTTTGGCCAATTTGCTAGGGAATGGAGTGGGAGTTGCATTTGGTGTGGCACCACTGCAAACCAATCAACTGCCGATTGCATTCGGCCAGATGACAGTGGTGTGTTTGTTGGATTGCAAAGTTGTAGGGAGTGGTGAGATATTTCCAGAGGAGTGGTTGTGGATTTGAAATCTATGGCAGATTAACGCCACTAGTTTAATCATAGGGTCAAACCAGTTTAATCGACCAACCCTAGGACCTGATCACTTTGCCAGGTTTCACCGTTTTTAAAACATTGCTTTTGAATCATGGATCACCAGTAAACCCATCAATCAAGGATCTCAAAACCAGTAATTAAGAGCCTGTTTGACTGAGTTTGTGAAAATTGACTTATAAACGTTAATACTTATAAGCTAATTTGAAATTTTATTAAAATGACAAAGAGTAGTACTACATTATTTTATCAAATAATAAATTATACCATGAAATTTTAAAATTAATAAAATAATATGGTAATATACTTAATTAAAAAAAGAAAAGAAAAAAAAGAGTACATTCCTCCATTTTTTTTTCTTACAAACTCATCTTATAAATCCAACCAAAGTTATAAAACACACGAGTCAACATAATTTTAGAAGTTACAAGCTCCGATTAACACCCCTAAAAAACGACAATGGCTTCATATAATTACAACAATTTGGATTTGATTTTGATTCAATCATTGATCTCCTTAAACCACAACCAAACCGGCTTCACTTCTCAACAACAACCTCAACCCCAAAAGCCCGCCACAAGCATCACGAACAACAACGCTCAAAGATCGCAAATACACAAAGAAGAGGCTCAAATCGAGAGAGAAATCATCCAGGCGATCACAAGAGGTAAACTCGAATCGTTGAAACCGAATTCGGGTCAATCGATATCCATTGGAGAGCACTACGTGTGCGTGTCGTTTCATGAAGAAATAGAGTCGGATTGTAGAGTGTGGGAGTGGCATGGACACGTTGTGTCGTATAATGAAGAGTGTGGGTACACGCAAGAGTATGTGTGCGGGAGTTACTTTGAGAGGATGCTGAAGAAGGTGGTTTATGATGAGAGTGAAGAAGAGAAAGAACAAGAGAGTAATTTTGGGTCGAGAAAGTTTATTGGTGGGTTGAATTTGATGGATGGGAGGGTCTTTTGCAGGAATTTTACTGACAATTAGGAGGTAATTATTTTGATCTCATTGCATTATATATTTAAGGTTTTGCATGCATTTATTTTTTTAGTTTTGAGGGTTTGGTTTGACATGTATTTATCATTATGAACTGTGAAATATAAGTTTTTGAGGGTTTAACCGTTTAAGCATGTGGGGTTGGACTTCGAGCTTCATTTTTTATGGAGTGTTTATTCATCAAAGCATATTTGTAAATTTGTGGGTTATATTAATTTGATGTGTTTTGGTTGAAACAATCAGGGTTGATTGTGTTTTAGTTGCTGATGCTCTATATTAATTTGATGGTAAATAGGAAATATTAGATACAAAGAGACAATTGTTTGACATGGGTATTAGTCTGCACTTTCGCTGGCTTTACTGTTGGATTTTATGAACCAGGAATGCTTTTTCTTTGGTTGCAGTTTCTTGTTTTTATGTTTGTTTGGGCCACGTTGTACTTGTGATCAATGAACAAATTGTCATTACAAAATGGAAAAAGGAACTCATTTCAATACCATCTCAATTTAGTGATGCTGCTTATTCTGCCACAGCTGACTTTAGATCAGATTTTGTTGGAACATAGGGCATTTTAGTGATGTTTGATCAGATTTTACATTATATCTATGCATAGTTGTATATGACCATGGATTAGAATCCTTTATGTTGGTTGGATGTTTTCTTTATGCGTTCTAATGAAAATTTTGGTTTTCTTCCTCTCTTCCACCCCTGGTTTGGTGGATAAGTATTTATTTTGGTCAGAAATGTAGTTGCTGCATCATTTTATTTCTAATTTTTTCTGCTCGTGAGGCTGTTTAGAATCTTGTATACTATGACTTTTTCTACATCTGCCATGTTTCTGATTGTTGGTTGAATTTGTAAATTAACTGCTCCTTAGCACATAATAGATTTCTAGTTGTCTTCTATCTCCTTGGAAAGAGGGAGAAGGAAAAAAACGATTTGCTGCAAATGTGCATTGTTAGATGTATTCTTCAATGTGTAACCTTGTATACTTCAATATTTGATGATAGTTTCATTTCGAGGCTGTGCTCATGAAATCTCTTGCCCAAAGAGCTCTCTATCAAACTGTTAATCTCGTAATCTATTACTCATTTTCTTTAAAATTGCCTTTTTTACACCATTATTTATTTATAAGACCAAGCTTTTGCCTTCTTCATTTAATTCAATGAATTTTTATTGTAATTTTTTCTTATATGGTTACTAACTATGGTATTGGGTTGCTGGGAGAGAGTTGTAAATTTGAGTTGTGCATTCTCAAAAGTAAAATGATGCAGTTGTTAAAAGGATAGTCGTCGTTAGGGGTGTAAATGAGCCGAGCCGAGTCGAGCTTTTGGCTTATCGAGCTCGGCTCGTTTACAACAGTGTTGAGCTCGAGCCTAGTGAGCCTCAAAATTGAGACTCGAGCTCGAGCTCGGTCGAGCTTGAGTCGGCTCGCGAGCCGGCTCGATATCGAGCTCGATAAGGCTCGATCAAACCACCATTTATCCGGGTTTGATCGAGCCAAGTTCCCCTTTTTTACAACAATCTGCCTGCGTACAGCATTTCATATTTACATCCAATGTTGAATTAACCATGATAGTTTTGAACATTACAAAATGTCTATTACCTTATAAAATCAAAAAACAGTTTTGAATATATACAAATAACATTCCTAGGAGATTACCGATTTCAAAGTGTCTGGTTCGTGATTTGGGATTTAGGGGTCTTTGATTGCGATTTGGGATTTAGGGCAACTGGGATGGGGAACTGAAATTGAGTAATTGACGCTCTGTTTTGGTGTATCGTGTTATTTCAAATTTGCACTTTGGAGGGGGAAACTGTCATTTTTTTAAACTTTTTTCACTGAAAAATATCAGTTTAATACCTAATAGTTTAAAAAATCACCAAAACACCCAATTAAGTGTACAGTGCTCAATTGAGCCGAGCCGAGCCGAGCTAGGCTCGCGAGCCCACGAGCTGAGCTTTACTGTGTTCGAACTCGACTCGGTTAACGAACCGAGTTCGAGTCGAACCGAGCCTTATCGAGCTGAGCTCTAAACGAGCTTTTATCGGGCTCGGCTCAGCTCGTTTACAGTCCTAGTCGTCGTCCATTAATAATCAAACTTTATGATTCCTGAGTAATATTTTCTTTAAACCGCTAAATTTGTTGTTTCCAAACAGATTTAGTGCAAATTAGTATGTCATGTTGGCTCACTAGTAATAAAATTCTGATACACTGGCAACACTGCATTATTGAGATTAGTGAGGTTGGAAATATGAATATAAAGCAATAATTTTGTGAGACTTGCTCACATTTTGAGTCAGAGAACTAAGCTTTTGTACAAGCCAGCATATCTTCTACACATGGGTGTAAAAACTGTCTGTATCACTTATCGACGCATTAATTTTCTATTTATTTCCATTTTTTAAGTTCGCTCATCTGGTTTAGATCTGTCTTCAAAAACTTCTGGTTTTTTAATAATACCCACATAAGCTGTTTTTAAAATCTATTTCTCTGTCTTTTTCTTTTCTTTTAAATATAAAAATACACATGCAAATGTATATCAGTCTCCTCACTTTGACCAAATGGCCAAATTTTCTTCATCAATTTTTCTGGCCACCCTAGTCTAACTCTCTTTGCCCTCAGATTAGTTGACTGCATAAATTTCTTTCTTGGTTTTCTGATAATTACATCATCTACCATTTGTATTGCTCAACAGTATACTTATGTATGCTTTTTGAGCAATGTCAGTATTTGTGCTCGTTTCTATACATTTATTGTGCATCATTTTTGGTAACCGTTGTTCAGAATTTGTGATATGTGCCTTGCCTTATAGTTGTTGTTTCTAATTTATTGGCAGGATATAAGAGCTGCTGCCTGTGCAGATGTTCCAAGCAAGCCTTTAGATCCTGAAGATCTAAAGAACTGGCTTTGCTTTTTTCTCTTTTCTTTATTAGTTGCCTTCTAGGTTTTAAGTTGGGGCGCTGCTTTTTTACTATTTTAATTATTTGAACTCTTTAGGTTTTTATAGTTGTTTTAACTACCAATATGTTGCACAGGTACCTTTAATTGGCTAGGAATAGCTTATTTATCTGAAACATATCTTATATGACAATTGGCATCGGAATTTTCCTTTGATTGAAGGTGAAAAATGGCGCATTTGCTTAAGATTAGTCTCCCCAGAACTTTGTTGCCGATTTGTTCTTTACCATCTAAAGACATATTTTATATACTTGTTGTGAAACTGAATGTGAGTTCTGGATTTTTTTAACCAACTTATAAGTTATGTGGTCTTGTGTGTTTGAAACAGCTTGAACCGAATTGAATATATATTGTCCGAATGCTGGCATCTTTGTTCTCGCAAATTTTGTTTTGTTTGAATTTTATGCAAGGCGTCCTTCACAAAATAATGCATCTGCTTTCCTTGTTTTGTTAATTTGTTGCTTATCTTCTTCTCACAGACATGTTCATGTAAACTTAATCTCATGTAGATACTGAGAAATGAAATGTTGGAAGCAGCCCCAATGCTTTTCTGTTCGATCCTTTCCTTGGGAATTTGAAAGAAGAAAAGGAATGTTTAATACGGCTCTGATGAACTTGGATTGCTTGTGATATGTAGCAATTGGTAAGTTATGTCAGCACGTCTATTATATCCAAACCGTGTCTTTATCCGCCTGAAATTCGTACAAGTAATATTGTGTCTTTGATTTGAATGAAAACTAATGCAAGTTTCATGTATTATGTTTCTAATCAAACGATTTGGATTTTTATATATATTAAGATTTCATTTTGATTTTAATTAAATATGGTTAAAAAGGCATTTAAAGAACAGAGTGGAAATGAAAAAGGCATTTAAAGGATCTTTACAAATGGTCAATTACTCTCAAGGGGCGTTTGATTGGGGGTAACGTGGGATTACTGGAGTTATGTCATTTTATATTTCTTGATTACCACGTTTGATTGTAAGTTATATAAAATACCGATAATCTTCAAATACTAATAGTAGTTATTGTTGGTAATATTGGAGGTAATCTGATTATCTCTATTTTCTTAGGTATTCTAAGATTACTAGGGTAGTATTATTTTGTCACAATTCTATTTCTTATTAATAAAATTTTAGGACAATAATATCCTTATTTTTAAATTTATTTTACATTAATATGACTTTTACTATTTCATTCCAATTAATTAACTTTTTGGACAAAATTACCTTTGAATTGAAAACAAATTGCAATTCACCCAAGCCACCACCCCCACTCACTTGCCGTCGGCAACCACCCGCGCAACGACGCCTGTCCATTTCTTGCTTTTTGTGCGCCATTAGGTTGCCAGCTACCAGCGGCCTATAGTGGTTGTCAGCGGCCGGCAGTGGTTGGGTCGGTGGGAATGTTTTATTGATTTTTAAAACTTTAATTATGGGGTTGTTTTTGCTAAGTTTTTAAGTGCAAGGGGGGTTATAACAATCCAAATAATAATAAATATTAAAAAAGCAATATAATACTAATATTTAATTAGAGGACGATTCAGTAATTTAAATTAGGGGTGTTCAAAAGAACCAATTGGAACTGAAATCGACAGGTACCCGGGGTTTGGTTTTAGTTCCTATCCAGAACCGGCCGTCAACGGATAGGTTCTGGTTCCAAATATTTGAAACTTTTATTGTGTAGTTCTGGTTCCAGGTTCTTATAGTTAGGAACCGAACCCGGGAATTGAGACTAATATAAAATAAAATTAAAGAGTAAGGGGTTATAAAATCTTTTGTATAAAAAGTAATGTGAATATATTTATATTTATATTTCATAACATTTAAAGTAAGTTGGCTTGACTTTTGAGAATCTATCTTTACAAAGTTAATGGAATTTGTAATTTATAATTTTATTTTTGTTAACAAGTTCTAGGTGGGGGGTATTTGTAAGTTTTTAAGAGTTTTTGTTATTTTAAAAACTTTTGGGGCGTCATGAATTTTACTGGTACCAAGAACCAGAACCGGAACTATTGTTATAGGTTCCAGTCTCGATTCCTTAAAATAATGCAGGGTATCCGAAACCGAACACCCCTAATTTAAATAATATACCTACCAATTAACTAAATATAATTTTTTAAATATTTCTAATAATTTATAAGATAATCTAACTTCCTAGTAATTCAATATTTCTTAAATCAAACGCTTTCTTATGAGTAAGAGCATGAGAATTGGAATTTTGGTGGGAGGGAATCGGATTTGTAACTCCTCAATTCACAAACTTACCCTTAATCAATAGTTTGTACAGTCATAGAATTCAAGGGTGTTTCCGTAAATGGATTAAAAGTGACAAAGGCGGTCCTCCTCCCGCGCAAGTTTAATACATCCTTAATCCCAATACTAAAACCTTATACCCGCCTCGGCCATCCACTCACCCAACACTTGAACCGAATCCAACGACCCAGAAAGATGCCAAGTCATCAATCTCTGTCACAAACTAGCACACTTTAAATTTGAGCCATATCTGCCGTTGATTTACTACTTTCCCAAAGTTCAATCCAACGCTTCAGCTTCACCACGTTCTCGATCCTCGTGAACTCCGAACTGACCAATTATACTCCATGTCTCGCTTCTATATATAACCTCCAACGCGTTTGTCACTTTATAAGGCAATTCTTATCCTCCAAACACGATAGAAAATATCCAAACCCTAGTTTTTTCAATTTACCCGCAAAAAATCAATTTTAATGGCTCCCAAGGCAGAGAAGAAACCTGCTGAGAAGAAGCCAGCCGAGGAGAAGAAAACTTCGGTTGCAGAGAAGGCACCAGCTGAGAAGAAGCCTAAGGCCGGAAAGAAGTTGCCGAAGGAGGCCGCGGCCGGAGACAAGAAGAAGAAGCGCGTGAAGAAGAGTACTGAGACATACAAGATCTACATCTTCAAAGTCCTGAAACAAGTCCACCCTGATATCGGAATCTCTTCAAAAGCTATGGGAATCATGAACAGTTTCATCAACGATATCTTCGAGAAGCTTGCTCAAGAAGCCTCCAGATTGGCAAGGTACAACAAAAAGCCCACTATTACTTCTCGGGAAATTCAGACAGCTGTGAGACTTGTACTTCCTGGCGAGCTGGCTAAGCACGCTGTTTCTGAGGGTACCAAGGCCGTAACCAAGTTCACTTCATCTTGAATGAATTTATATCAATTTAATTGATACTGTGTGTCTGTGTAGCTAAGTAGGGTTAGAATTTTAATTTTAGTAGATTAATATGTTCTTAAGTTTCTTTTTTTTTTTTTTTTTTTTGGGGGTTGGGCTTTTAGGGCTTATTTTGTTGTATTTGGGGATTTGGGTGATTGAACTGGATGTTCATGCCTATTGTGCTCTGAAATGAAAGTGAAATATAATTTCGTAATTTTTCTTTCTTCAATTTTAGTATTGTTATTTCAATTGAATGTCTTTTGTGGAATCCCTAAATTCCGTCCGTGAATTATGGTTGTGTTTGTTGAAGTACTTGTAAATTTTATGCTGATTATGTTTTAATTAGGTTAGGGTTTATGGTGAAAATACTTGAATTGGGTTGGGATGAGGTTAAGTTTTTATAGATTGTCAACTCTATTTTAACCAGTAAATTGTTGTAGTAGCAGCAAATGCCTTGTTAAGGACTTTTGTATTTGATTATATCAAAACTCAGGAACAATGGCGTGGGCTATTGGTGCTTTGACCCCTCTTGTTCTAGAATTTATTTGTTAATTTCATGTATTGCAAGTATGAATTTAATTATGTATAAAACATAGTTTTTTAAGTAGTTAGCATACTTGCCAATTTTAAGAGTTTGTTGTTAAATTCTTAAGGTTCTTTATTCATGCGGGCAATGGAGTTATGCACAGAGGGATTCGGTTAGATTTTACATTATTGATTGCATTCATGTAGTACGCTTGAATCTTGATGTTTAGAAAATTAGCTGAGGCATAAAAACTGTATTCTATTTGTTTAGATTTGTTTTCCAAAAGTTATGGCTTGTTAATAATACCCGCATGAGCTCCCTTTTTAATTCATTCGTCTGAATTTTCCCCTTTAAATGAGAATTAATGTATATCAGTCTCCACGTTCTGACCAAATGGCCAAATTTTCTTCATCAGTTTTTCTGGTCAGCTCTGTTGAGCCTTCTCTGTACTCGGACCTGTTGACAGCATAAATTTCATGCTTGGTGTTCTGATTATTACATCATGTACCTAGGCGTGTCAGCTGAGCCTGGCTTGGCTACAGTGTCAGAGACGAGTTCAAACAAGCGGAATCTCAGCTTAAGCTATATTACGTTTTTTTTCCCCTTCCCTTGTCTGTTCTTTCTCTTCTTCATCCCATCCCATCTTTCCCTCTTCCTCATCCCATCTCTTCTTCTTTTTCTTCTTCTTCTTCTTCTTTGTCATTTCTTTTTTCATCTGTCCCCAGTTTTCTAAATTCCAATTGAAATCCCTAAACTCAACTGAAAAATCCCAATCCCTAAACGATTTTCACCAGCTGATATTATTTTCCTTCATTATTTTCTCACATTTTCTTGCCTTTTTCTTTCTGGGTTTGTGAGCCCGGATGGGATTTCATCTGGGTTTTCATTACTTTTGAGTGCTGGTTTCTGGTTCTGAACAATGCAGAGAGATACACCTACAATTATGGGGTTCTTTCGGCCCTCTGGGTATTGAATGTTTTGCACATTATTGATGGTGATTGTTATTCTTGTTCGACTGTTTCAGCTCTTTGGCTTATGGCGGATAATGTATGATTTCAATCAGGAATACTTCTTAATGTTCTACCAATTCCGTGTTTTTCTTAGTTGTTATTGTTGATCTTTTTGGATTAGTATGGCAATGGCTGAGAGGAATGCTTCTTCCATTGTGATTATTTCTCGAAACAGCTTGTTTAGTTTGTTCCTAATATCAACAATTTTTTTCAAGAGTCTAATGATTACTACAGTAACCAAGCCTGGCTCAAGCTCGATCTGGCTTGAGCTCGAGTAAGGTTTCACGAACACAAGCTTCAGACTGGTTTTCCAGGCTCGTCAGACTTGAGCTTGAACTCGAGCTCGTTCTTGTAGCAATCGAGCCTAGCTCGTTGAGTTAAAAACTTGACTCGACTACAAGTTTAAATCTACCATTTGTGTTGTTCAACAGTGAACTTATGTTTGTTTTTGGAGCAATTTCAGTAGTTGTGCTTGTCTCTATATATTTATCGTGCATCATTGTAGGTAACTATTGTTCGGAATTTGCTTAAGAATTGATTTGAGTTCATTTGTATCTCAAAATTTAGGTAGTATTTGTGTAGTATAGTATCATTTATTTATTAATTTCAAAAAGAATAAAAAAGAAAGGAGAGGCCAGGTTGCACCCTGAGGCCTGAAGAGCCAGAACCGATCTCTTGACAAAAACACCTATTAACAAGAATTCCAAATTTTTTAAATGAAAATCATGTGATATGCTACTAAATACTACTGATGGATGTGTCGATTATTAATTTGTCATCCTACTTAGATAACCTGACTTTCCACATCTTACTCAGTGTAAGCTAAAAGGGTGAACAGTATGAAGGCAATCTTCTTTGTTGTATTTGATATGTTGTTGCTCTTTGTCAATATGCCCCATTCACTGGTTTTTTTAATACCAAATTCAGGGTTTTCACACTTCTCCAACGGAAGCTCCAAAATGTGAAACCTTTTACTGCATTTCATTGGTGATTGTATTTACCTGTTTGTAGATGTTATAAAACTAATACCTAGAAAACCTCCAGTCTAGTTATTTGAGTTTTTGTTGTTTTGTGCAGATGGTTAATGGGAAGCTGATCTTTGTTGAAGTTGCAAATAATGAAGATCCTGGAAAGAGTCCTAGCTCATGACTGAAAAAATGGCAGTTTTCAAGATGTTTCTGAATCAAACAAGTGGTCTATTTGTTTGCAAAATTGTGGACATTCCGGGCTATTCCGGCCTTTTTTCCATTTCTTTTTCCCCCTTTTACCATGCTTAGGATGAGACTCCGGGCACAAAATTTCCAGATTCTAGGTCTTCACAGCCACCCTACTTGACCATTGCACTATTAATCCATTCACAGCTGCAACACCTTGAACTATGATGTTTCAATGGTGAGGGTTCAATAAGATGACATTCCGGGCACAGAATTCTACTTGTATTGTGGATGTCAGAACCACATTTATTCGCTTCAAGACGCCTTTTAGATAACTAGTAGCATCTCTCTTGGATTATCATGTTATCAGGCTATTAGCCTCCCTTTCTTTTATATGTCTTAAACTTTCCTCATGCTGTTATACGTATTATTCTTCATATATAATTTTATTGATGATACACCAGGAAGGCCTACTCTTGTTTTCTCTCGATGATTTATGCAAAATATCAAAAAAGTCCTTATTTTCTCACTGGATCATAGGGTCTTTATAATTCTTTGCAAAAGAAAACACATTGTTGTCACAACACAAAATACTAGCATATAGAGATGGCACAAATAGTTTAGTTTGGGTGGCAATCACTTAGGCTGCAAATGCTTAAGAGTTTTTTTTTAACCATATTTTGTATTTCTTTTCCATTGTTTTAGTTTAAACTTTCATAATTTATTATATTCCAGTTTTAGGTCGACAATGCACTGGTGATGATAGATTCCAGGGAAGGGATGGTTGAATTCATTTTTGTTAGTTCAGAATTTTATGAAAGTTAATTAATGAACGCCTACTCCAATATACTTTTGTAATTTGATTGAAAATACCGAATAGAGGCATTTCTTGTTTTGGGATGCAACCCAGCTAATGTTTGCACACGCACAAGAAGCTTGGTGCGCAAGGTGCAATGCCTTTGTGGGAGGACAATGATGATGAGATGCCAGATGCATGGGAAGACGAAGGTGATATGCAGTTCTGGGAGGGGTGTCTGCTGCCAGATACCATAGACATGATGCTACCAGTTGCAAATGGCGGCAGACTGCAGTTTGATGATCAGATACCAGCAGCAAATGCGACGAATGTAAGTGTGATGCGGTGGGAGGAAAATCAGATACCAGGTAAAGCTGATATTTTACAACCAGAACACTGGAGAATGAGGGATGATTGCGAGCTGAACTAAGAAAATATAAACTGCAAATCATCAATTTTGGATACTTCTTAAAGAGGAGGTGTATTGACATGGTACATGTATCAAACAACAATACTCTTGATTCAGTAATTTCAAATGAGTCCATTCTTGCCATATCCTAATTGTTCAGGAATCCATTTCCGCACATATACCCATACCCATATCCACATTGGAGCTTGATGGGTTTTGTTTATTCTTTGATGACATATCATATGCATGATAGTCCTACCATATGTTAATCTTCGAGAGAGCAAGCACACACCATTGCACTTCATGGACTTCACCAGTTCTTCAATTTAATAAGTGATTCGAGAGGAGTAGCAAAACTGGTACCAATCTTTTCCCTTTCAGGCAAGCATACATATCTACCACACTACTGTAAGAGTTCTTCCTGGTAGTTGATGTGATGGTATTGCAGCAGTGCTTCCTGCCAAGGGATAAAATAGAAGTCTTGAATATATAGAAACCGTAAGTGGAAAAAGAATACCGAACTGAATTTGGCATTGCTTTCATTCACTTCCCTTCCTCGTGTAGGAACCGGAGGAGATCATTTTCTGATTCTTTCAAGGTTCTACAATGGGACTAAGAAATTGATTTTTCTACTAGCAGCCTCAACTTAAGGTAAAGCCCATAACTCAATTTCCCTAACAAAGTTTCTCATCTATTTCATGCAATGCCAAATGTGATTATGGAGTAAACCTGACCCAAACCAACCCAGAAGTTCAAATTAAAATCCACCGCTTCCATAAAATCTAAAATTAAACAAATAACTCCACAAACAGCCAAAACTCCATATTGAAATTATTTTGGAACCCAGCAAATGGTGCCATCCTCAAGTTACCATGCATCAAGCAGAGCGAAAAGAATCCACAGACCAAAACAGATAAAACCCAATCCCACAATCTACTTCGCTTTTCTTCTCTTAATCAAATAAATAAAAGATTATTTTTTACCAAATAATAATGTACTAGATGAATGATACCAGTGTTTACAGTACTCGTCACCCCTTGTGTGCATACTGCACTCGAATATTTCTACCATCCAGTAACTGAAATGATCATAAGATAAAAAATGAATATCCAATACCCTTATTTATTTGAAAATAAAGTGGCACTTAACAATGCTTCATTAATCTCAAACATACCATGCCATCCATTTCTCTAATAGCTGCACTAGCTGCAACTTCAGAAGTGAACTGCACAAACCCGTACCCTCTTGACTTGGAACTCACGTGATCGCATAAAACTTTAACTGATACAAACATCAATGTAATTAACAGATTAGAATTGGTGATTATAAAGAATCACAATAATAATATGGGATAAAATTACGACGACGTCACCTTCAACAATTTCACCGTGCTTTCCAAAAGAATCCTTCAAAACAGTTTCATTAGTATCATAAGAAAGCCCTGATTCAAAACACACGTCACACCCCAACTTGTATATAGTTTTTTTTTTTTTTTGAGCAAAGAACAACAACAATTCAAGTTTGAAACTCTGAAAAGCAAGTTTTCGAAAGTGAGAAAAGGCGAAAGAAGAGACCTCCGATGAATAATTTTGTGCGAGACTTCCCAGTCGAAAACCACCTGGTTAAACGAACGCTACCATTTAGATAGTGCATCATCTCCAAGCGTTATTTGTGCGACGGCGAATGACAGCGGCGGATTGTGAAGACAGGCCTAGCAGAGGTAAGAGGTAAATGTTCCTGATAATACGGCATCGTTTTGGGGTGTCTAACTCTAACACTTAACTTCTAAGAACCAGAAAGTGGGTATCAAACTGGTGACTCAACAAGCCGAGTGCATTTTGGGGAGAATAATTAATAATGTATAAACCTAAAAAAAAAAAAAGGGCCCAGAACTTAACGGAAGCTGGTAAAAGCTAACGTCAAAACAGAGTTTCTTAAGTAAAATACATCTTTGCCCTTGAAGAATTATTGGGATACGCATGTCTTGATTGGATATCGAAACGTTTTATTCAAAATAATTTATATGAACAGTTTAAAATTTCAAATTTGTTTACAATAATTTGTAAAAAAGAAAGTAAAATCAGATTAATTCATATCAAAAGTTTTGGTGTGTTGCTTACAGGTAAAAAACTCGTACCCGACAAAGTTTGGGCCAATTGGCTTCCTAATATTGTGTTAGTATCAGATATTTCCGGGTGGGGTTGGGTACTTTTTTTTTAACTGCCAGAAAATTTTGGTTTTGTTTAGTTATTTTAAATAGTATTTTAGAAATATTACTGTAAAATTGAATTGGGTTATTATTTTAAGAATATGATTTAAAAAAATGTGTTTAGTAGAGTGTTTAATTGGGTTATTATTACAAGAATATAATTTGATGTTTGATAAATTATTTAGAATAGTATATTAGAAATTTAGAATTGAATAAATTGTAGAAAATTATTTGGTATATTTTTTTATAAAGGATTTATTGATAGAATTCTTTGTGGGGGGAGAGGAGGTGATCGTGGTCGTACCTACTAGCCTCGATTTGTTGGAGGGAACCGAAAGATAGTGGTGTTTCTTAAGTCTTAAGCGATAGAAGAATGTGTTTTTGAATGGTGTTTTTGAATGCAGGTGGGAAAATGGTGTTATGGTGGTTGTAACGTGGAAGAGGGTGGTGGTTTTTGTTGTAATTTTTGAAGAAGAAATGTGGAAAAGAGTGGTGGTCACTGGTTCTGATCTTTAAAGAAGAAGGTGAAAGTCGTAGTATATGAAGGTGAAAATCATAGATAAACCGAAGAAGGAGATAAAAGAAGAAAGAAGGGGAAAAAAAAAGTAAACTGCAACGTTGCCTAAATCAAATTAGTTAGGAATCAAAATTTGATTCTCTGAATAATATGTTAAACACGTATTTTAAAAATCTGACTAAAAAAATTAATAAAATACTAAACCGAACACGCATTACCCTTAACTTAAGATTTAACCCAAATACATAAAAAAGAATTTGATAAACCACTTCCGAAATTCGATTAATTTTGAAACTAGTTATAATAATAAATTTTTTTAAATAATTTAAAAATATCAATTATTTTGGAATGGGTAGAATAACAAATATACAGGATTCTTGAAATACCATAGATGGCTTTTTTATTGGAGTAAACGACTTTTTCCCGACCCGAGGTTTGCCTTAATTATGCTTTTTTCACCCAAAAAAAAAAAAAGTTTTAAAATACTACTTTTTCACCTAAAGTTTATATTCCATTAATATCTAAAATACACTTTATTTTTTAAGTCGATGTTAAGCGAGTTATCAGGAGCCAGATAAGAGAGATTTTGTATAATGAAGGCCGATGGATTGAATGGTAGTTACCAATTAAATATTTGTCGTCGAAATCAACTGAAAATTAGCTGAAAACAAGAAATCTTAACTTTGTGGTGATTAGTAATCAACGAAAAATCAGATGTCGAAGTGAGAGGAGTTTTGTAGAGAAGAGACTGAAGGTTCAAATGGTAATAACTGAGAGAATTTTCATTGTCAAAATCTATCAAAATTGGTTTTCAGTAGTAACAAAATATTAATTTTGGGTGGAAAAGTGATATATCAAAACTTTTTGGGTGAGAGAGTGCCATTAAGGCAAACGTGGGAAAATTGCTTTCACTTTTTATTGTTCACAGTTGTACTTTGACTAGTCAATTACCTAATGTAAAAACCACGTCATAATGCAGTTAAAACTTAAAACCGTAAACTGAAGCACCAACACTTTCTGCTTCATTCACTTCCTCTGGGTAACATACTACAGCCTTCAATTCCACCATCATGATCTCTGTAGTCTCTCCAACTGAACCATGCCCTGGTAAATCTCAAGAACTAGTCTTTGTTGCCATAAATTTTCACTGTAGTATTCTTCGCAGTTTCTAATATTCCACAATCCACACCTCCCTCCACCAAATGAACTAAGCCAGGTAAAATCTCACATCACAATCAAGAACTAGTTTTTGTTTCTATCAATTTCACATTCAATTCCCAGTTTCTGATATTCCACAATCCACACCTCCCTCCACGAACTGAACTACTAAGCCATGTAAAATCTCACATCACAATCAAGAACTAGTTTTCGTTCCTATAAATTTCACATTCAATTTATCTTCAAGAACTAGTTTTTGTTTCTATCAATTTCACATTCAATTTACCTCTTGTTATTTCATTGATATGATAGAACTTGAGATGAGTCCGACTCCTCTTTCAATAAGGCCTTGTTGAATAGAATGATTACCCTCTCTTATAAACCATAGGCTTGAGCTACTAAGTCACACCTCCCTCCACGAACTGAACTACTAAGCCATGTAAAATCTCACATCACAATCAGGAACTAGTTTTCCTTTCTATCAATTTCACATTCAATTTATCTTCAAGAACTAGTTTTTGTTTCTATCAATTTCACATTCAATTTACCTCGTTATTTCATTTATACGATAGAATTTTAGATAGGTCTGACTCTTCTCCCAATAATACCTTGTCGAATGGAAGGATTACCCTCTCTTATAAACCATAGGTTTGAGCGTGTCTAGTTGGTATAAAACTTTAGCCAAGTACAACACCATATTTATGATATGTGTAGTTTATGTTTGTGTTTGGTTGAATATTGGTTTCTTCGTTCAATTTGCATTTGTTAGAAAACTGGCTTCTCTTGTGTGTCTGAATCGTTATTTTTACCTACCAATAACAAAGGCATTGTCAATGAACTTCAATTCCTTGATTTAGAGTACATTTTAACTTGTGAAAGTGCACTATTGGATTGACTCTGTCGTTTCTTTATAATTAATTTCTGTTTAATGGTTTCTTGATAATTAATTTCTCTGTTCTATTGTTTTTGTATGGTTTCTTTGACACTTCAAAATTTAAATTCACCCAGAAATGCATACTAGAGAATCTACAAAGAATTAATCAGATGTTGTACTTCAAAGAAACAACATGATCATAAAGTGTTTCTCTAGATTTGTGGGCACTAATTCTATATATATGGAGACCAAATTCCTGCATCTAAATTGTCAAATTTATTCGAGATAAATATTTTCAATTTGATACTGAGAAAAAGCCATTTGAATTATGAGTATTATTTTATAAAACACATATGAATTCTGAATATTGTTTTGTAAATAAGGCTAGCAATCCTGGATTTAAAAATCGTTTTCGTTACATTTTGCAGGAATTAACTGCATGGATAGTTGTCGTTAATACGGCTCCAATGGGTAACAAGGCTGGTGTTCTTCGTCCCAGTTGTTTTGATTCAAGCGCGGCCTATTACTTTTGTTCCAGATGCAGTACTCATATTACTTTGAGGGAAGACATGATGGTAATATCTCCCTCTTTCACTCTTTCTGATATTCAAAAGCTGCGCTTAAACATGTATGGAACTTCTCTGTACAATCTGCATATTGTTGAACCATTAGCTTGATTTATGCATGTGTATGAATTGTACTTTTGACTTTCTTTTTCAAGTGAATTTTGCAGAATGATCAGGATTATGAGATTTTGCATATTGTTGAACCATTAGCTTGATTTATGCGTGTGTATGAATTGTACTTTTTGACTTTTTTTTTTTCCAGTGAATTTTGCATAATGATCAGGATTGCGAGATGATCACCTTTAGAGGCGCATAAGTGCTTATTCAGATTCGGTAAATCAGCACAGAATACGATCATCACATGAATCACAAACTTGTCTTTTTTCATGTTAACTTGAGCAGCAACCGATCAGAGGATCGTTTTCTTCCACGGGTAAAACTGTTGAGAGGGTACTCTGTATTTGCAATATGGATCTAGGTAGAGAGTTTTGAGAAATTCTATACATTTTTCCTTCTCTAGAAATACTTTCTTTGTCTGTGTTTGTGTTAAAATTATTGTAACTTAATTTTTCATCTTCAGGTTCATCAGTCAAACCAAGATGATATACGCTTAGAGGGAATAGTCTTTCTTTATAAGTACCTGTAACTGGATTAAATATTTTAGTGATTTGATTTCTAATAAAAAAAAAAATCTTTTATGCTGGTCTGTGCTGCTGTAGTGGGGAGGCCTAAACAATTTACCGCTGCCGCTGCCATCACCACCCCCACCGACACCACCTCCACTACTAACTTGGGACTGATGAACATAAACTCACTTGCCAAAATTATACTGATGTTGTTCACTCCTGTATAAGTTGCCAAGGAGGAGGAAAGATGTAGTTTAACTACCATTTGGGTAGCTAGATTCTTTTTCACTGTTATTGCATTTTAAATGTTCTCATGAAATGAGATGAGAACTGTATGTCTGTGTGTGAATTTGGTTCTTTGCAAACCAATTGTAATTCCCAGAAAATTCATTTTGAAGATCATCAAACTCTTCCTAGTCTTTATTGTTCCTTCATGTCAACGGATGAAGTCATATGAAGTATATTATTGGGATGAAACTCTTGAGTTCTTGATTTTATCCCTAGTGGGAACCCTAACCAGAGAATAAAATCCCATCATTCAGAAGGAATAGTCCAGCAAGATGCAGCAACAAGAAATTCCTTTCCCCATTGGAAGGAATCAATCACAGCAAGCATATAACTTTCGAAAAAAAGGAGTTTGGTGGGTCAAAGAAATCAATGGGCTTGTTAGTACATTTACATTGATTACTAATTATCCAACAATAAATTATAAATCAAATGGCTGTCCTTCAGAAAAATGCTTTGAAGAACTTTTGTGACAAGAAATTCCCCTTCAATCTTACTTCTAATAACATATAAAAACACTATTAACCAAATACAATAATGCTCTGTACAGAGACAAATGGGGTCAAGATGATGAATTACAACCAAAGAAAAAAAGAAGAGGAATATTATCAAGCATGTGCGAATATAACTTCTAAAATGCTTGAGAAAAAAAAAAAGTGGTTTCTTGCTTCATACATGGTGCACCCATTAGGCAAAATCATAATAGCGTTTAAAGATAACAAAGGCAAGCTTCAATCTTCCCATTTGCACAAAAACTAAAGCATAGATTTCTTCAAGAAAATTAATATATGATTCGAACCCTAGAAATGGATAAATAACAGAAACAAGTGGTTTCATTCAACATTTCATAACCAACAAAATCCTAACTTCAAATCCATCACTTTTTTCCCCCTACACATCCATCACAAAACAAAGTCCTAAACCAACAATAAATACACCTACTCATATAACTAACTAAGCCTTCTTGGGGGACTTGGTGGCCTTGGATGGAGACTTGGGTTCCTTGCTGGCAGCCTTCTCTGTCTTCTTTGGTAACAATACCGGGTTAATGTTCGGCAACACACCACCATGAGCTATGGTCACACCAGCCAGCAACTTTCCAAGCTCCTCATCGTTCCTCACGGCCAAAAGCACGTGCCTTGGAATAATTCTGTTCTTTTTGTTGTCACGTGCCGCGTTTCCTGCCAACTCCAGAACCTGCTCAGATTCAAAGGCGTTAAGTTATCGTTTAATTTACAAATAAGTCCCAGATTAAGCGAGATCCAATCGGAGAAATTTTTACCTCAGCTGCTAGGTACTCAAGCACAGCAGCCATGTAAACTGGAGCCCCGGTTCCGACCCGCTGCGAGTATCTACCTTTCTTTAAGTAACGCCCGATTCTACCAACGGGAAACTGGAGTCCCGGCTTTCACAGACCTTGAAACTGGCTTCTTCTTGGGGCCACCTCCCTTCCTTCCTCCTGCTCCCTTCTTCACTTTGCCTCCTGTATCCATGACTCAACCCCTACCGCTAAGATTACAAATACTAATGTTGATGAAAAATGAGATAACACGTTGCTATGATTTGAGAGGATTTGGGGTTTTCTTATGAGGAGATGGGTTTTATAGAGTAGTGTAAAGAGTGAACGGGTATGGGAGTGGAGAGATCTGTACCTTTGGATTGGGTTATAATGGACGGCTGTGGATGGTTTGGTTGCGATCCCTGTCATTTAAAATGGACCAATAGTTAAAGAGCATCGATTTTGAATTTTCATTACGTTGTAATGGGCGCCATCCTGAATTGATTTCAATCTCCCGCTTATTTGTTTGGATGCTGAAAATATTTTTAAGCGAGTGTTTGTTAGCTAGATTAAGACTTAAAGCATGTGGAACAATAAATTGTCATATATTTAATATTATTAATAACAAATTATTGCAATTTAAAACTCTAAATTGAATCATATTATATTAAATTTTTTTTTTTAATGTTTAATGGTTACACATAAATTGAAGGATTCATTTTTTTAACATAGACAAATAAATCTATATGTGAAGCAAAAGCCTAAAAGGAAAATATATATTTTTCTTAGGTACGATAATTGTGACCATCCCTTGTCTTTGCTATAACTTGGACTCAAGGAAAATATTATATATGGGATAAATTCAAGAGCATAGGTTTTTTCTTTTTAATATACGAAATATAACATGATATTTTAACCATTGGATTAAGGCATTTTAAATAATATAAATATAATGCAATTTACTTAATTAATTTACTTTGAAATGGCACAACTTAAATCTAAAGATTCAAACCTTGGGTAAAAAAATGTGGGACACTTCAACCTAACTCATTATCTAAATAAAGTAATGTTATATATACAAACTATTGATATTAAATTATTGTTGACAAATTGAATGTGGTAGCTCTGCATAATCAATATGTATTATCTTTTAATTTATTCAATTTAATATTGTCTCGTCTTGTCATCTTAAAATATATTGGTTTGTATGAAAAAAGTTTGTAAAAATACTATTCATATCTATAACCACATGAATAATTATAATTAGTTTAGTAATTTGCGTTTTGAAAAGGAAATTTAAAAAACTAAGGATATAAAATAAAAAGTTTGAATCGTATTCTTAATTTTATTTTATTTTTAAATGAGAATATCTTTGATATTATATTTATTTTGAATTTAAAAATGTACAAAAATATTTTTTATATAATATCTTATATAGTTAGGTGAGGTTTGTTTTTCATCTTAAAACTTAATAGAACGTAATTGGTATAAAATCTTAATAGACAATCCAAATGATATGTTTGTTTTTTCTAGTTTGATTAAAATGTTAAGTGATTTGTTTTTATAAATAAAAATATTTGAAATTTAACATTTTGGCATATATGTCATTTTGATGTTAAATGTACCACTATTTAAATAATTTTTATGTATTATTATTTTAATAATTTTTTTGAGTTTATAAACTCAAATATAAATATAAGTACAATTAACTCTTGATAAAGTAATATTTGATAAATTAATAACCTTTATTAGATAATTTTTTTTATCACTCCTGACTTTGGATCAATATGGTAAATTAACGCTATATATATATATATTGAGACTTTTAGTTATTCTCTATACTATATTAACTATAAACTATTCTTTATACCATATTAAATTATTAATTATATATAATATGTAAATACATTAAGTTCAATTATTTGAAAAAAAGAATATTGGTATATGATAGAAAGTATAAAAAAATTATTTAAATGGGTAAAAGTGTAATTATTGCCATTAAATAAGCATAATATCATCAAAATAATTTAAACAAATCATTTAGACATGTTTCATTATTTGCAAGGGATAAAATAAAAGAAATGACACATGTTTGGAAAAACAATTAAAAACGTGCACAAGTTTTTAAAAAGATAAAAAAAGGGACATTTAATTGTATAAGACTGTTTAATTTTAACAAAAAAAAAAAAGAGTGATTATATGAAAAAGTCAATTGTAGATAAAATAAAAGAAAGGACACATGTTTGGGAAAACAATTAAAACCAAACAGGAAGTTTTTAAAAAGATAAAAAAGAGACATTTAACTGTATAAGACTGTTTAATTTTAACCAAAAAAAAAGTAATTATATGAAATAAAAAGTCAATTGTACATTCATTAATTATCTTTTATAATATTAACCATATGATATGGTTTCAAAGTATATAAATAACTATTTAACCCCTTTTAATTGATAATTTTTCAAAAAATAAAATTATATTATATTTAAATTAATTTTATAGCATGTGGATGGCACCCTATTCTTTGGTAAGACGTTATATAATTAATATAATAGTTTTTTATACAAATTTTGAGATTTTATATTTCATTATTTCACTGATTATGCAGTGCAATGCAATACATAGATGATAGATCAAACATTATTCATTGGTGAAAATTGTTAAACCTTTTTTTAACAAGGAATTTGACAATTTTTTTACATACAAAAGCGAGCATAAATCAATCACATTTTTTTTCTCATATTTTCACACCGATTATCAAGAAAAAAAAAAAACTCATTATTTTAACCAAAGAAATGGAAAAATTAGGGAAATATAAAAGGTTAGACCTAGGTTTTTACCTTTTTAACCTCTTGATTATTATTATTATTTTACCTTTTTTTGTTCTTTCCTTATGTGTTTGGGCTTTTGACACATGTTTATCTCTCAATAGCCAATAATGTTTTTTATTGTCTCTCTTGATTTTTACATTATATAGTATGATGAAATAGATTTACATTTTTTATTTTTACATTATATAGTATGATGAGATAGATTTACATTTATACCTTTTATAAAGTTAAATTACAGAGTCTTATATCGGTAAGTATCATATTTTTGTCTTTAAATAAATTAGTGTCCTTTTTTAATTATTTTTACAAACATGTGTCCTCATTTTGATTTTCGCCCTTTGTGATCTAAAAATAACTTTCAAAAATTTAAATTATCTCTCAATATTTTAATATTTGAAATTATTTAGTTGACATAGTTGTAGATGCAAAAAATCTACCGTCATGAAAATAAGGTCTGATCCCGTGAGGTTAAAGCTACTGACAATCCGCTAGACCTGCACATATGAAATGGCAAGCGTGAAACTTTCGGAAAACACCGAGGGTGGTGTTTGCCATAGGCTCTCCGACGCTTAAGTCAGCAAGGTTGAAAGAGATTATTTGATAAGAATTAAAGAGATGAAGAATTACCAGGAGTCTTGTCGGAAGTTAAGGACTATGGCAGAGGCATCGGGTTCTTGGAAGCAATAACTTTAGGAGCAAATAGATGGTTTTGAGTAGTTTAGATTGACTATGGGAGATTTTCCCTTAATGAGAGGGCAAGCCTCTATTTTTATAGTGAACCCAAGGAGCTGGAATCTTAGTAGGACATTGAGTCCTCTTTTTTGGGAGATAATCCCTATCGAGAAAAAAATATGATTTCTTGACCTTATCAGATTAAGTTTAATAGTTTAAATAAGATTTAGAATCTTAGTAGGACACTAAGTCCTATTTTGGGAGATAATCCCTATCATGAACGAGATATGATTTATTGACCTTATCAGATCAAGTTTAATAGTTTGAGTAAGATTTGGAATCTTGATAGAAGAGAAAATAGAATAGGATTCTGAGTTCATATTTATAGACTGTGCTAATGGGCTGAAACTCAGTTTAGCTTAACTTATAGGATAGCCCAACTCATAGATTGGGTAGTTCACAAGGTGATTTTAAGTGTAGGCCCAATCGGGATTGGGTTGAGGCCTTAGGGCCGTAACATGTTTATTTCGTTATTGGTCCTCGTCAAGCCAAATACGATTTTTGCCCTAACAATAGTAAATAAGTACCACCTTCTCTTCCACAACCATAAAATAACATTTGTAATAGGCTAAAAACAGGGTGTGTTTATTTTATTATTTTGATTAGTATTTTTGAAAAAGTTGAATTGGGTTATTATTACGAGGTAAAATTTGAATTTGAAAATGTGTATGATAACATTATATTTTAATCCTCTATATTTGTTAATTTAGTTAAACATCTTCCTACAATAAAAGTTTTAAAATTAACAAAAACACCTCCACCCTCCCATTAAATGCTGGTAACCGGTGGCTGGCTGTCAAGAATATGTGGGTGGGTGAGGTTGTTTTTGTCAATTTATAAATTTTTATTGTTGAGAGTGTTTAGTTCCAATTAACAAATCTATAGGGTTTAAAGATAATTGAATAAAACATAATTGAATTTTCAAAATAAGGAAACAAATATGTATTTTTTATATGATAGGGATAAAATATGATGGAAATAATGCCCCAAACACAGTCAATTTAATAGTACTCTATCAATATTTTAAGTCACAAATCAAATTGATATACCCATAATCTATACTCAAACACTGAGGCTTCGTTTGTTTTGCATTTGGGAATACTTTTATTCCTAAAATATTATTCTATATTTTTCAATTTCTTTTAAACCTCCAAAATTTGTTAATTTAACAAAACACCCCTAAATATATTTTTTTTAGAAATTACAAAAACACTTCGGCCACCCTCCGTCTATCCGTATTCAATGGGTGGGTTGGGGATTTTTTTTAACTTTTAATATTTTATTATAGGGGTGTTTAGTAAATAAACAAACATAGGAGATATTTTTGTTAATTTCCAAATCCTACATCGTAATACCCGTCCACTTTAACTTTTTTCAAAAGACTATTCTAAAAACTATCAAAATAATGAACCAAACGAAGCCTGAAAATTTGAGTATTATTTTTTAAACGCATTTCTACTCTATATTAATATAATATGAAATATGATTAATCGGCCGCATACTATTATTAATATAATTATGCTTTGTTGACTCATGCTTCTTGGCATAATAAACCAATTCAATTTTAAACCGATTACTCCCTTATACACGTGATTAACCTACTCGTATGAATTTTATGAGTAATTAAATTAAATTTGTTGTTACAGATAGAGTTTGAAAGACTTATCATAAGAAAATAATCAACACGGTGAAAGTTAAAAATGTCAATTTTTAAATTTTAGGTGGTTACAAATAAATATGTGCTTCTAAAGCGAACAATATAAATTGAATTACCTCTAGATAGTCGAATGGTTTGATAGAAATTTTTGGATGTATTACTCAAGAGATTCTAAATTTGAATCCCTTATCGGTTGTTAATAGTAGTAGCCACTGGAGCTCTTACCTGACTGGTAATTCTAGAGTTCCGAATGATTAGTTGAGTACACATAAGCTGACCAGACACCCTCTAATCATAAATAATAAAAAAAATAAAATAAAATAAACTATGATATTATTGGTATCCCAATTTTTTCTTATTAGACCCCTTTAATTACGTTTTTTCAAATTTCAATTTTACCCATTCTATAAATTACTGAATAGGACTAATTAAAAATCATTACTACAACCAACAATAATTTTCATAAAACCTAATTTCCATTTTATATTATAAAACCTTATTATAATTTTATTTTTTTCAATGTTCATATTATTCTTTTTGCTTCAACTCTATTTTTTAATTATTATTGCTGGAACAAAACATAACTTGCTGTTTTGAGACCCAAGGCCAAAAATCGCGGTGTTTATTTTCAATAAACTTTTTCAAAATTATTTACCAACTTACACGAAAAACAATATTTTATTAAAAAAACAAGAAAATTCACCAAAATATTTCATTTTGCAATCAAATTGATTACTATTATCTTCAATAATATCAAAACAAGATTTCATGAAATGAAAATTTTGTGATTCTTTTGGATCTATACAAAATAAGGATTGATAGAACATGAAATATAAGTAGTTGAAATAAGAATAAGAAGGGTTATGTTGGAAATACATGAGGTTTATTTAAATATTTATACATTCCTAAAAAAAATTAATGGGGTTTATTTAGAAAGGGGATCTAATAACATAAAATGTGGGGTGCCGACAAGTTACCAAAATTAAATTGGGTTTAAGCTATTACATATTTACAATTAATATTAAAGCGATCGGTGCAGTGTGAGAATTCATGTGGACGTTCCAGAATTTAGTTTATATTAGGTCAATTGAAGTCTCTTGTAGGATTTAGTCTAATTTGACTCATTTGTATAGTGAATTATTTATCTTAATTTTATACGGAAGCTTATGTTTTGTTAGCCTTTAACAACTGCTTTTTAGGTTTTAGATCTCTTTACTAAGTAATGCATTTAAGCGATGGAACATTTACATCATATCCTAAAAACAGTAATGTTATAATTATCAAAGGTGTGTATCGAATAACGTGACAAAATTCTGACCGTTGATTCATTATAAGTTAATATTAATCAACGGTCAAGATTTTATCACGTCATTTCATGCACAAATTCGGTGTGTAACTTTCAGTAACTCTATCATTTTCCATCAAAAAATTAGTTTGTGCACTGAACTTAAAACTATTAATATCTACATGATTAGACTTAATCTCTTTTAAAGACAATTGATCTGGTCTTAATTCACAATTTATTGAATTAAAAAAATAATCAAAAAATGAATTAAAATGCAAAACATTTGTGTTTATTTGATTATAAAGACTATTTCGAGGACTTTATATATATATAATCTTATTTTTATTTAAAGTTTTTTTTTATATGGAAAGTTATCTCTACTCTCTAGCTTAAAAGTTAATGATATTAATCCCTCTAAAGTATGATATAATAAGAAAATTTTTTATTTATTTAAATATGATGACATCTAATATGTCTATTCCTTATATTATTTAATTTGATTTCGACGTCCTAAATATCTTTAATTTGGCAATTTGTTATCACCATATTCATCTTTGTTAACAAATATTTTGTATTTTTAAATTGCACATTTAATATATAATCTAATATAGAATTAGGTCCGGTTGAATATCACGTAAATCTTTTGAGTTAGGTAAGTTATAAATATGATAGGTGATCATTTTGTATGATTTGAACACAAAACTTCTGGATAACCTAGAGTTCTGCCATCTAACCACAAGTCCAATGCTTTAGCAAAACTCTTTTTAGTAATATTGAAAACGTTAATTAATATTTTAACAACTCACTTAGAAATTAGTTTATTTTTAAAAATAAACTTATGCAATTTTTATTAATTAATTTTTTTTTTTAAATTCTATATATTTTTAAATAAAAAACTAAAAAAGCTGCTCCTATAAAAGCACTAGCAGCTAGCTTGGAGTACAAATTTTGTCCAAAACCGACCGTGAAAGCAACGTGAGTATAGGGCACAATTGACATTTTATAACTTGCAACGTGTCCAATGATGATTGGAAAGACACGCTTTCCCTCTGTTGTCACGCATGACCGCCATCATGATATTTGGCGGACCAGTGGAGCCACCAAAATTCCAAATACACCAGTCAGTCAGATTTTCATATTTTAAAAAGAGAAAAAACAAATAAAATAATTATTCTTTCTTCATTATCACAATCTCCGTTTAAACTTTAAAAAGAGTTCATTTCATTTCCTCCCCGATTAAGTTTCCTTCTCTCTGCTAATTCTCCGTACCATCACTTGATCTTCAAACCATGGTGAGTTAGTTGTCTTTCACTTTGACAACTAAGCTTTATTTCTATTTTTATGTTATCATATTGGGTTTATTGATGTTTGTTGTATTATAATTGCTTTTCTGTTTTGTTTCTGGCTAAGAATTGATTAGATCTGATGTGTGTTTTGAGTTTTGACTGTTTGTTGACTAGAGATCGTTGAAACTCGTGCTGATAAAAGACCTGTTAGTGAGGCTGCTTTGATCTATTTTTGAAGTATGATTAGGTTTGCTTACTTGTTAGATTGTATTTAGTTTGTGTCTTTGCTGGTCTGACATGTTAATTTGATTATTAGTGCATGCTTTTGTGGGTATTTGATTTTGTTAAGGGCATAGATATATATGTTGATTTCTTGTTATTGATGGTAATAATGAAGGACATTTTAAGATAGTGTTTTTGTACATGATGTGTTCCGGTACATTACACAAAGGATGATCATGTGTCCAATTCATTATGGTTTTGCTAATTCACATCTTAGTTTAAGTTAATTGATGATATGTTGATTTTCGAGTCTATGATTAGCATGAATTACAGAACATTTTTACAAATTTTGGAGCCGTTGTCCAAATTAACTTTCAGTCTCGGAGAGAATTAACTAAGCTCTGTTTTTATTGAGGACATCTCAGTGCAGTGTTTGGATGACTTTATTCTCTCTTAATATTGTATGACTTTATTCTCTCTTAATATTGTAAGACTTAAGTCATCCCGTTTATTTTGCCTTTTAAAATTTTGGTTCGTCATGATTATGATTGTTGCGTGAAGATTTGGATTTTGGTGATGAATGGGGTTATGTAATTGTTTTTCTTGCCTCTGAACTGCCTTGTTTGACTTGGTTATGTAATGTTCTCTTTACCATCCTTCTTATTGTGTTTATGAGTTGCTTTGTACCAAGCAAATCTAGTGACACCTTATTGATGTGAGATTCAATGGCTTCTGCCACATGTGATTATAATCTTATTTGTATATTGACCATTTGTATGGTAATGTTGAGTTCCACAATGCATCCATAAAGATTGGTGTGTTCATTAGGTTAATGTGGACACTAGTGATCCAATTTTGATAAGGTCGTATATGTATATTTGGAAAGGAAGTCCAAAAAGGGTAAACTGGAGGGTCAATTGCAGCTGGGTGTGTCAAAGAATGAGTTTGTTATTTTATTCCCTAATGAACTGAAAGTGTTAGATAAGAACATATGGGAGGTTGGGAACTTTTATCTGACAGAAGGTGGAAGCACAATGGAGGAGCCTTAGAGAAAACTTATCTTTAGTTTGCACTAGGTAATACCTTTTCATTCTATTCACAGGCTAATGCTGCTTCGGGAATGGCTGTGCATGATGACTGCAAGTTAAAGTTTTTGGAGTTGAAGGCTAAAAGAACCCACCGCTTCATAGTGTTTAAAATTGAGGAGAAGCAGAAGCAGGTTATTGTAGAAAAGGTTGGTGAGCCTTCTCAAAGCTATGAAGACTTCGCTGCAAGCCTTCCTGCGGATGAGTGCCGATATGCTGTCTATGATTTTGATTTTGTTACTGAGGAGAACTGTCAGAAAAGCAGGATTTTCTTCATTGCCTGGTAAGTATCATGTGCCAAAAGCTATTGTTTTTGTATTTATTGAAAGCTGTATTTGTACTCGTAGCTGCTAATATCCATTATCTGTTTATTAAGGTCTCCTGATACATCAAGGGTACGTAGCAAGATGATTTATGCAAGCTCCAAGGACAGGTTCAAGAGAGAGCTAGATGGGATTCAAGTAGAGCTGCAGGCAACAGATCCGACCGAGATGGGTCTTGATGTTTTTAAAAGCCGTGCCAACTAAATAAAAGTCTCCAACTCTCATATTGGAGATTCTCTCAATGCTGTCTACTTTACCTTAGGTGAAGTGTTAATAGTTTGTGGAGGCAGTTTGAACCTGGCTGAATTATTATACTGGTTTGTTGTTGAAGTTTCACTTATGCAGCATTTCTTCATCTAGAACCAATTCAGTGATTTCGGTGATGTCTTTATTGATTTGATATGGTGTGGAAGTTATGAAATGAGTGGCTACTTATAGTTATTTTTACAAAGCTAAGGTGTTTTAATTTCGTCAGGACCCTTCTAGGTTTTCTGCATCTTTTGACTTGAAAATGAATGTTTTTAGTTTTCTTTTCATCCTTACATCAATTTGTAAGCAATCAAATACTATTCAGAATGCTGGTTTGTCTTCAACAAATAATTCAGCAACACTGTTGTATGAAACATATCCAAGACAATGTGCTTGTTAATAAGTTCAAGTTGTCAGCAGGATGAAATATAAGTGACTGTACAAATAAGACGATGGGACTGCTTTTAAGATCATCCGGCCAAACGGACAGGAGTGGGGTTGATTGTGTCTAAGCCTTTGTATTCCAATTCTCAGTTTCCAAGCCGAATGCCGTTTTATTCTAGCGACAGAACTGGTGACAGGCAATTCTGGTTTAGATTATCCAAAGTAAATTTGTATGGCATTCACATTTGAAGACGCGACTATTGGCACCTGGACCAAGGCCTCTCAGACGTAATCTGCTCCTGATCTATAAATGATATGGTAACAAAATGAAATCTTGATGCAAATTCATTTACTAAAACATAATGTCACCATCTAATTACACGAAGATCTACATTTTATGTCTTCTTATTTTGTTTCCCGTGAGATGTTACAAATACTGCTTTTCCAAATTTTAAAAACAAGACCATGAATATTCAAAATTGCCAACCTGAAATAAGGTAACCAATTTCATTGGCATGAGAGAACGGTCGTTACAAAGAATCATACCAACAAATATTTTCCCAACAAATTTATATCTCAATCGGTAGCCCCAACTGTATAAACGGTAAGGCTTCTTTAAGCTTGATGCTAGTTTGGCATCCTCATTCAATATTATTATACATTCTCTTCTCTGCCTTTACTTTACAAGATTAAGCTAATCTACAAATGAGATTCTCTAAAGTAATATATCTTTCAACTGGTAATGCAGGCTGTCAAAAGGTTAAAAAATGTTACCTTAAATCATCAGAGTTCTGGCCAAAATCGTGAAAATTGCCAGCTAAGACCATGCTCTGAGTTCAAGGGAAACCTATTTGATTTTCTATACATAACTGTTACAATCAAGTACCTAGGCATTAACTACTTGAGGAAGTCGTGTGATTGAGGGCATTACATGTAACTTGATTTGGCTTCACACCCCTTCTCACCATGTCATCACGTAATTCAAAAGCCTTGGTGAGCTCTCCTCTAACACAGCAACCATATATTAAGAAGTTATATGCCAGTGTATCAGGTTTAAGACCTTTATTCAGCATGGAATTCCATAACTTAAGGGCTTCATGTAAATTACCCCTTCTACAGTACTCGTAGATTACTGTTGAATATGTAATACAATCAGGGTGAATGCCATTGTCCATCATTCCACCCAACAGCTCGATAGCCATCTCAAAATTCCCCATTTTGCAAAAGCCGTGGATGAGAATATTATATGTGACAGTGTTTGCAAAAAGTCCTTGAAGCATTGCATCATGCAACTGCACAGCTTTCTCCATATTCCCTTCTTTCGTAAGGTGGTCAAGAAAACAACCATATGTCACCTGATTTGGAAGAGAACCGCTAGCCAGCATTTCCTTACATAGGAGCTCAGCTTGATCCATGAATCCTGCCTTACATAAGCCATTTATAAGAGCAGTATATGTTACAACATTTGGAATGCATTCTTCGCTAACCATTACATCCCAAAGTCTAAATGCCTCCTTCAGATTAGCTGCTTTGCTATTTGCATCAATCATGCTCGTATATAATACATTATCAGGCTTCAACCCTTGGTCATTCATTTCCTTCAAAAGATCAAAATATCTCCTTGTATCATGTTGTTTTAAAGATCCATCTATAAGTACAGTATAACACACAAGATCCATGTCCACACCTCTTTCCATCATCTCCCGACAAGCACCTAGTGCATCCTTTAATCTCCCTTCCTTGCAATAACCATGTAGAAGTGCACTATAACACATCTCATTTAACTTGTTATGTTCTCTGTGAAGGCCATCCATGAACTCTTTGGCTTCAGACACTCTACCAGCAGAACAAAGACCTGTTATTAGAGGCCTATAGGTGTATGTATCTGGTAGAAGGCCCTTTCCAATCATTTCATCAAACAACTCAAATGCCTTTACCATGCTGCCTTTCCTACAGTGACCTTCAATCATAACATTATAAGTCACTTCATTTGGTACAACGTCATGTTCCACCATTTCATTAAACAATCTAATTGCCTCAGCCAGCATATTTGCTTGACAAAGACCAGAAATAAGTGCAGTGTAGGTGTAAGTATTTGGTGTGATGCACTTACCAGTCATCTCATGATAAAGCCTAAATGCCTTGTGCAATTCCCCTTGATTGCAATATCCACTTATTAAGGATGTGTAAGTTATCACCGTGGGCGTCAATCCTTTATCAATCATTTCATCAAGAAAAGATTCAGCTGCATTCAAATTTCCCAACTTGGAATGTCCATTTATCAAAGAATTGTATGGATAGATGGTTGCTTTTATCCCCTCATTAGTCATTTTACCAAGAAAACTAACTGCAACATCCATTTCTCCCCTTCTACATAATGAATCAATCAAAATAGAATAAGTAACATTGTTTGGACGTAGGCCCTTCTGTCCCATTACATTAAAGAGAAACTCAGCTTCATCAAATTTTCTCTCTTTGCACAAAGAATTGATCAATGCATTGTACACAAACAAATTAGGCACTGCCCCAACTCTCCCCACATTATTTACCAAATCAAAAGCAACCTTGATCTTTCCCTTCTTTCTCAACCCCTCAACAAGACCCGAAACAGCCGCTTCACTGGGAACAAAACCCAACGCAATCATTTCATCTATCAACCCCTCACCAACCTCAAACTCTTGCACTTTGCAGCATCCAAGCACTAATGTACAATATGTAATTACATCCGCTTTTAGTCCTTTTTTTATCAAATTATTCTTCACCTCAACAGCCTCAAAAACTTTTTGACTCTTGCAAAGTCCATGAATCAGGACATTATAAATGACAACATTTAAATCAAATCCTTTTGTTTCCACACAACAAATCATTTCCTTGGCTCTAATAAATTCTTTTAATTCACACAAACTCCTAACCACCGCAGTGTATGCATAAACATCAGCCAATAAACCCTCATTAACAATCTCATCAAACAATTCCAAAACTAAAACAAAATGTCTAATTTTAACAAGCCCGTTTAAAACTCCACTCAAAGTCCTAACTTCAGGCAACAAATTATTCTCTCTCATTGACCTAAATATAAATACAGCATCAAAAACTCTCTTATTTTGCACATAACTTTGCATCAATAAGTCAAAACCCAAACTTGAGGAAAACCCACATTTCTCATAACAATCTAAGAAAGCATCAAAAGCTTCTTTTGGCGTTAAACCCCGAAGAAGCAATGTTTGCAACAGCGAACTTGCAGGCCAAGATAGGTTATTTTGAACCAAACCGTGAATCAATATGCAAAACGACGTCGTTGAGTGATTGAAGTTTTTGTGCAGGCCTAGAAAATTGAAGAACCTTAAAGCTAACCTGGAATCGTCAAGGGTTTGGATCAAGACCTTCTCCACGTGGTGAGGCTTCAATGTGGTTGATAAGACAGGGTCGTTCAAGGCAACTTTCCAACTCTGTTTTCCTCGTACGATGTTGATGAGGCTGTTGATGAATTTGGTGTCCTCCGTGTCGTCATTATCTGGATTGACAGTTCTAGATAAAGGTAAAGAGTTGCGTTTTGAGTGAAAATTGGAGACCGCGAGAGGCCGGTGACCACGAGTGAACTTCATTTTGAGATTGAAAAGAGAAGTTTGAGCTTGGAAGTGTTACAGGGCAGTGTTTGTTTGATGCAGTGGGACTGTGAATGGGTCGAACCGGCATTTGTTTAAAGTGGGCGAGTCGGATCTGGGAGTCCAAGTTCAATAATGATTTTGTGTGGTATTGGGCTATGACCCAGCCCAGTAACGACCCAGTCGAATTTCAATAGATACCATTTAAACCCCACAATTTTTATAAGTAAGGCCCATCTTCATTTTAAATGAGGGTAAAAATGTAATACTCTAATTTTTATGCCATGAAATCAGTTGGCGGGGAAATTCCATGTATCAAGTATTCTTCATCAAACAATAAAACTATATTTACTCACAATCTTACTAACCATTTTACTATCCTAATAAATATAACAGCATAGTACGGATAATATGCATATGATATCCGTACTATGCCATTATATTTTTCTGGATTGTAAGATGGTTAATAAGATTGTGAGTAAGCATAACATTACTCCTTCATCAAAATGGAAAATGAAAACTACATTCAATATATATATTTTTTTGGGTATAAAGTTTGTACTATACTTCATACTTTTTGAATATCAAAATATCTCTAATTTTGTTTTTGTTGTTTATTTCTAAATATTTTAATTTTGGGAAATCAAAATAAAAAAGAAATGATAAAGAATATCAAGAAAAAATTTTCTTTAATATTAATGATATTCTAATTTTATTTATCATTTACAGGATCCATTCATCACAAAACTTACTTTTACATTTAGAATATTGCGTTTGATTCATAAAATATTATACTATTGGGAATATTATATTAAGAAGAAGATATATTATCTTGAAAGATTATTAGAATGTTATATTAATGTGTTTGGTTGGAAGGAATAAATTGGTGGGTATGTTATGTTTATATGTTTGGTTGGGAGGAATAAATTGGTGGGTATGTTTTTTGAATTACTGAATTGCCCTTTTTAAAATATTATTATTATCATTTAGATTACTAATTATAACCCCCTATATTATAAAAGTTTAAAAATCAATGAAAACACCCTCATCCACCCAACCACTCTCAACCGCCAACCACCAATACCGATAGCCGGCAAACCAAATAGCTCACAGCCGGTTGGATATGGTCGATTGAGCGTCGATATGGCCATTTTTGGCCAGATCGATAAATCTGACCGCAAATGGCCAGAATCGATAAATCTGACCGCAAATTGGCTAGAATCGATAAATCTGACCGCAAATGACTAGAATTGATCTGATCAGAAATGATCATATTGATGCACGGTCGGCCAAATTCAACTTGCCATGTGCAGTTTCAATGTTGGCAACCGATAGAAATTGCTAGCAGCCAGCGATTATGGTAGTCTTGGTGGGCTGAAATTTATTTTAAATACAAGGGTATTAATGTCTAAAAACTTAATTAATTTGGGATAAAATTATAATGATATGTTTATGTAAATTAATTTAAAAAATAGGGGTATTTTTGTACATTTTTAAAAAAAATAAGTGGTAAAATTATAATAAAAATAAGACTAAGATTATCAAATAATCTTAAAATACGAAAAAAATTAAAATAATCAAATTATCTCTCACATTACCAATAATATTTACTATTCATTTTAAAATGTTATTGAAATTTTATATTGACAATAATAATATAAATAGCCGCGCCGAAGAAAATTCAAACACACCCTTACAGTATTCTATACGGCTAACCCGCGCTGTAGAAAATTCAAACAAATTTCTCTTCATGATTCCTGTTAAAGCCGTCCATTCCATTTCTGAAACAGCTAGATCCAACGGCTTGCCCTGGCCACGTCACTAATCTCCATCTCTTCATGCTTTCCAAACCAAAACCCATTTAATGCATTCTTTCCCAGCCGTAGATTTACCAATTTGAAATCTCGCAATCCAAAGGCCTTTACATTCCACGTCACTAATCCTCGTCCTTCAAAATCCCCCAATTATAATCCACATCGCTGCTCTATAAATAAAATACCCCAATCAAGTCTTCAGTCACATCGCAATCTAAGCCCCCTATTTTCTCATTCAAACAACAGTTTCCCGTAAAATCTTTTTGTTTCACTATTTCAATGGCGCCAAAGGCCGAGAAGAAGCCAGCGGAGGAGAAAAAGACTACGGTGGCGGAGAAGGCTCCAGCCGAGAAGAAGCCGAAAGCCGGAAAGAAGCTGCCGAAGGAAGCCGCTGCCGGTGATAAGAAGAAGAAGCGCGCGAAGAAGGGCACGGAGACGTACAAGATCTACATATTCAAAGTTCTCAAACAAGTCCACCCAGATATCGGAATCTCGTCTAAGGCTATGGGAATCATGAACAGTTTCATCAATGATATTTTCGAGAAGCTTGCTCAGGAAGCCTCTAGGCTGGCAAGGTACAACAAGAAGCCAACTATTACTTCTCGGGAAATTCAGACAGCAGTGAGGCTTGTACTTCCCGGTGAGCTGGCTAAGCACGCCGTTTCAGAGGGTACCAAGGCCGTTACAAAGTTTACTTCTTCGTAAAGTAGTTTAGGTGTTGTTTTGTGAAGGAATGTGTTAGCGATGATTACTGTTTTTTGTTCTCTTTTTTTGGGATAAATGGTTTGTGATGATGATGTAAGTACTTGTCATGGCTAACTTAAAGTGTTTCTTTTAGAAATGGTTGAAATTAAGTGGAAAATTTACTTATTTTCTTTTGTTCAAACCGTGATCGGTTCATTTTTGTGTTTTAATTTTTCTCTTATTGTTGATGCGCTTCAATTCATATTTTTAATTTTTAAAGAGAATATTTTTCATGTTTAACATAATCGTAAGTCCTCATAGACTCACTCCACTTCAAGGATTCAATCCATGAATGGAAATGGGTTTGGTGGCACACAGTATGGAGACCCCTGACCATCCTCAGCTGACGAAATTATAGTTGACAACTGCTAAGACATCTACTCATTGCTTTCGCGGTCACTGGCAGTGCGAAGTATGGGGTTTGATGCTATTGTCTTTACATGGCGAATACAACTTCATGTTTGCATTGAGGTTCTAGAGGCTATTGGATTGGGGGATATTCGATGATGCAGTGGTAATGGTTGGTTATAACTGTGTTTCAACTGTTAATATATAGACATGGATAGCCAATATTGCATAATAATCCATTGATCCTGAACTCTTGGAGCGAGATGCTGAAATGAATGTTTAGGCCACCTGTCTTGGCCAGATATCAACCATTTAAGCTGAATTACAGCCTTCCCCCAGCTGTTTTTCTGTTTTGCTAAAGAGCCTGAGCGTGGAATAAATCTCCTGCTTAAAAAAATAATATTTTTCCTTTAAACTCTGCGAAGGATGAAATGCAAAAATAAGTTTTTGTTTAGAAATTAGAATTATAAGGTTCCTTACTTTATGTCATGCATATAATTTGGATAAACGTCAAGAGAAGGGGTTGATTATCTGCAAAATTGCAGAGCAATTTCGAACAATCAGTAAGTCTTTTTTTTTTTTTTTTTTATGTCTAAGATAATTATGAATTATGATAACTAAAGCATAACTTATCACATATATTATTGGTGGAAAATTAACATATTTAATTACATAAATTCAAATCTGAGACGAGAAAAACGTGAGCATCTCATATATATATATAAGGCCGAAATGAAATGATGGTTTATATAACAAGCAAGGGTGTATTAGTCATTTTCCCATGGTGATAACAAGTTACTTAAACGTGCATCCGTCCCCGTCTCTCTGTTTCTTCCCTTAAAAACTGCAAGAGCAAAACCAAAAGAAATGCCATGATCACAACAACCAACTCTTCTTCCACATTCACTTATTTTACATTTATCACCAAACTCTTTTATTATCTTCACATCATGTTTTTCCCTTCTCTTCACTCAATCATCACACGTCTCACAACACGTTGGCCTCTTCTACTTTCTGCTGCAACATGGACAATCCTCTTGACGTTAACAGTGGCCGTGGCTTCTTTTGCTCCTGAATTGGCTTTTGTATCGGCTATATCTCCTTCGTCATCTTTCTCAAGATCATGTTACGCAGATGGGTTTGTTAGGATTCCTTTGGACTTTCCCAGGGAGAGTTTGTGCGTGCCTTCTCGTATGGCGAAGAGGTCCCCGTTGGATTTCTTTGTTCCTACCGTGTTTTCAGCGCTTGTTGTGGTTGGTTCTACTTTCGTGGTTCGATCTCTGGGCTTGTGGGAGACTGGGAGAGCTTGATCATTGATGTTCATATTCCAACCAATTCTTTTTCATAAGATTTTCCAATACAGTCAAATGATTGATGTGATTTCACAACAGAATTCATCAGAATTTGCAAACTTGTCTATTGTTTTTCGGTTCTGTCCAATCTATGTATCCATGCAATCTCATCTCATTTTAGGACAAAATGAATGTTGTTGAATCTTTCTTTATTCGTTTCCCAAATATTAGCCTGGATGCGTGGGACTCTATGGCTCTTGGCCAGGTATCCATTGAATGTTTTTGAGTTTTCTTTTTTTTTGCGCTTCAGTCTCTCTATGCTTCGTCATATGCGTGTTTAAGGATGTCTCTCATTTCCTTCTCTTTGATTGGCCTTAGCAATTTCCATACTCAAAACCAGTTTGTATGGATTTTATCATATTCACCAGGACCACCACCATAAACCAGAAATAAAAAGAAAGTAAAATATTTCGTTAAGCGACATTAGTTACTCATTGCGTGATTATAGGTGTGAAAATTACAATAATACTACTCTTCTAAACAAATTATACTACAAGAGTTTTACAAATTTAACGGTTCACTTGTGGCTGAATGACAAGACTTTAGGTTATCTAGAAGTCTTTGTGTTTGAGTCAAACATATTTAGTCTATTGGACTAGTAGGATGTCCAACGGATCTTGAAGATTAGTTGAATCTGACTTATCTAATCCATTGGGCTTATAGGATTTTCAATGGACCTCGAGGATTAGTTGAGGTGCACACAAGCTGATCCAAACACCCCGATCACCAAAGAAAAAAAAAAAAAGGAGTTAAACATATTAAAAGATAAAATTCTTTGTATAACTACTACTTATATACTAATCCAAAAACATTCTTTATCTATACAATCCCATTATCATAGAATATTTTCAAGAACATATAGAAAGTAGCAATATGAATAATTTCAATTACATATGCTAGTGGTCTTGAGAGAGATATAAAGCCAAATGTAATTCATATAACAAATGTGTATGAAGGTGATTTTCAAGTCTCATGTATTTGTTTGAATTTGAATCATTTGATATGAGTAAGCACTCCAAAATTGAAATTAGGGTTGCTAAATTAATGAAAATCTGTAAAAATAATTTATTTTTAATTTTATATTTGGGCCGGAGATAATGATAAGAAAATTATGATAAAAGAAACCCTTAAAATTGTTAATGGGTATAGGAATATTATTTTAAGATTTTAAACGCTAATTGTTAATGTGTGTAAAAGAGTATTTTTAAGATTTAAAGGCTAATTGTTAATGGGGGTAAAGATTATTTTTAAGATTTAATAAAGTAAAATTTTGATTTCAGCATGTTAAGAAAATTATTTAAATTATTACAAAAAATAAATAAAATTGAGAGAGAATAGTTTACCAATTGGGTCCATAGCTCAGTGGTAGAGCATTTGACTGCAGATCAAGAGGTCACCGGTTCGAACCCGGTTGGGCCCTGTGAGTTAACTATTTTTTTTATACATTTTTGACAACAATTTTTTGATGTCTATTCCAACAAATTTTTTTTATAAACAGTATCATTTATTCTGTTGACAATCATCTTTGATGTAAACTGCAATTTTTTATTTTATAAATTGCAAGAAAACTTTTTATAAACACCATGGCTTCGTTTGGTTGGATTTTGGGAATACTACTTTTAGTATTCCCAAAAAAGTTAAACAGTAAAATACCAAAAAAACTCACAATATTATTCAACTTTATTCAACATTTTTTAAACCCCCTAAATTTGTTAATTCAATTAAATACCCCTAAATATTTTTAATGTTTTTGTTACGGCGACTCACCACCCTTCCTACTGGTGGCATGTCCGTATTTGAGGGTGGATTGGGAGTGTTTTTGTTAATTTTTAATATTTTATTATAAGCGGTGTTTTGTAAAAAAATAAACATAGGGGGTATTTTAAATTTGTAAATCTTACATCGTAATACCCGCTCAATTCAACTTTTTTTTTTAACTTTTTTCAAAAAACTTTTCCCAAAAACACAAAATTGTGAATTAAACGGAGCCCATCATTTATTCTTTCTTGTCAAATCCCGGTAAATTGCAACAAATATCACTTATATGCAAAAAAATTTTTATAAACATGTGCTGACTATTGACAAAAACCTAGCAGTTCAAGGAAAAAGAATATTCATAGAGCCAAACTTACAGGAAAGGTTAAAGAGAATTTTCAAACGACGGGGTTGTGTGATTCATAGATATTTGGGTGGGGAGTTAATATTATGAATATTTTTCAGGGGTGACTTTAATATTTAAAAAAAAAAAAAGTTAGGGAGTGTAAAGTTCGTAGATATTTTGGGGGTGATTATGAATATTTTTTGGAGCGACTTCAATCACATAAAAATTGGGGGAACCAAAAATTCAATGGCGTCGCCCGGACTCGAACCGGAGACCTTCAGTGTGTTAGACTGACGTGATAACCCAACTACACCACGACACCTCATTGAACGATTCACTCATCTAGCCTTTAATAACACTTTAACTACTCATGATTATTAAATATCAACCGCGTGAAAACTACGGGTCTTCTCTGACCTCGGTCAACTTTTTGGCTCTTCTGCTATTCTTCTCGCAAAACCTTTCTTTCTTCAAGGAAACCCTAAATTTTCGCCTCTGCTTCTATACTTTTTTCTATAATTTTCTCTCTTATTTTCTCGTGTTTACTACGTTTTAGTTTTCATTAGTTTATTTTATTTTTAATTTTAATTTTAATTAAAGATGTCGAGCTCTTTAGATATGTCTCTAGATGACATCATCAAGAACAACAAAAAGTCCGGATCCGGAAACTTCCGTGGCCGTGGACGAGGATCCGGACCTGGACCAGCTCGCCGCTTCTCCAACCGGGGCGCCAATCGTGCGGCACCTTATAGCGCCGCCAAGGTAATTTAAAAGTTTTAGGTTTTAGATCTGTAATCGTTGTAGTTATTTGTGCTTAAGTCTGTTTAAAATTAATTATGTTTTATCTTATTTTGAAGATTCAGGCGCCGGAGACGACGTGGCAGCACGATATGTTTACAGATCAGGGGACGGCGTTTCCAGCTCAGCAAGCGGGTCGGGCCTCCGCTATAGAGACCGGAACGAAGCTTTACATATCTAATTTGGATTATGGTGTCTCTAATGAAGACATCAAGGTAAATATTTATTTTTATGTGGATTTATATTATTTTCACTTTTGATTTTTCAATATCTGTTCGTTAGTTGTATGCTGACAATGATAAGAGAGGTTTCTAGTTTGATTTTTTATGTAATTTTGTTAGGAAAGTATATGTATTAATTGGGAGTGTTTATCAAATCTTTTATGTTTTTGCGATCTGCATGGATAAAGTGGTTCTTATGATTTTATTTTTTCGAAGTCAATTTGAGTTAAGTACTAACATTATTCTTCTGTTATTTCTTTCCGCTTCTTTATTGCTTAGGAACTCTGCCATCTATTTCTACTTGATTGGGCATAATTGTCAAGGTCTACATAAGACCAATTTATGATTTATGATTAGTATGAAACTTGTTTATATTTGATTTGTTTGTCTTGAATACAGACATACTTTGTTTTTTCCTCTCTTTTGGCTGTGCTGGAGTTGTTATTTCTGTTGGATTTGCTACTTATCATTGTTATTGCAATTTCAGTGGTAAATTTATAGGGTTATGATAATAGTATTATGTGATATTCTTAATCTTAATGGTCTAGATTTCCTGTTGTGATGTTTAAAATTTTAATGTTGCTGCGATTGTGTGCAGGAACTGTTTTCGGAAGTTGGTGACCTGAAGCGGTACTCAATCCACTATGATAGGAGTGGGAGATCGAAGGTATCTAATCAAGTTTGGCTAAACTGGTCCTTCTGATGAATTCTTTGTGTCCTGCTGTGGTTTAGAAACAAAAAACTCTTTTTCTTAGGGAACGGCAGAAGTAGTCTTTTCACGACGGGCAGATGCTGTGGCTGCGGTCAAGAGATACAACAATGTTCAGCTTGATGGGAAACCAATGAAAATTGAGATTGTGGGAACGAACATCACCACTCCTGCTGTGCCTTCAACTGCTAACGGAACTGTCAGAAATTCTAATGGATTTTCTAGAGGGTATGACCATTTTGTTAGACGTATGCGTTTGATTGTGCTCTCATGTTGAGTTGGGTTTAAAAGTGCTGAGTTCAATTCAAGGTTTTCGCTAATAAAAGTTTTAAATAACATGTAATCTCTGTGATTTTTTCTTCTTAATCTTCAGTTTTTTAGTTTAAGAATTTATGAAAAAGCAATCATGATTTTAGTGTTACTTCTTTGATGTGAACATAGTTATGCTATGGCAAGTAATTGATTTAGGCTTTCCACCTCTTCTAACTTTATTCCTGGACTTAAGTTGGCTTTTTTTTCTTTCGACTTGAAAGTGTTGAGGTCTATCTACCTTCACAGGTGGTTTTGCGCCACTGTCAATGCATGCATATCAGCTTGCTGCTACTGCTTTATAAAATGATAATTATGTTGACAATTAATACCTTCCCTTACATGTTCAATTTGTTAGTACCACATCAGTGCACCTAGATAACATCTTTCATAAATAAAAGGCAACTTCATAGACAAGATAGTGTCATTATAATTTAATTTATCCCTATTGTGACCATTGAAGAAGATTATGGTTATTCATGCTCCTGGTTGCTTATCATTGCGCTTGGAACTTGGTTGATGGATAAGAGAAAGATATAAGCTTTAAGTAGTAAGCCTTGGTGCTAATTGAGTTTGCTCAGCTATGTGGGGATTACTTATGGACACATCATCGTCTTGAATTTATTAATTTTTTTAATTGATATTTGCTCATAGATTAGCATATACGGTGGCAATTCTTTTCTCCTATGTGTTTCTGCTGGGATTGATGCGTTTTTTTCCTGATTGGTTTTGTCTGTGTTGTATTTTGCAGTGGACAAGGTAGAGGTGGTGCATTTAGACGGCCACGTGGAGGAGCTGGTGGTGGCCGTGGATCTGGAAGAGGTCGTGGACGGGGAAGGGACCACAATGAGAAGATATCTGCTGATGACCTTGATGCTGATTTGGACAAGTATTATTCAGAAGCATCAGAAGCTATGCAGACAAGTTGAACACACATCATGTGTCCATTGTTTAGTACTGTATCTTTCTTCTGTGACTAAATTGTGATTGACAAGCAAGAACCTCGAGTATTTTGTTTATCTTCTTACCAAATCCTACTATTTAGAGAACAAAGAAAACACTCCTAGAGAGAACTATTAGAATGTTGGTTTGTGGAATTTGGGCTTTTAATGTCAACTGTTCCTTTGACTTGGGTTTGAAATTTGGGTTAATGGACAACTGTCCAAATGTAATCTGCGATTTTGCTTTTGGTTACATTAGCTTCTTTTGTCCTTTCTCTTCTCTTCCACAAGCCAGAGTATAGAAGCGGCAAATCTGTTTCTTGCTTTCACATGCACAAATAAAGTCTTGGGTGCAAGGTATTGGAGGGTTGATTTTTAACAGAATTCCTGAAGCTGCAATGTCTGTGAGTTGCATTGGCATCATAAAGAAGGGAAGACCACATATGAGGTTCTAGGGTTTTTACTTTTTTCATGGGATTTCTTTAACAGGTAAGAGTCTGTTGATTTTGCTGGTTAGGCTCTTAGCTTATTTAGTTACTTGTATTTCTCTTATAAATATTCTCCACAGAAAGTTTTAGATCCCTGATTTTTTGGATGACTGATTGACTGTTGGCATGTGTCAATTGTCCGGTTGATACATGGGTGGGATACTCTGGTGAAGATAATTGCATTTTGGACACTACTAAGTGGATTGTCATGGAGACGGTTCTGAAATAGAGAACAACTTTGATGTTCAGGATCTCAGTGCATCTAGTTTTGTTAATGTGGGGAATTTTTTAATTGCTTGCATGGTTGTGTTTATGTCTTTAGCTGTAGAATTAGCTCATATGTTTATTTTTCAACAATGTCATTGGGATACTGTTATCTGTTATTGCATTTCTCCTAGATGACGAAACAATTGTGTTTTTTAATATCTGACAAAGAATTTTGCTTTGTGAAAGCATTCTGTTGTATTTTTGTCTCTAATATTGTGGTGCTTGATTCTGTTTAAGCTTCCAGCAAGTGTAAAGTGCATGAAATGATATGGTTTTGTACTTTATGCTCGTGCTGATTTATGTTTCTCATAGAAAGACCAACTGTGGCTGAGTAGTGGTGCTAGAGAAGGCAGCATCAACATTCTCTGATTTTAGTTGGTTGCGAGTGTCTGAAAGTCTGTACCTGGCACTAAAGGATGCTGTTACTAGCTGCTCTAGTCATTCCTCTTTGTGTTGCCTTTGAATAATTTTTCTTCCACTGAGCATGATTGAGGGTGTCACAGATTGCGTGGCCAATCAATGCTATTGTTTGGTTGTGTGGTCTTACTTACATGTAGTTCCATTAGAAGTCTGTAATCAGCGACTTCAAATGTTCATTGGAAGATGTAGCGGCCTCTTAGAAGATGGGGTGCTGATGTTACAACAGTATGATTTTTGGTGCTGTGTAGCTGGTATGCCTTTTGAGACTGGCTGCTGACTGAGACAAGCTCGGATGTTGTCTTCAGGATGGCTTGTTAGATATTTCATTATACAAAGCAGTTGAATGACTGGTAAAATATCTATCATTTCTGTGTTGATAATACCATTTTAAAAAGTGATGTTCCCTTATATATCTTTATAGCATTCTAATAAGAAGGAATTTTTCAGTCGTAAGTCTTATTGTTACTTGACCTAACCTTTTTTAGGCTGCATGCTACTCTTGACTAATGTTGAAACTTCTGACCTGGCATGAAATAAATCTTATAAATGGTGTTGAGAGTAGCAATTTGTGTGCTCCTTGATCGTATTAGCAAGCTTTGCCTACTACTCCACTGCTCCATGTCTGGAGAGGTGTGTCTCTTTTTATTTTATCTGCTTGTATCGGGTGCCCCAGTTGCTTCGGCGGCGTCATTTGGTGAATAGGAGCCTTTCTACTGTCAATGCCTTTGTGAGGCATGGTGAAATCTTTAAACCATAATCTTGTATTACCTCCTTCAATTCAACAACAAAATTGCCTCCTTGATGAAAAAAATAAGGAGTTCAACCTTGAAATTGCGGAGAATGTATCTTCACTCTTCAGTGGTATCGAACGTTATGGTATCGGGTGGTACGTAAGAGTCCGAATGTTAGCGAAGTCCTACTTTCTAGAAGTAATGATTAGGCAGCTCCATCAGTTTGGACCGAATAATATAAAGCTGGTTTTGCTTGGGTGTTTTGCAATTAGGATAATAATTAATTATTATATTTGATTGTCAAATAATATATCATTTGGAATATCAGTATTTTAAAATTATTTGATCATTTTGTTACAATTTTATTTTTAACCATTATAATTTTTGGAGAATAATGCATTTGTTTTTAAAATAATTTACAAAAAAATTTATGAACTATCATCAACAGAATGATGCACAATTGATTGGATCTCTGATTAAAAACGACTAGATCGTCGTAAATCTAAATCAAACATTTAATATAACATTCTTAACAATTTTTAAGATAATTTATCTTTTTTTTAATATAATATTCTCAATAATATAATATTTCATGAATCAAACTCACATGTCTGAGTAACTTTTTCACAGTTAAAACAGAGTTCTCTCTCTTTTAATGACAGAAATGATTATTGAATACATGGCCGAAAAGGACATCATATCTAAGAAATGTCTTATGGAAAAAGATGGTCTTATAATTAAAAGAAACGGTAACACCTGTACCCCTTGAAGAATAAAATTAATGGGGTGAAGCATAACGAAGACATGCGCAACAAAGAAAAAATTAACAAAACTACGCATACAACACACATTAAAGTCCTTAACTTAAAACACCTAACACTTTTTTGATAATTTAAGTGTCCCATTTCGAACCATACAAGAAATCCATAGCCGTAACGGCGTCTAGGAATTCGTTCGCTCCCTCACCTTCTCCCAACTGGAAAAGACCCACCCCAACAGGGTATATACTACAGCCTTTATGCAAGACATTATAAAGTTCCAACACGAAGAGGGCCAGTACCATGGATACAGAAGTCGAAAAAACAGACTTATCAGATGCCGAGGGTACTGTCCAACCTGTTATACACCAACGATACTCAGAATCTTACAAATAATTAACAGCCAGTTTTGCATACCATGGAATAATAACAATAAAATATATATATGATTGCAACCAACATGTTGTCTATAGTCTAGTAATTATAACCTCTTGAGGGCATGCATGTTAAGGAATATATGGTCACCAAAAAGGAACCATATCAATATCCGATATTAAACCAAACCATCGTCATTAAATATCCAATTAGATTAGAAAAATATGATAACACATTTCTATGAAAAGCGACAAGTAATAACTAATAATTAATTATAAAGCTTGATGCTAATTAGAAGATTAGGAAATTTGCAATAACTATGTCAATACATAGTGGTAATAGACATAAAATAATAATAATAATAATAATAAAGAAACTTACAGGGTAGAGAAAGTCCAAAGCATCCCAGGCTGCATGACGAACAGCTCTTGTAGGATACATAGGGCCACCAGGAGAAGTGAAGCTATACAAACATGCCTTTAACCTCGTACTTGTGGCCATTCTAAGTTCCATGCCTGCATAAGTCATAACATATTACATGCAGTTGAAACCGATTATGATCAGTAGACAATATCACCCATCTAAACCTCACAAGGAGTTGAAACAATTTACCTTGGAGAACTCTAATCTGTGAAAGGTAATGCAACAGGACTGGCTCCACCTTCAACTTTTGAAGCTGAAAAACACCAGAGTTGCAACACCATATGAATGTAACATAGCAATTATATACCAACTCCTCACAAATCGCTGGTGTTGGGATAAAACTTAAATAAGGTTTGTCCATTAAAAGGGTCTGACTGACAAACCCTAAACCTATTTTGCTATGTATTGAATAAAAAAATTATTAACTCTACCTGGTCTGTCAGTTCAATAACAAAGAAGTCAGCTGGACTCCCAACCAAAAAGGCATTTGGAAAAACTGGAAACTGCTTTAAGAAGCTTTCAAGCTTATCAGCTGCATAGAACAGCACATTGAATTAAGTGTAAATTCTTGTACAATAGAAATTTTTTACAGATAATAACGCCTACCTGAGTTGTAAAAAAATATAAACCTTGAAAGTAGAAGAAACAGATCGCGTTGGACCTAAAAAGTAATGAATAGTGACCAACTTAATTAGAAAGTAATTCCAAAGTTCACATTATTGTTTTCACATTACATGGAAAAAGCTCAACACTGAGTAGAACATTCCTAAGATGTAAAATTGAAATGAGCAAGAACACTGGCTCACCTGACCAGGGATTTTGTTTATTTGCTCGTGCTCCAATGCAACTTCCTCAAAAAGATACTGAAGGGAACAGAAAACAGGAAGAGCGTCAAAACATATTACAAAAAATGTTCTGCTTAGATGGTTAACTATCTATTACACTATTGAAAGGACTCCTACCCGAAAAAGGGATTGGAAACGTCTGGTGTTTGCCTGGATGTCAATCCTGCACATAAGTTGAGAATGACTATTAACAAAAAACTAGTAAGGTACAAGATGAGTATCTTGAAACATAAGGTTAGATTGCAATTATTACATAAAACATACAGCACCGCTTCTATAACCAGAACAACCCAAATGAAGCAGACATTCTAATGCATCACCACAATGGATTATAGCAGCAATATAAAAATTGGATCCTCCCCAGACATATAACCAAAAAATAATAATAATAATGTTGGACTAACCAATATTTTTTGATTCTCCAATTTATAAAACAGGAAACCAAGATGGATAGAAGACTGCACGTAAAATAATAGAACCACAGCAGTGCCAGTCTGTTGGAAAATCATCACAAGGATAATTATGGAAGGAAGTGCACCAGAAAAAACTACAGAGGAGGAAAAGAACAGACTTAGGTATGGAAAACAGTTTGTTTCAAAACGTTCAGAAACATGACAAATAATATAGAACATCAGAATTGCATGATATGAACTGTTCAAATTCCTTTTTTGAGAACTCAACTATGAAACTCTGGTTTTTAGACAATTGAAATCCATGGAGCACTAGGTGCCTAATTTATATGAAAGCAATGGGAGAATGAAAGAAGATCTAATTGAAACAGTATTTCAGATCTTGTGTAAAGAAAAAATGAAATTTAATTTCTGAAACATTTTCAAAAGCATGACCTACTAAAGACATGCAACACAATACTATTTGGCAGTAACGAGATCCAGCTTCCAAAGCCACTAAGGCCATCTCCACAACTAACAATTTTAACGAAAATCAATACTTAAGTAATTGATGATATTCATACCAAAAAACATTTGTAGCACCTTGTACAAGAGCAGATGAGTAACGTAGGAGCACTTCATTACTGTCAATTTGGACTTCAAATAGCTGCAGCAAAGATACAACAATACAGCTCAACATCATAGGAACATCAAAGCAAAGGAACAAGTTGCAATCATCTGCTAAAATCTTCATTGGCCAAATAGGTAAGTAGTATTTCTAAGAAGACAATATACTACCCATGCCTTTATTTATGGAAACCAATCCACCATAACTAATAAATGATAATAAAACCTCATATGGACATGTATCTAAATCCTTATGGCAATAAAAAGTTGTGATACACCAAGGAAGCTCAAGTAATCAACTCCAACGCTATAATAACCATATAATGTATAGTTAAATATACAAATAAACAAGACAGAATTCCATGGAGTCACAATCATAAGGATGTTAAATAATAAACACTTCAATTACTTCTACTTTTCAAATATAGAATAAGTCCAAAATCAAATTTTAACCTAATCCATCAGCAACATGACATTGCTTGGATATTTGGAGCCTCCACATACATGACTGCACAATAAAAGAGCTGATCCAAAAAACTAAAAGCAAAAGAAGAAAAGAAAAGAAAAACGAAGATCTTCTATCTACCTTGTCTGTCAGTTGAAATGCCGCTAAATCACATATCAATAAAAAGACCAACAATTCCACTACAAGAACCACAGATGATAGAACAAAAACTTTTGTTACTTTAAAAGAGCCTCTTCATAGGACCAAAATAAAGAAACAAAATAGCAGTCTTTGCAGGCTCTCAAGTTCCATTTAGTAAACAATCATGTTAGAACAGATGTGTCTCATCAGCTTACATGAACTTGAGATTAATTAAATTCCCTAAAAGATTGATATGAGATTTTTAAGACACTTGAATAATATGTTTCCACCATTGAACAAAACTCTTGTAAGAAATAATTACCACAACAAATTTGTTTTGAATGGACATAAAGTCTGATCTATAATTGAAATGTACTGAGCACTATGCTCATTTACATACCCATTTGTGGAACAAGAGGGCGAAAATATGTGATGCAAACGACTGGCTCCACAGGTGGACAATCAAATCGAGGATATGATTTCCACTCTCAGGCACCCGAACATAATAATCAGCAAGCACATCATAAAAGCATAGTTGACCATCAGCACCATCCACAGCAGAATAAATCATACATTCTTCCTTGCTGAGAATTATATCTGTTTACAATTTCAATACAAAATATGAAAACCTATAAGAATTGTGATTACAACATAGCACTTGACAGATGTATCTCAACTGCCTCTAAATCACACGACTGAGTTCTTGTGATGAATAAAGTTTCATTAGCTACTAATCCTGTTCCAGTAAAATAATCTTAATGTCAAAATTTCTATAAATATGCCTCCATGCATGTGCATCCATGTGGTGCAACAAATCAAATTTGCTACAATACCACTTTACAGGAGAGTATAATTAAGGGAAGGGAATTTCTCTAACACAAAACGTGTTATATATTTGTAACATGGAATGTCGCACTTATTGTAATGTAGAACATTAAGCTTGCAACAAAACATAACTCGCAAATGTTGCAAGTACATATTACTTTCCACATCACAAAAGTTGCATCCCTGTAAATTTTTATCTGTATAATAGCAAATCTAAAACTTCAAAATATGTTCCTTTTCTATTAAATTTTATGCAAATGTATTTCGCTGACACATTACTATGTTCCAGCCTATAACGACTACGGAGCTATACCAGTGCAGCAAAATAATACTGACAGCAATACTTAAGCCCACCATCTTCAATTCACACCATCCCTCTCCTTCTACAATTTCCATAAAGTATTTCCTAATTCATTGTTCATTAATAAACAAAACTAGGAAGACAATTATTTAATAAAAAGCGGGTAAAAGTTGTTATGATGGCAATGCACGCAAAATTTATTACACAAAAAGATCAAGTAAAATAACTAATTAACCAAACTGAAGAGGATTAGGAATTAGTAACAACAAGAAGGTCATCTTTATTGACTCATAACCTCAAACTCTTATCTTGCGCACATTATAGATAGAATAAACAAGTATTTTTGCAGCCTTGACTCACCTCTGGCTCGATCATCAATTTCTAGAGCCACATCAGTAAACAACTCTTGTAACAAGTTGCGTCTCTGCGAAGGAGAAGCTAGCGCCTGCAATGAAGTATCATTTTATAAGAAATCTATAACTAATTTTTTTTTCTAATACTTTTCAAGCAAATATCAATTTACATTTATAAGCTGTGAAACAAGAACACAAAAAAAGGAATTTCAATCCTATCATTCATTCAACAAATAGAAATTTAAAAGAAAATTTTATTGAACATTTAATCAACTAGACGCTTATTATATTTAATTTTTTTTTTCCCAGTCCTCTTCTTTTTCTCATGAAACAAACAAAAAAGTCAACAACAATTCAAAACGAACCCGCTGAAGCTTCTTCTCGATTTCTTGAGTGAGCGCGTTCAGATAAGCTGAGCGTCGATGCGTTGAAGAAGCTTCTAGCATTTCGTTTCAGACCTCAAACAATACTGATCTCATCTGATCGTCACAAAATCAAATCTGTTCTCCCTTTTTAAAGCTTCATTTTGAATCCACCGTTTTCTATTGGCCTTTAGCCCACCGTATCATTGCAAGTAATAACGATTAACTAAATTATTTAAATTGTTAATGATAAGGAATGGTTTATCTGGCGTACCAGGGAAGCAACAGCACGACGGGGCGAGACAATGTGTGGGGAAGGGTCAAATGAAATCGGCACAGATGGGCGTGTCGTGGTGTGTTGTTTAATTTTACACGTGTTTGATTGGCTGAGTTATGGATATATCAAATTAGGATAAATTTAATTGGATTACTTTTATGCGAAGCATGGCATATGACCGTCTATTATTGTTTTCCACGTGTTAAAGTATTTAAGATTGTTTTGTGGACAGCTTTGATTTTTCTGAAATTTTTTTTCTTTTTTGTGATGGTGTGTTCAACTTGGCGCACCGAGTAAAACTTTTAATGACCCCTCTTTTTAAGATCTTTTTAATAATACATCATCAAGTTAAAGCTTCCTTAAGCAAGTTTTTAAAACTATTTTCGTATTTCCTTACACTACTCTATTATCAAATTGATTAATTATATTAATTATATGATATATAAGATATAAAAGTAATAAGAATGTGTGTGAGCACAATATAATAATATATTTGAAAATTAAATATTTTGAAACGAGTATTATTACGCGTAAAAGTAATTTTATGAAAAAATTTACATATAGAGTGATATGTTGATATCCTTTAATTAACATCTCATTCTTGCGCATTTAAAAAGTTTCATTTTGTATTTTGCTTTTTCATTTATTTTTACTACATCAATCTGTATACATAATAATATATTATTCTTTTTAAATAATGCAAATTATATGATAATAATAAAAAATTTTATCTTTTTATTTTATTAAACATTAGATTAAGTCTTTTAATCATCTATATTGGGCAAGTTATTATTCAATTGGGTTTATGTGTAACAAATCCAATAATAATAATAATAATCAAATATGAATACTACACATTCTTCAAATTGATCATGGAAGCAATTGATTGTCTGCACTTAACACTTTATTTGTTTTAAATGAAACATCAACCTAACATCCGTTTAAAGCAAGAGTTAGTTATATGGGGGTACACAGTACACTCAGCGCATGAGAAAAGTGTGACAATAAAATAAAGTTATGTCCAGATTCAAATTAAAATCTCAACCTTGCACGTGCTCAAAGTCAAAGCTCCTCGTGAAAATTGATACCAAAGAATATTTAATTATTTTACAACGCTTCATTTCTTGTTAATATGAAATTTGATCACAACATTTGAACACGTCCTGTCAAAAACTACCTAAACATTTGAATTTTGAACGCTTCAGTGCTGTATGAGTAATGGGGGTTGGTGGCTTCCGTCAATGAGGTTAAGTTTTCAAGATTCCTAATCCTGTCTTTATCTTTACTTTGAAATACATTACACAGTAAAAGCGATTTATAAGTTCTATTAAAAAAAATAGAAGAAACTCAAAAAGTTTTCATCTCTTACGGAGTCCAAAACAGAAGGCCCATCGTTCATCGTTGTGTCTCTTTGCTGTGATTTGATCTTTACTGAAAAAGGAAAATGATAAAGAATTATCGAATAACGTAATAAAATCGTAATTATCGATTAATATTAACTTATAATAAATCAATGATCAAGATTTCATTATGTCATTCGATACATAAATTCAGTACATACTCTTTGATAACTGTAACATTACTCCTTTACTTAATTATCACAGAGCTTTACCATTAGATCTTAATTGAAGTTACAGCAGAATACTTTTGCTACAATTTTACATGACACGGCATGTAACTGGGACACCTAAAGCTATATCTTTCAAGTCCCTCGCACAAAATCCAAGCATCACATCACTTGATAGCATTAGACGGGCTAAAGTTTCATGTTTTTATATCAGAATCGTCCATCAGTAACGAAATATTAAAAGCGATTCGCACCCAAAATGCATAGATAATTAGATACACAAGAATACAAACCATGTACATGCAGATGTTAACAAGGATTATTTCACTCAAGTAGTCGGTCAGGATCATTAGAACCCAATATATGGCTTGGTGGATAATTGATGGAAACATAATCAGGATGCAAAGAAAATAAATAAACTCACCAGCCCATTAATGCTCTTCTAACTCTATCTACAATATGTTCTCTAGCTACCATATTAGATAATTGAAATCTACACTTTTCGTCTAAAAGAAACCTGTACAGCTCCCATTCACGAATCTGCTGTTGAATATCTTCCAATTTCAGCCTAGAAACCAAGAAAGCAAAGTGTTACAGGCCTTTTGCTTATCAAAATATGTAATTGCACCCAAAAACGCAAAAAAAAAAAAAAACAAAAAAAGAGAGAGAGAGAGATCCAAGAAGCCCATCTGCAGGTTCTGCACCATGTCTTGCATGTATTATACCACCTTTAATGAGAAAAGAAAAAAATTATTTAGTAGCCATCCATGCCAAAGCATAGAAAGCTAAGTATTAGGAATATATAAAAGAGGTCTATGCTAGGATGCTCTGCACCAATCCCCCTTCAACTGTCATTTAGCAAGGCCATGGAAGCACAACATGCTGATGGGCCTTTGAATCACTTCACTTCTTAGGTAATGGTTTCTTACCGAGAATATGCAGATCCCAACTACTTTTAGAGCAAGTGTAACATCATAGAAAACTCGTGGTCTTCCCTTTCCACATAACTCAACAGGGTTGGCAACCAAAAGTTCAGTATCTGGACCTCGATCTGTTATGATCGCACGTAATGGGTGAAGCATTTCCTCCTTTAAACGGGAACAAAGTGCACCTTTGCTTCTTGGGATCCACAATCTTTTTCCCATCCTTTTGCTGAATAAACAGGTCCAAATCTCGATAGCCTCTGGAATTCGGTGAGAATCGACCATAAGCTATCTGGGTAAGAAGAAACAACAAACAGCATTTATCAGCAAACAGGAAATGGACATGCACACACACATATATACATATTAAAATGTAAATCAATTTTTCTTGTTAATGCTAAAAAAGCTGGACAGTTATGACGAAGTATGCAAATACATACCTGCATGTTGCAGTCTTTCAATGTTCTCATTATGTCATAAAGGAGTCCCTTGTGAGTGACACAATGTATTTGCAGCAATGAATGAGCTGGACTTAGTGAATTGTCAATTATGACATTTGCTTTCTTCAATTTTGTCATATCTGGGCTAAGGGCTTGTGATCGGGTTTCTTTTTGTGATAGCTCAGACCTAAATAATTCTTCAGCCACCACGGGAGACAAGGAAGAGACACCATGATTGTATTCATACTCTGGACCTGCCAACTGAAGTTCACAACTGATGCACGATTCACCTAACACCACATGCAATTGTTCACATGTTTCATCCTGTCGTTGTTTTGTGTGTAAGAGTTCCCTGCACCACGATTGTAGAAAACAAGATAAATTGATAACCAGCAGGATTACATCTCAACTTTTTTATTAGTTTGTTACATTCACTAAAATCAAATTATGCCAAAGATGCTTTGATGATGAAATGGAGGACCCCTAATATGGCCATCAACTCTCTTGTTCTCTCCCAACATGCCATTGGCATCTCAATTTAACAGTTTCTTTTTCATCATTTCTGCAATGCATTATTTTTCAATTATTAACAGATATCTCAATGAGCAACAAGTGAAAGCATGAATTAATGCAGTCAAAATCAGTACAAAAAGAGAATAAATGTATAATAGGTCCATTAGTTAAGATGGTTTATTCACTCTCTCTGATCAATAACTATTCAATACCTAGTAAATGAAACATCAATAATTAGGTTTACTTCCATATATACAGCCCCCCAAATGAAGGTACATTAATCTGATAATCAAAAGGCTTGTAAGCTCCATCAAAAAAACCATAAACATAAAGAGAAACTCATAAGAAAGTATACTATCAAATTTCACCAAACAAGGTAGATGCAAACTGAAAACCAATTTAACCAGACGAAAATGAAATAACACCTGGTAATTTGTTATTAGGTGTTATTTCATTCATTAGACTTGAGGCATACTTGTTAGACTTGTTACACAAATTACCAGGTTTACCCCAAAAAAAAAAAAATGCAATAACACACTAAATGACATTTGTTAGACTTAAGGCATACTTGGAACACTTAAATGGTCCAAATCAAGTAAATTGTGGACAACATTTTCATTTGTGTGACAGAATGCTGTGGTGCATGATAGCAAAATTTTAAATTAATAAACATTTGTCACATATAACCAAAGAAACGTGAGTATAAAATTTAAAAAATTGCCACCAAATATCAGAAGGAAAACCCAAAACAAATCTCACATGTTATCTGTTATAAAGAAGAGGTCCAAGACTCTTCCATCTGGTGTCGTCGTCACTTTCACCCTTTGAATTGTAAGCTCAAGCTCACAAAGAACTTGAGTAACATCTGACATAAGAATTTATAACCATTTCAGAACCACTAATATACTAGCACATTTTAAAATCAGAAAAACGTTAAGGGTGTAGATATTTATACTACCATGCAATAATCCATTGCGGTCAAGGTAAAAGAACTTCAATAAGTAAACTGGTGAAGATGGAGGGCATGTAGGCTGCTGGGCCAAGCAAAATGACACTAAACACGAAGGGGCATACAGATAATAGGCGATTCTTTAAATTTGACCACCTTACAATAATCGAACCAGACCGAGGAACCACCCATAATACTATGTAGCACCATCTTCCATCAGTTGAGATATCTATAATCAGAGAAGTATCCAAAAAATAAAAAACCCTGTCAGGCGTCAGCATACACATAAATTTGATAAAGATGATACTGGTTTTTCTTTTTTTCTTTTTTCAAATGAATTTTAAAAGAAAACTAATAATCAATCAAACAGGAGAAAAGTTTAAAGGCCGTTCAACTAAAAAGGACGCAAAATTTCAAAAAGCTATTTTCCATAATATTCCTTCTGGTTAATCAATCAAACATTATATATTTTCATACTGATATCCTAACCCAGCAACTCAATGAATGATCAAACAAGTTCTAAAACTAATAAACTGCTCACAAAAGATATTGGTATTAACAACAGCACTAAATTCCATGTTTACCAACTGAAAGCCAAACTCAATCATTCCGTGACATAAAACACAAAATTCAATCAAACAAGTCAAATTCTCAAGTTTTAATTAAGGAAAAATATCATCTAAAATTACAGCAAAGAATACCTCCTTTTGCAATGTAAAGCCCGAATTCAAGAATTATTCTGCAAATATCGCATCCGAGGCCGGTTTTATCAGGACAATTAACTGTAATCACATGAGGATCTCCCGAAACTTGGCCCTTTTGGATCACAACGGCGTCGTCGCTCGGCACTCCCATACTGGAAACTGGAAAGTTCCGCCACGACTTTCTTGCAGGGCTGGACCTTTCGTTCTATTACCTAAGAGGGAACGGTCCAGAAAGTTGAAAGTTCTTTTTCTTTCTCCTAAAATCGGGAGAGAGAAGTTAAGTGGGGATAAAAATGAGGCGCGGAAGCAGCTTTGGACGCATACTTCGGGAGTCCACGTCAGCAACCAAGATGTATTTGATCAGCACGTGGCTACGTCTTGGTGGTTGATTAATGAAATTATATTTTTCTGTACGTTCGATGAAATGGAGCTCAGTTTGTGGACTTGTGGGGTTCATACTTCCAGGTGTCACTACAAGCAAACACTGTTGGTTGTCCACTTTAAACAATGCTACTGTGACGGGTTGGTAGCACTAGGGTCACCGATTTTGTTAAGGAACGTCTTTACGAGCGAATAATATGAAAATTCAAATCTATAAGTCATGGATATGACAAGAATATCAAATATTATCAATAAGATATATTTTTTTAATCTAATTAAATCAAAAACTTTTACACTCGTTTCATAAAATATTTGACACATTAAATGAAATTCCAATATCAAAAATAGTAACATTTAAATAAATACTTAGCACTCTATGTTCTTTTTTCATTATTTGACTATGGTTATATGTTATACTCTCTTAGTTGTTTTTTAAATGTCGTTTTGAAGAAAATATAATTTTTTTCAAATTAAATATCGTTTGTCTTGTTTATAATAATAAAAAAGAGAAAATTAGTTATATATATATATATAATTCAATGTATGGGAAAAGTTTTTCCCACCTATAAAATGCTTTTTTCCATCTGTAAAATCAAAGGAAAAAGTCAGATAAGAGTATAAATTTTGCTTTTTCATATTAATTGCATAATCTAAGGTAAACTTTTAATTTTTTTTCTCCGAGCTTTCTCATTGGTAGCCTAGTTATACAATCAGCAACTGTATCAAAGCCAAGGTAAATATCGGATCACAAGCATCGGATTTTGTCCTGGTCTCTGAAAAAGACGCATACAGCCTTTGGGTGATGCCAAAGGGTGTTACATATAGAAGAAACCAGAGTTATGAGTTTAGGATAAGGGAGAACGACTTATACATACCCAAGATTTATCGTAACGATAAGTTGATACCCAAAAGGTTTTGAAATGACAAATAGTCTTTCAGTCATGTTCATTGCTGATTCTGTTTATTAATAGTGAAAAGACTAAAATGCCCTTAAAAGTTTGAATTTTAGTTTTTTATAAATTTAAAAATTTCAAAAAACCCCCTAAGTTTATAAATTTCACTAAATACCCCAATATATAAAAAGTTTTATAAAATAACAAAAACACCCCCACAGCAAGTGCCGATTCGCCACCACCGCCGAACTGCCGAAAGTTAGCGACGATACGCACTGCTGACCGTGGTCGACGCTGCCGACCGCCTTTTCCGGCCAGATCCGTGGCGATCTGATCGGAAAGGCCGGATCCGCCGCCGACACCGCAAAACTCCATCGCGCGGCCGATCTCCGCCGATCGGCCTTTCGCCGACACTGACCGCCTCAGGCCGACGTGCCGACGCCAGATCTGCCTTTTCGCCTGATACACTGATCTAACGAGACGTTGCTCGACGGCCAGACCGCCTTTTCGCAAGATCCGTGGCGGATCGCATCTGGAAAAGGAAAGATCGGCACTTTACGACTGTCATCCGGACGCGTGCCGTATCTGAATACGGTCCGATTGCGATGGTGGCCTAATCGACACTCGGGGGTGGTGGGGGTGTTTTTGTCATTTAACAAACGCTTTTATATATGGGGGTGTTTAATTAAATTAGCAAACCTAGGGGGTTTTTTAGAAATTTTTAAATTTATAAAAAACAAAAATTGAAACTTTGAAGGGCATTCTAGTCTTTTCACTATTAATAAACAAAAATCACTAACAGAGTATGACGGAAGGTACCTATTTGTCGTTTCAAAACCTTTTAGGTACCAAGTTGTCATTACAGTAAACTTTGGGTATGTACAAGTCGTTCGCCCTTAGGATAAAAGATCTCGCCAAGGACGCACGCAAGCTTGGTTTATTAGGCCACGAAAGAGCTTTCTAGAATCCATGTGCTAGGTAATGAGTATACTAATACTACAAACAATTTTTATTAACTTTTTATAAAGACAACGTGTTAACTCGCGTAATTGAGCAACTCGCATGGACCTCTCCTACCCACAATGAGTTCAATTTAATCAATTAATTGCGAGCTGTCATATTGCATTTATGAGAGTGTTAAAAGTATCTATCAAACTATCTTTATTCCGCAAGTTAATACTTAGATAAACGAACTATACCGAATGAAAATATGATGACGAAATGGAACTTCAATTCGTAAATTTGTGCAACTCAGAAGTCAGAACTCACCTCTTGAAAACAATATTGCAAACCTAAATTTCTGTTTATTTATTTTTAAACTCTTGAGCTGGTAAAAAAAGAGAAATCATAAATGGTACCTCATAGCTCTCTCCTTACATTTGGACCTGGCAGAATTTAATCCAGGAAATGGTAAGAGACCTGTCAAGGTCTATCGGATGAAGAAATAGCATATCTGAACTTTTAATAGGAAACGGGAAAGGATAGAATTAATGTGAATATAAAAAGAGAAGGAAGGATAGATAGTATCATCATATGGTATGTGCAACGGAAAAATGGAAATGCAGGTCTTTAATGAGAGCTCACAAGATATTGATTCGAATTTCGAACTAATATAGAGCCAATAATGAATTAGATAGGAACCTAATCAAATGAAAGAATTGCAGTTGAGTGGCAAGTTCTGGTGCAATACCTCTATTAGACTCATATCACCCAGCAAACGAATAATGTGGAGACAAAGAGCAGATCAAACTTATTGAAATCCAGACAAAAACACACATATTAGCTTAAGCATGAAGATATTTTAACTGGTGAAAGCTATGAACCTCCAATACCTTATGGGCTAGTACTATTACCAAGTGCAAACAGCTAATATTCACTAAGTTAATGTTGTTATGCAGCACAAAAATCAGACAAGTAATCTACTACTAAAACCATTTTAAGGTTATGTGATTACAAAAAACTGCAACTTCTATCAACGCAATTAGACCAATTCGCAAAACTTACCTATCAAGGCCGTCAGCTTCAAGATCAAACCAATTGGCAAGTCAAAAGATGCTTCAGATGATTTCCAGAAACAATGTCGCATACTATCATGAACAGCAATTTCACTTTCCATACCTTCAGCCTCAAATAGTTTCATTAAAACTCAGATGTTAAAACGCTTCATGTAATTTACACAAACACATGGCCCACACTACATTGTAACACCGATGCTGATAAGAAGAATAAAAAAAACAACCCAATAGCTTAGCAATTCCTTTCATCCACTCGACATATTGCTCCAGTTAATTAAAACAAGAAAAGAGGATAAGCTCTATACACTTCCATTTTTAAAGATAATACACTACTAAAGTAGAATTTAATGCATCTCAACTCTTTATCAGAAATTTCCAGAGCATCAAAATAGCATACAGCATAAATTTAAAGAGGAAAACTATACAACCATGCCAAATTTCAAGGAAATTAAAATTTATATTGATTCCATAAAAACATGTAACAGAGAATTACAGAATCACAAAGCTACTGACAAAATAACTATCATAGTAATCAGATCTAGATCTAGAGACAAGATCTATTAACAATCAGCCGTCCAACAACCAAATCCTGAAACAACCACCATCCAACAACTTAACCTCCGAAACCGTAGAGGGTTCTGCCTTGCCTCTTGAGCGCGTAGACCACATCCATGGCCGTCACAGTCTTTCTTCTGGCGTGCTCAGTGTAAGTCACAGCGTCGCGAATCACATTTTCCAAAAAGATCTTGAGAACACCACGGGTCTCCTCATAGATCAAACCGCTGATACGCTTAACTCCACCCCTACGGGCCAAACGACGAATTGCTGGCTTTGTGATACCCTGAATGTTATCACGGAGAACCTTACGATGACGCTTGGCTCCTCCCTTGCCTAAACCCTTGCCTCCCTTTCCACGACCCGACATTTTTGAATGAAAGGTTTTGAAGTCTTAAAAGGGGTTTTCTGAGAAGGATAGTTATCGAGTTAGCTGAATTGTTGTGACAATGATGTGGAATCGTGAATTAGAGGGGATATTTATAATGTGATTAAAAATTTTAATCGACGGTAGAGAGGCTCGATCCGCGTGAAATAGGAGATTTGAAAAGTTTCGTGAGATAAAGTGTGTTTTCGGGGCCTGGGGGCTTTTGGATATAGGCGGGATTAGTTTTGGATCGTTAGATTTTAACTTATCGACGGTCCAAAATGAATATCCGCGTGAAAGGACTCTAATTGGCTGTGATGCTTGACACGTGCTTTGCTTTTTGGGGTTTGGAAATTGGAAATCTTTATGCGGGTCGACTAATGGCCGTTGGATAATCCTTTATCAACGGCTAAGGAATGTATATCTGTTTGAAAAAATGAGATGAGATGTGAACCGTAAATAAGATGTTAATCGACGGTTCAAAAGTATTTGTAAGGGTTTCCTGATTTCCTCTGGCGGGTTGTGAAAGAAAGGCAAATGGTGGTAAAAATCTTCTCCTATTCTCAGTCCCAAATTTTGAATGTGCGGGAGACGAAAATTTGGGAGAGTAGCCGCCCAGCACGTGCAATCTGCGTGACTTGTATGCTAGCTTATCCCCAAAAATTCTTCACATTTTCTTTCTAAATAAATTTCAACCATACCAATACCTTATTATACACATAATTGCTCTTATTAATGTATTTATCATTATACAACTATGGATGGGCAAAGTATTCATATTTAAAAACCGAACCTAACCAAGTAATTTGATTTGGGTTCAAGCCACAAAATTATATGTTTGAATAATCAAATTTTTAAGATATTTAGTTTAGAGTAACTATAAAACAAGAGTAATACATTATATATAAACCCTCTCATACAAATTGGAGTATTTCAAAATGATTTTAAATTAAATAAGCTAAAAGATATTACATGTGAAATATACAAAATTTGAAAATTACATATGGATGGCAAAATGTTCCACGAGTTTGGAACACGATAGGAACCGCCTCTATTGGGGCAGGGATAGGAAAGTTAACTTGAGGAATGGGTTGGGTCTCGGGAGCAAATTAATTGCCCATGTTGAAATGAATAGGGAATGGATTTAGTACGGTTGTACAATTAATACTTACATATACATCGTTCTCATACAACATTATGTGGCAATTAATGATTGGGTGAAAATTTAATTTTAACTTTAAATTAGTCGAATCATATCTTATTACATAATCTTGTATGAAAATGATGTATGTAGTATTCTCATTTAAGTACTCCCCACTAGAGGTGGGCGAGGACCGTCCTGAGGGCCCTTACACAGGGCCCGTTTGGGACCAGGGATCCCAAATGACTAGTCACTCCCATGGGGCTTGGATAATTTTTTTTTCCCCCTTAATTTTTTTTATATTTTGGGGGCAAAACGAAGTTTTATAGAGGGTTTTCAGTATTTTTTAGGGGTAAAATTTATAAATTTTTTAGACCTATAAGATTTTTTTTTATATAAATTTTGTAAAATTTCATTTTAACCCTCGTAATTTATATTTATTTTAAAATTAACAAAGGGTTTTAGTAATTTGGCAATGGACTATATTAAAAAAATACAAAAAAAATTGGGCCCTCCTGGTGGTCCGGGCCCACTACTCCCCACCTCAAATCCACTCTATTCCCAATTATAAAATTAAATAAAAAGTTTCTATAATTATTATAATAAATGGAAATTATTGTGTATTTTGTTTATTTCACATTTTAAATGAATGAAGTCTTAAGGGTTATTGAGGAAGAGAAATCAAGAAATAAATGATACTATGATACATTGGAAATTATTTTACAATTTAGTGTCTTTTTTTCCCTTAAGTCTTTTGGTTATGACTTGTTTAAACTTCCTACATTTTATATTGCCACAATATGTTATAGTTATTTTTATTTAGAACATTAATATTATATAGTATTGATTGGCTTTATTATAATGCTATTTATTTTTAATTTGATTATTTATATAGTTTATATATAAATAAATTTGGGAATGAAGTAGGTTCACGGAACGCATTGCCCATGTTGAGATTCCCCATCCTCGACCAACTTAAGTAATTTGAGGAACGAGGGGGAATGGAGAGCAAAATCCTAAATGAGGTGGGGAATGGAGGAGACCTCCCCGCCCCCAAATCGCTCCATCGTCATCCCTAAAATTACCACATCAACCTATAAAGAATAGTTTGTATCAATAATTTATATGTGTAGCATCATTCATAAATCAAACACACCATTAGACTTGAAAAAATGAAAAATAAAAAACAAAAATTGTTAATATTCAATATAAATAGTCATTTATTCAACCAAGTGGAATGCTTAAAATTTTTTAATCCGTATTGAAGGAAATATTAGGGACTCTATAAGTGTTTAAAGTCTACCCTTAACCGAGCCCCTTAAACCATTTATGATTGGTGCAATATATAGAAATTAAATATACAAACTTTTTCACACAAATTAATGTGGCACAATTTATTTATCGACATGTCATTCTTTTGTATCTATTGAACATTTATTGAAAAAGATCTTTATGTGAACTTACTCATTTAGTTTATATGAAAAAATTAGTATGAATGAGATACATGTATAGTACTATTTATAATCTATGTAAGTGACATTTTGTTTGTGGTATAAAGAGGGTTTTTTTTTTTTTTTTTTTTTTTTTTTTTTTTTTTTTGTAATGACTAATGGTGTTTGGGTTAGCTTACAAATACCATAACTAATTACCTTAAGACTCGGAAACTACGATCGGGTAAGAGCTCCAGTGACTCCCCTATTAGGGGTTGTGAGGACTTAAACTTAAAAGATTATGTAAACTTAGATCCTTATTTGATCATTTACCATCAAACCACCCAATGGTGGTTTAGAGAGTCATACTACATTACGCGTAATGTAGACAAGTAAATAGCAATGTAACTAATAACTTTTGGAGAAATGTTATGGACACCGATTATTGACACCTAATTTTTGTACCGACGTATTTGGCATCTGAGTTAGAGGCGACCACTCATGGACGCTTGTTCATATTTGATGAACGACCGTTCATTACAAATGGATTATCGTCCATAAATCTGGTACGATAATAACAATGACTCCTGTCCATATCATATGGACGAGAGTTCATTTTCTAGGGACGGGCGTCCACCTAGAATGGACTCCCATCCATACATTTTTAAAAGACCAAGCAAATTCCTAACAACTTCACTCCATTTAAGTCTTCAATGCTTGCTTGGATGGCCACCATATTGCCTCTAGTGTTATCGCAACTAGAAAAACTTGATGAAAATTAGCATTGTTGTTCAACCAAGCTTAAGGACCTTCACCATTGTAATGAGAAGCCACCCACTTAAGTGTAGCCCATGAATCTTTGTAAGCTACGGGGTCATAGTGTTATGGGGTTAATCTATAATCGATAGAGATGATGATGGCATTAGACTTGGGGGCTAGAGACAATATAGAGTTGTTATAAACGGAGAAAAAAGGTGTGCTTGTGAAGAAGCCTCCTTCGTGATAGTAAACCATGAGAGCAGCTTTTTGTTTAGTTTAGTCGCGCCTGATGGGATAAAAATACGTGCTAAGAGCCCGGTTTCTGAAACAATAACAACATCTTTGGAGCAGACACCATTCTGAGAACCATCAATCAATGCAGGAACTTTATGGAGCCAAAGAATCTCTCCATGTGTCCATCTTTGTAGGCACAAAAATATGGAAGATACTCATGCACTACTTCTTCGTTTGTGCTCAAATCCATTGTTGCATGCAATTGTAATTACAGATGAACTAATAATGAATGATCCTAAAGAGGATTCGGACAATTTAAAGATGGTATAATTTGTAGTGTTGGGATTGATCATGTTATTGAGAAGATAAAATAGTTCATTCCATTCCACACGTTTAACAGAAGATTATGCTTAGTATTTCTAATGTTTGGTAATGGGCACTAGGGTCCCTGTGAGTTTCACGAGACCTTCTTCTTCCTACCAAATGTTGCACATTTGCTAGTGGAACTTTTGACAATGAAGCCAATAGTTCTCTAACTTCACCTTTTTCTTTTCAAAAAAGGGGATGTTAATTGGATCAATTGGAAAGTGAGACTTATGGACGGGCATCCATGCATGGTCTTTTAAAATTTATGGACAAGTATCCATTATAGGTGGACGCCCGTCCATATTATATGGATGATGGTCCATTATTATTTTCATATCAAATTGATGGATGGGAGTCCATTTGTAATGAACGATCATCCATCAAATATGGACTAGCGTCCCTGATTGTTGGATGGTCGTTCATTCATGAAAGACGTGTTAGTGTCCAACATGGCCACCTCTAACTCGGATGCCACGTACGTCGATACAAAAATTTGGTGTCAGTAATCGGTGTTCGTAGCATTTCTCTACCTTTTATAGATTGAATATTGGTTAAAGAACTATTGCAAAAAACATTATACTTCTTTGTTTTTCGTATTCCCAAATCCTCACCATCCAATTGTATATCTAAATCCTTATATCAATTACATTATCTAGTGCCATACATCGAATAAACAAATCTAAAATTTCCATGTTCTTGTAATAAATATCAAAAGAATTGTGTTTGGAAAGAATAATTCGAATTAAGTAGTTGACGATGGTCATTATGCTTTAAAGTTAGTATGCATTGATTTTTTTCTCGCAAATTTGATTTTCTAACCTTTGTGTTCAAATTTGTGCCGTATCATTCTCTCTTCGATGTGGGTTTTAACATGCAAACTTGATTTGTGCATGTCTTGATGTTGGCTAAAGTCTAAAGGTCTACTTATGGCTAGTTGTGGTTGATTTAATTTTAAAATTTAAGTTGTGCCTAGTTTGAACTTTCCAAAAGCTTAACAAATTTCAACTAAATATTATGCCACTCTTTTTGTCACTTGGTAAACTCAAATATTAATTTCGGGTTTTTACTTGATAGTTTAAGGTTTAAATTTAAATACTAATATTCGATTTTTACTCCGAGTATGATTGATATACAAAATTTGGATCTCAAATGATGTGATAGTTGATGTGTTAAATATTATATTAACGGTAAGAAACACAATATCATACCACAAAATCTTATATTCATTGGAGCAAACGACATGTTCCCACCCGAGGTTTAGTGAAATCCCGAGTTCATACCTAGTTGTATTTATTTCAAATTCACAACCTTTAAATTGGCACTGTTAATTAATTTTGAATCCTAACTTGTGTTATTACCATCCTACCCCCTTTACTTTTAATTCCCCAACAACACAGCCATCACCACCACTCAGTCGCAACGTTTTTAGCCTTGTTCTGGCTGGATTTTCACCTAAAATCACCTCCAACCTCTTCTTTGTAACCCCTACACGAAAACCCACCAAACCTTTTCATCGTTGCACCCTCCCATCGCCGAAAAACGACCTCTTGGTGTTTTTGTTTTCTCCCAAATTTGCAACCAGATTCTGGTCAATTCCCCTATTGAAAATTCACTTCGAAGCCACCAATCAAATCCCCTTCATTGCCTCTACAAAACCAACCCTCTAATTGATCGTCTTCACTCGTTTGTTGACCAAGTTCCATTCTCACATGTCGCACAGGTTTTTTGCGCCCCTTTTCCCTTTTCCACTGTTTTTTTTTGGGGCTTTTTGACCCCTCCCCATCATCCTCTTTATTGTGGTTGTTGTGCATTCTTTGGCCACCAGTTATCATCCACCAGCCTTAAAATTTCCATTCAAAGTCATGCCCACCAACTGTTTGAGGAAACTCCTCAACTAGCTGCCTAGCCAAGCACATGTTGTTTTTTAGCGATGGGAGGGTGCAACGGTGAGGGGGTCTGGTGGGTTTTGGTGTACGGGTTACAAGGAAGAGGTTGGAGGTGATTTTGGGTGAAAAACTAGCCGGAACAAGGCTAAAAACGTTGGTTGCTCGGTGGTGGTGGCTGGATGGTGATGGTGATGGTAGTTGTGTTGGGGAAATAAAAAGTGAAGGGTAGGATGGTAATAACACAAGTCAGAATTCAAATAAATTAACAGTGTTAATTTAAGGGTGTGAATTTGGAATAAATACGACCAGGGGTATGAACTCTGGATTTCGCCAAACCTCAAGTGGGAACATGTCATTTGCTTTATTTAATGTGGTATTGATAGATCACCAACCATATCAATTGGGAATCTCAACTTTATATACGTAATATTACTATAATACTAAATATACAATCTCTATATACAAATTCTTTCATACAAATTGATGTGACATAAAGTGAATAAATGAATTATACATATAATTAACTCATTGAACATGAATTAACATAGTAAATGGTGTGGTAATAAAGTGGCAATAAAAGAGTTATGCCATACCAATTAGTAATACATGGTTCTTACATATAACACCATTCTTAATATTATTCTTTTGTTTAAGTTGGAATAATCTTTAACACTCTTAAACAGCTTCTCAAAATTAATGAAGTTTATGATCATTTTACTTGGAAGAAAAAAATCTTCAATTAAATTATTATTTGGAAATATTTTCTTTTAAAGAAATTATTTATACACAAAAGATTATTCATCAGTTGCCGTATCATAATATTGAGCCCAAAAAAAGTATGACTTAATAATGAATAGCATTATAAATTCGAGTTTTATATTCTAACATATCATCATCTTATTTCCACGCCACTATAATATATACATATTACTTGGAAGATAAAATTAGGATATAAAATTTATAATTCATTATGTTTTTCTTTAAGTTTTTTTTTAAATTTTTGTATGAAATATTTCCCAACTAATATTTAATAAGACTAGCTTGAGCCAAATCCAACCTAACCAATTAAGCCCATGGTAAGAGGACCCGATCCACATCTAAATGATCACATGGCTGCGGCCTTGCGGGTGCTGATTGAGCCCTACCAGGACGGTCCGATGACAATGATGCGAATAAGATCTAACGGCTATAAGCAAGCCAACACCTGATGTGATGATGTCTGCTTATAGTCAGCACAGAGCGGCTTAGAGGGGGACAAAATTCATCGAATCTGAAGCCGCCGCGCAAAGAGATGCGAAAGGTTCGATCCGTGGCCCGTTTTCTTCAAGCGAGAATGGAACCGGAACTGGCCGTTTCTGGTCGGGTTCGCCATAACCGGAGCCATAATCACCAAGTTCTCTCTTGGCCTTACTGGTATATAATCACGTATATAAATATATTCGTATCTTATTACAGTTTAACTAATCTAACTGTGTTTAATTACTTTCTTTGAATTGCAGAAGAAGATGCCAAGAACTCTCCCTTCGTTCAAAGGCACAAGAGGTGCATTTTTAACTTTATTCGGTCCGTTTTCACTTTTTGATTCGCTTATTAGTTGTTTTTGTAGCACATTGAATACTGAGATCAATAATGCATAAAGTAATAATCAGATGATAAGAAAATTAATGCTATAAAAACTTTCTATAGAGAATTGTTATGGATTGCCGCCGTAACAATTTGTGGAAAATTCTTATCAAGCCTGATAATGCAGTTTCTGATACCATCACTGAACAAACTAGTTGCTGATATTGATAGAACTTTTTTTTCTTTGTTTGGTTTGGTTACTACTTCTATAGGTGTTATTATCTACTGTTTCAACTTCACATGACCATGAATTGGTTTTGAAGTCTTTGAATCATCTGAATCACTACTCTGCTGTTGTTCTGGGAAAATTTCCGAATGACTATCTTGATTTATGTTGCTGCTTTTGTTGTTACTCGAATATTATATGAGCTATCTAAGTTCTTATGAGTATGCACTGTTTTAGATAGCATTGATCATCTATATGATGTAATGGCTTTGATGTTCTGGAGTACAATTGTCAGTTTTATTTTCTGATGAAAAATATCACAATACTGTTTTTCCATTGAAATATTGGCAGATTTAAACTGCAATCATTTGATACCTTCTTGTGTTTTGTAGGTGATCTTTGAAAGCCATTCTGGTTGCCAGCTTTGAACTCGTGCTTTAGGAGGAGGGGCTTCTTTATTTGGTCTTTAATAACAGATGTACTGGACAGTGGATACTCTGTTCTTGAATTCCTATCCTTATTTGTTTAATTTCAAATAATATAGAAACCTTTAGTGGTCTTGAATTTATCTTGAAAAACAAAACGGCAAGGGTTTGACTTTCTTCAATGAGAAATATGCTATATCAGAAACACTGCTGTCTTTGTTACAACATTGTGTGATTCTGGAGCCTAATGTTATTTCGGAGTTTCACACCTAAAAGGTTAACCTATTAGGTGGAGACCTGGAGGGACTCCCCCCTTTATAAGCTGAAAAAATACAATTCCAATATGGGATTCGTTATATTCTTTTCCACACAATCTTATGACGTCGGTCAAAGGTGGGGTCCCCTGCCTACCTATTCACCTCACTCTCAAGTGAATACGCAATCACACTGGACATTTGACGAGACATTGAAAGAAAAATAGATAGAGTATATTTTGATATCACTTATTACGAGTTGAGAGTTTCATATTAAAAGATTAACCTATTAAGGTGGAGGGACTTTCTCATTTTGTAAGCTCAAGACCTCTCTAATATGTTTTGGATGTGAGATTTGTTACACTAAGCACTAAATGACCTAATCTTTTCCTCTATGTCAATTGCTGATGATCAATAGGCCTTAAACAGGAAACAATGTATTTGCTTTTATTAGATATTACCAATTGAAGAAATAGAAATATTGGTCTGATGGTTTGGGTCCCCGAAGTTACCCTGTAGCTTTTAAAGAAAAAAAGACTTTGTAGGGGTTCAAAAAGACCCGAAGATCGTAATAGCAACTAAACCACTAACACTTCAGACAAAAAGAAACAGAAAACTACACAAATTACAAAGAGAGATACTTGGGTATAAAGATTTTATTAATTAAGTATTGTAGCAACAAAATTAGGGCTGATAAAGACTTGGTAGTATTCAACTTGACAAAGGGGGTAAAAAAAAGTAAATGTGGTTTCAGAAAGGGAGAAATCGTCACACTTATTTCCTCTGCTGTGTCGATGAACAAGAAAAAGAGAGGCCTAAGGAAAAGCATGAACATTTGACAAGAATATAAATTTTATGCTTCTAAAGCACCTTCCACATTGGAGAGCTGCTGACTGAAATTTTCACTTTGTAATTCATTGTTCATGCAATTGGCATTCACTACTTGGGAACTCCAAGTCTCAAACGGAAATCCTCTTCCATAAGGGGAAGGCCGTCCCGCAACTTGACCTTTGGCTCCCATCCTAGTAATTCCTTTGCTTTTGGTGATGTCAGGTTTTCTCTGTCGTGGATCGTCAGGAGTGTTCTCAACCATTTTTATCTCCACATCAGGTTTGATAAGCTACAAAGTCCAACCCCATTACAAGAGGGAAACTCAGTATATTGAAATGGCTTACTGAGAAACATCATTCAATTATATTTGCACGTGGGAGAAAATGGAAAAAATGAAACTAACCTCCTTCACTGTCTCAGCAAGTTCAGTCATGGTAAATTCACCTGGAAATGCACAATATCTACAGTCAGTAATTGGCATGGAAATAAAATTTAGTTTGAGCACGAAAATCTTTCAAAAATATGTAAAACCATCTTCGTAGGATCACCTGGGTTTCCAATGTTGATAGGTCCAGTGTTCTCTCCTTCCATGAGGCGAACGAGGCCATCCACCTAAAGTATCATAAACAGATAATTATTCTCTTAACACTGAAATTCATTAAAGTAATTATTATTTACTACTGTACCATATCAGAGACATAGCAGAAACTACGAGTTTGTGTTCCAGGCTTTTGAACGGTCAATGGTTCACCTCTGCAAAGAGCAAACTAAGAGTCAGAATAATAGTGGCGTTTATGGCTTTGTTACAGAAGGAGTGAAGTATTTTGCTGTTCTACTAGGACAAAGTAAGAAGAATAAATTATTACGTAACATAGCATAGAATTGATCAAGGCCCTCATATTAGACAAACTGAATTGGTGATACTGTCTTCATTCTAGAAAGGAACAAAGTTGTGCTCAATAAAGGACAAATTGTAAATGTCCAATTAAACAACAAAGTGAATTAGAAATACACTAACACCATGTAACTCATAAAACAGGACAAGGAGTTACCGTAGTGCCTGCGCTATGAAATTGCTGACCACACGCCCATCATCAATATTCATACGTGGTCCATAAGTGTTAAAGATTCTGGCAATGCGTATTTCTATGAAAAAGATAAAAAGAAATTATCAATGCAAAGATAAAAATTATTAAACATGAAGTAGTTCTAGATAGAGAAGCTGAACGATTACCAATCCCATGCTGTCTATGATAATCAAACATCAATGTCTCAGCTACACGCTTCCCCTCATCATAACAGCTCCGAACCCCTATTTCACGGAAGAGGATGTGTTAGTGCTGATGCTGTCAAGGACCTGCTTAATATTTTTAACTTATGTATACTACACATTTACACCATGAACAATGTAATGTGTGCAAGGGCAGCAGGTGATGGAGTTTCAAACGAAGTAACTTTCCTTAATCCTCTTCAGATTACACAAAACTAAATTGGTTCTAACTAGATAAAGAGTAATCATCGCACTAGATCAACCAAAATGCAAAAGATACAGTTGGGAGGCTAACTTACCGATTGGGTTAACATTACCCCAATAGGTCTCAGGTTGAGGGTGTATAAGAGGATCCCCATAAACTTCTGAAGTTGATGTAAGCAAAATTCTGTTCAACAATATGATAACTGAGTAAAACCAGTTGATGAGGGTGGTAAAAATAATATACTACAAAGTAAAGTTTCCTAACCTTGCTCCGACTCGCTTTGCAAGTCCTAGCATGTTCAGGGTGCCAATCACATTGGTCTTAATTGTCTGTTACAATGCCATAAGCTTACCAGTGAGACAATATATTCAGGTTGAATATGCAAATAACACAACGCAGGAGACAACTTTCTCTCATTCACAATGAAAACAGCGCATTGCAATCAGACAAAAACACAGTTCATAAAACATAATGCTAAATAAATAAGTGAAATCTAAGTACACACCTTTACAGGATTGTACTTATAGAAAATCGGAGAAGCAGGGCATGCAAGGTGGTAAATCTGATCAACCTCAATTAACAATGGCTCCGTGACATCTATGAAGAAACAAAAACACGAAGTATAGTTATATCTGTCTTATTATTAAGAAACTATAGTCAGAAGACAATAATCTGAAAGTCTCCAAATAGTTTATTTTTCTTTTTTCCACAATGGGTAGGCAGCAGTTCCTACTAAAATACTACCTTAATGAGATATTTCCACATGATACATCTCGAGGTCTTAATTTTCCCTTTTAAAATTCCTGTCTTCATCATCATCTTAACATCAAAAACTGACATTTGTTCCCCATAATGTTTGATGATTACAGCATGAATAGTTTAATGAAATGCTATGTTTAGCAGTAGTTAAATGGGTTAATTTATATTGCAATGCTTTATTCTATTCATCCTAACTTGAACCAATATTCAGAAAACAAGTGGGCAATAGCAATATTGTATCTCAAAAACTAAGTTGTATAAAAACTAATTTAATATGTACACCAAAAATCTTACAACTGAGGAGACTCTGACATCAGAGCCACCACACACGATAACTAAAGACTAACAGTAACAGACTAAAAGACAAGAACATACCATGACGAATAAGCTCAAATCGTGGGTGACCAATCCATTTTTTAAGATTGTCCTTTGAGCCAGTGAAGAAGTTATCAACAACAATCACCTGCATAACAAAGTATTAGATGCATTAACTGTTATAAAACATAACTCTCATTCGTTTCGATGTTTAGGCATGGAAAGGGAAACCATGTCTTGATTGGTACAAGTGTCTCAACTATTTGTTATTAATGTAAATACTGCCTTTCATAAACTAAAATATCCCAATTGCCTCAGATTTCTTAATAATATCAACAATTACAATTGAGTTTTGGTGAGAAACACGCTAACCTCATTTTTTTCATTTTCCATCAATTTGTCAACCAGATGAGAACCAATGAATCCAGCTCCCCCAGTAACCAAAATTCTCATATTTGACTGCCATCATAAGAGAAGAATACTATTGAAGTGAACATCAAGAGAATGTATGATACAAATGACAATAAAGAAGGCATGTCAATGCTGGTGTGCAACAGCACACTCCGGAACAAAACAAATTTCTATAAAAACCAAGAAATGGTGCAAATTTTGATAAATAATTAGAATGTTTCGGTGCAAGCATGCAGTACCATCATATTCAAAGCAACAAATTTGGGGAGTAAACTTCAATGAGGATAGTAATAACATGGGTCCGGATGTCATATGGTCTCATAGATCTAATGCATATTACTCAAACTTAACCAGGATAAAGTAACTCCCATCCTTGGAAGTCCCCTTTACAACATTCATTATTTCAGTAAGCTGAAATTACCTGTATGCTGCTGGAATTTAAAGTAGAATTTATTTCTTAACCTTCTCCACAAACAACTATAATATTCTACTCAGAAAACTTCTGACTTTTGAATCATTTACATTGATCTACCTAAGGAAGAGGGTCCTTTCCTAAAACCATTTTCCTATACCAACCAAACACATTTTTATGTCATCTCATTTCTACATTTGCAATAATAACACAAGAATTACAGATCAGTCCCAGGGTTTACCGGATTTGTGTTATACTGTGAAGTGTGAACCACACATTGGTGTAATGTCTGATGTGAGATCCATAAGTAATAAGCACTATTACCTACCCTCCACCTTTATCATTAAATTTTCTCAACTGTATGAAATAAATAATGTGGCACCATAGAGCTAGACCCACATGATTTACAAGTTACAACCATATAAATACTGCCCCACTCTAATTATATTTCGTCAAACCATAAAGGATTAATCAACCAAAGTCATATATAACGATATAGACGAAGCTAAGATCCATTATACACTTTTCATAGCAAATGAAAGGAAAACACATCAATATGCAAATTTCTAATGAATCACTTCAGTAGACATAAAAAAGATTTACCTGAAAAAATTTGGAAAATCTCAATGGAGATGGCAATGGCGGTGGCTTAGTGGTTGTTTGGTTGTCGCCATTTGATGAATTGTTAGCCATGGATCAGATCTCACTGTTGAATTCAATAACTATCAAACACCGACATGATAATCACAAAGCAGACACATATAATCAAAACAAATTAGAAATTACAAAGAGATAATAAGAAAACGACACCAACCTGAAGGTGAGTTTCAGAGGAAAATATCTCAAACCCAGATATTGTTTTGATCTACAAAAGATGAAGATCAGAGACTCATATATATAGCCTTTAAAACCGTCCTTGAAAATCGAAACTTCTTCCACCAAATAGTGAATAACTATAAGAAAAAATAATAATTAAATAAACAAACTTGGAGCCTTCAAATTTACGAAAAAGTGAAGTCTCTGTGACGATAGCTCCTCGATAACAATAATATAAAACCGATATCATACCAAACGTCAAATAAAAAAATAAAAAAGTCCAAAGTGAATTTAGTAGTTACCTAGTGGGGTGTTTTGGTTTTACGAGGAAGTAGTTAATTAGTGAGATCTTGAGATTATTAGAGGCGATAATTAAGGGTGGTTAGAAATTAATCAGGTCCTTAATGGAAGGCAAGTATTTGAGTTGATTAAGGATGGATGCTTCTTGAGTGTAGACTGTTTGTTTTTGCAATTGTTTTAGATAAAGACAGAACAGAATTAGATACTCTATCGTGCATGAGTTGTACAATTGCGTAGATTTTCTGATGCAACCGTGTTCTAAATGTAGTGTGCCCTTTTTTTTTTTTTTTTTGACATAAATCTTAATTACTTCCTCGAGATCTTGAAATTGATGATTAATTAAACCTCTAATTACTATACAAAATAAATCTTTGGGTCGCAAAGAAGTTTAATGGAATTGGTAATTGATATTTTCATGCTAATTATGATTCTAATTTCTATTAGAGTTGAAAATATTAATTATATTGATAATGATTTATTTATATAAGGAATAATGACCTTAAAGAATAAGAGAGAGAGATTAATCGACCAAATTCTTCGTTCATAACTATAATATAGATTTATGTTATTATATTATCTTACACTTACTGAAAATGACTTCTAAAATAATTATATTTCTTATTCTAATTGGATAATAGAGTAATTATATTTCTTATTCTAAAAGATATCCTAATTATAATAATATATCCTTTTCGGATATGTCCCAAATCATGCCAGAATCGGGTTCTTAACATATATTTACTTACATAAATCAACATTAGATCATCTTAACTAGGGGTATTTGGTTCTGGGTACCCTGCATTTTTTGAAGGAACCGAAACCGAAACTCAAGGTTCCTTGAAAGTTGGAACCAGAACCGGAAGCGATAAAAGTTTTTAAAATAGCAAAAAAACTCTTAAAAACTTACAAATACAACACGCCCCTCCACCCCCCAAAAAAAACCTAGCACTTGTTAACAAAAATAAAATTACAAATTATAAATTCAAAATTACAGACTTCATTACTTTGTAAAGGTAGATTCTCAAAAGTCAAACAAAATTACTGTAAATGTTATGAAATATAAATATAAATGTATTCACATTACTTTTTCTACAAGAGTTTTTATTAATCCACCTAATCTTTAATTTTATTTTATATTAGTCTCGGTTCCTGGTTCTTGGTTCAGGTTCCTAACTATAGGAACCGGAACCAGAACCGCACAATAACGGTTCTAAATATTTAGAACCGGAACCTACCCATTGATGATTGGTTCTGGGTAGGAACCAAAACTAAACCCAGGATACCCGCTACTTTTGAACACCCCTAATCTTAACTAAATCCATAAGCAGCCTAGGACTCTTCCTTCATTCACAAGACTTAGAATCAAATTGGTTTCATTACCTATGAAGATGAAAACTCCTTGTTACAACTTGGATGTAAGATAAATATGATGCATAACACGTGATATTGCAAGTTAAAAGTAAAATTGTTTTTATACTAAATTGAAGAAAAAGAACAATGAAGGGTAGTGTTTGGTTGAGGGTGACAGCTTCAACTTTGAAGCCTTAAAATGTTGGCAACTACCACCAGTAATAGTTGATTGTTTTAGAGGTGGGTCTGCTACAATTTCTTTTATTTTTTATTTTTTTCCAGGGAAAATGAAACATTATTATATTATACTATTAATAAAATTTGAATTACTAAAACAAGATGTGGCTGTAGTTTAGTGGTAAGAATTCCACGTTGTGGCCGTGGAGACCTGGGCTCGAATCCCAGCAGCCACAATTTTTTTTTTTTATTTTCTATGTCAAATTTAATTTTAAAAAACCCCAACCTGGCAATTGCTTTCTAACAGTCAACCTCTTTTAAGATTTGATTGGTTAATTTAACTGACCCGTGAACAGTTCCCCAAGTCACATGTGAGCAACATAATCTTTTTTTAACTTCAGAGTAAACGACATTTCCCTACCCAAGGTTTGGCGAATCTATAAGGTTCCACCTTGATTTCATAAATTATAAATTTATACCCTTAAATTAACAGAAAATTAGTTAATTTAATAGTTAAAAAGATAAAATGATCATTTCAAAGATAAAAATTTTAAAATAACCATTCACTTCTCAAATTTACCCCATTAGAAAATTTTAAAATAATCCTTAACTTCTCAAATTCACCCTATTGGTAATTTTAGGTCATTTCAGCCTTTTACCGACGCAGTTGACCTCTACTGACACCACCATTACAATCCCCTCAACCCCCATATCAAAACCCCTAACCTCCTACGCCTGATTTAACCCCCTCGTTGGCTGACTACCACTCTTAGTTTTAGTCGACGTTTCATCCAAATTCGTTAGGTTTCTTGATTGGAAACCACCCCCAACACCACCAATAGCATCACCGGCTTCCTCCCATCAAAACCCCCAACATTGCCAACTATAATTGCCCATCAATCACCGCCACTCCTCCCTAGAGTTTGCTTGGGAGTTTTATGGTAGCGGTTATGAGGGTAAATCATTGTAGCGGTTTTGAGGATAAATCACCGTAGCGGTTTTGAGGGGTTTTTAGTAGCGGTTTTTAAAACACCCAACTTGTGCTTGAGAGTTTATTTTTCTAGCTTGTGAGTTTTTCCCCCAAAATGATAAATTTACATATATACTATAAAAATACCCCAACTTCAACCAATACTTAAGAGTTTTTTTTCAATTACCAATACTTAATATCAAAGTTCCTTCCAAGTTTAATTTATTTGTAAGTTTTTTCTTTCATTGTATATTATTTAATTTATTTGTATGTTCTCACTAAAATATGCAGTTCTTTCAGGTCATGTTTAATTTATTTGCATGTTCTCACTAAAATATAATTTAGTTGATGACATTAGTTATGTTGGCACTAATTAGCATACTTGTAATTTGACTTCCACTCAACAACTAGATTTGCTAAAATATATGCAAAAGAAGACAAATTGAGCTTCCCACATTACCAATGACTTTGGGTTTTCCATTGAATAACCCAATTCATATCCAAGAATAACAAACTCTGAAAGAGAACTATTCCGAAAAATAAATAGTTTGAATATAAGGAACCAAAATTGAAGCATCCATGCACTCTAATTTTCAAAAACAACCAATTAAAGAAACATTGAAGATTTAACACCTATTAATATTCCAGATCATGCACCTTTGGGAGTAATTTAGCATGATGAAAAAGAGTGGCATGAAAATAAAAAGTAGAACATAGCTTTTCGAGCACCAATTTTTGCCAAGGAGCAGAACATGCAGACAGAAAAGAGTAACTCCTAAAAATGTATTTGGACATGCACATAAATGTACAATCTGGGATCCCCTCGTGAATATGTATGGTTAGATCCAACACTTGTTAACTCTACATTCTTTTAAGTGTTCATAGCATATGTACTACGTTAGAGAACAATACGATAATTGCTAGTTGTACTCAGAAATCGACCAAAATAACGACATTGGAGCTTTATTGTCACCAGAAGAAACCGTTTTAACTCAGAAGTGAAATGGAACATGTCCAAACTTGACAAAAATATCTACTTTGCAGCAGCAACAAGGGCAGATCTAGCTTTTGTAAAAGTAGAAATGAGAGATCCAAGCTGTAGCTTGTCATTCCATCCAAAACTCAATCTGTACCTGCAAATTGTATGGATCATATAATTAATGAAAAAGCCATTACATGTTCCAACTACCGTCAGATTTTTTTTTTTTTGGGTTGAAAATTAGAGTATATCACAGAATAATAGTGGAAAGGGGTTTTTTTGGAGTAAAATTTTTAAACCAGCCAATTTGGGGTGTTTTATAAACCTCTTTAAAATATACTACACTACTTTTTGGGGGTTTTTAAACCAATCCATAAAAAATTTGGCAAATAATGGCTTTTAAACACCTCAAAACTAGTCTAATTAAAAACCCCCAAAACCAATGAAAAAAAAACTCCCAACCAGACCCTTAGATTTTAGGGTTTTGTCGCACATTTCTAGTCAAATTCTAGCACCTCGCTGAAGTGCAATTGGATGGAAAAGTTAGGGGTTTTGGTGAAGAGGATAAGGGTGTCGGAATCAAGCCGAATTTTTGGCCTGGCCAGGATCCTCTAAGGGTTATTTGAAAGAAATTTGAGATGTAGGAATTATTTTAAGAGAAAAGTAACGGTGTTAATTTAAGGGTGGAAATTTGCAATTTATGAAACCAGGGATGGGAACTTGGAGACTGGCCAAACCTTGGGTGGGAAAATGTCGTTTACTCTTTAGTTTAATTCAGCTCTTCAGTCTTGATCTATCTTTCTTAAGTATTTGTGCTAGGTACAATATGGTCGATAAGAAGTTAATGATAAATCTAAACGCTGGATTAACTATATAAAAGGATGATAGAAAGTCTGAATGTAAAACCAACGTAGCTTTGCAAATTGCAAAGTTGCTCTTTTTGAACTCTACCGATATTATAATATAAAGTGCATTAGAAGGATTTTAGAAACCTCTTTTGTATAGTATTCTATACATCCATATGCATCACCCACAATAAAACGACCATGCCGAGTGAGTACTTTATCATTATTATGATATCCTCAAAGCATTTTATGAAGGAGCCAATTCCATTTTGCAGAGAAATAAATAAACATTATAATTTATAAACACATCTTCCTTCCACGAAGCTGCCTCTATTCTTTGTGATTCTTGTTAAAGAAAGCCTCCGGAATGTGCACCAAACTGAGAGCAAGGAATCCACCATCCCCGGAGAGCTTAGTATAGGAAGCATTATATATAAAAGGAAAAAACCAGAAGTGGGGTTCCACCTCAGCCTGTCAATGAGTTTCCCTTGCTCATAAACATACATTAGAGTCGCCGAGTCGGTAGCGCCTCCAGAAAGTTGGCTTGAAGATTCATCGAGCTAGGCAGCTAGCTAGCTAATATGATCTTGCAACTTGCCAAAGTTCTTAGAGAGTTGAACTTTAGCTACAGTTACAATTAAGGGTACGTAAATCTCTTTGGGGTCGTTGCAGGGCGCCTCTTCAATGTATCTTCTACGTGCATATGACTCAGAAGTGTTGATGAATCACAATGCGTATTACTTTTTACTTGTTTTAGGTTTAATATATATAAAATGAAACTGTTAGTTAAGAAATCGAAAATGGTGAGCGAGTGGTTTAAGATTTCACTCCAATGAACATATATGTAGGACTAGGGCAATGTGTTTGGATATCTGCATATAATACGAGATCTACCAATAAAATTATTCCTAACATCTTCTCTTTTATACTCTAGGTTTTTTCTGAATCCCTCTATTCACATTTCAAGGTATTGTACTCTTAAGTAATTCTAAGCTTGTTCCTTGAAGAAGTTGAATATATTTGTACATTATTTTTATGAGTAAACGACTTTTTCCCACTGAAGGTTTGCCTTTATGATACTTTCTCGCCCAAAAAAGTCTCAAAATACCATTTTCCACCCAGCTTTTATATTTTGTTAATACCTAAAATACACTTCACTTTCTTAGTCGGTGTTCGACGAGTTACCAAGAACTAAGGTAAGAGGGTTTTGTAGAATGGAGGTTGGTAGATCGAATGGTGGTGACTGATTGAATATTCGCTGTCGAAATTAATCCTAAAATCAGTTGAGAACAAGAAACTCTAACTTTGTGGTAGCCGATAATCGGTGATAAATCAGGTATTGGAGTGAGAGAAGTTTTATAGAGAGGAGACCGGAGGTTCAAATGGGGGTAATGGAGAGAATTTTCACCATCGGCATCGATCAGAATCGGCTTTGGATAGTAATGAAATATTAACTTTGGGTGAGAAAGTGATATTTTGAAACTTTTTTGGGTGAAAAAGTGTTATTAAGGCAAACCTTGGGTGGGAAAAAGTCGTTTACTCTATTTTTATTGCTTATAATAAAGTACTTAAAACTCGATCCATAAGGATACTACAAAAGGATGGAGCAAAAGGATCTGCTTTCCATCGCTGATCAGTTATTATATTTTATATGTATGTCTTCTCTTGACCTATATTTTTACAATAAATCTAACTGCGATCTAATACAGAACACATGCAGCACTGACTGAAGGAGATATCGTACTCAAAAGTCCAAATATGAGTGTTAAATCAGTTAAGTAATTACGGTGTTACTTCAATAAGATAGTGATCTGCACTCTGCAGTTACATATCAACTTGGATAAAAAAATAAAAAAAATTATTATTATACAAGAGAAGCATTCTTTTGAACTCTAACAATGTCGCAGAAAATAGGCTCTAGAAATATATATGTTTCACAAAATTTGGAAATCTATTACAAATTTGTGTTATTTTGTTAAATACAGTAAAATTCGTATATTTTTGGTCCAACTTTTAATTAATTGGACAAAGCATGTATCTTACACGAGATTTCAAGTAAATTTACATTGCTTGAAGGATTCTCCCACTGAACAAGTTCCTTGATGCCTTCTTCCATTTTTCTTGTTTCTGTTATCAAACTTTGCATGCAGTAACCGAGGGCGCTCAAACTTAAGACAGCTTGGCTCCTAAGCGCCTTCTGATCACCCTTACCAACGTGGATTTTATCAACAACTTCATTTGAATGTTGAAGATATGAAGTTATAAACTTCTCCATCCCATTTTCTTCTAAATTAGAAACCCTATTCACGTTTGCTGATTTTCCCAATTCAAGATCATAAGAGATTGTTCTCTTTTCAAGCTTTTTCTCTAGTTCCCTCAGTGATTTTATCATAGTGATATCCTGAAAACATTTTATCGAGGAGCCAACCACCTCCTTGAGAAGTTTAAGGTCACCATCTAGCTTATTTACACTCTCCTTCCAAGAAGCCTCGGTTTCTTGTGATTCTTGTTCAAGAAAATTCATGGAATGAGCAGCAAAATGCAAGAGATCCGCCATTTTTGACAAAGACCCTAAAAGCTTACTGTAGCAAGCACCATGAAAAGGTAGAAACCAGAAGTTGGGTTCCACATCAGCTTCTCCAATACACTTCTCTAGCGCATTGACATTCAATTTGAGTTTCTTTTGGTTCCCTAGCAAGTTCCCTTGGCTTTCCTGAAGACTCATTGAACCAACGCAATCGTGCAACATGCCCAGACTTTTAGAGAGTTGAACTTTAGCTAGAGTCGATGCTCTTGTGGGTTGGAAGAGAAGGTCTACCATGATTGAACATGATAATCCAATGAATGTTTCAACAATTCTTGCTATAGCGAATTCACTTGGGGGGCCAAAATTTTTCCTTCCCAAAATCAACACAGCCCCAATGACCGCAGAAATACCTCCAGCCTGACCATACATACGGCTTCGTCTCAGAAAACCTGTAAAAATGAACCAAGGAAGAAGAGGGATAGGAACCTTATGGGCAAGAACCTTTCAAAAAGAAAGCAGCCCAATACTCCATAGACAGTTCCTATAACTGTCCCTTGTGCTTTAACATTGGCAACTTTGAATGTTGCTTCTCTTGCTGAGGCAATACCGATGGCTACCGGGAGACCGGACCAGAAACCATTCGGTTTGCTATAAAGCAGCCCAAACAGCACAGCCAGACCCAAGGACAATGAGCATCTGATTGCTTGCATATTGTTCTTGCTTTTAACTTTCTTGGCCCAGCTGCTCCAAGCCCCTTTGAAAGAAAACTCATCTTGTTTGCTCGAACCTCGGTAATCCTTCAATATTTTTCTTAACCGAATTCTCTTGTGCAGAAATAGTTGGTTTTGGCATTGATTTACTGTGAAGGAGTTTCACACAAAATAAGAAGAAAAGAGGAGGCAAATCTTGCTTGGCTGTTGGGACGGCTTGAAGTGTTTGGAGGGACTCCGTTACATCTTCACCATTTGACTCTGGAACAGTTAATGAATCACAAGTTACGTAGTTTTTAACTTGCTTTATTGTGAGACAAACGTGTTCCTGTAGTCTAAATTACACTTTCTTTAAGTTCTCCATCCACCATTCGAACTGGAAACGAAGTAATACTGGTTACAGCCATTTCCATCCCTCTTAAGGAGTATCTCTAGCTGTCCCAATTTTTCTCCGGGGTTCGTGCAATAGGGTCTCAAAAATTTGAATGGTGGTCTCTCCCACTTCATGCTTTCCTGATCAAAGCAGGAGATATGACGCATGTTAGCTTCATCGGATCTAAAACTCCGGGGCACTCCCTCAATGTAAAAGAATAAATTATTCAACTTTACTTACTTGGTAGCGTTTAATACTTTGTAGAATTTTGGACCCTGAAACAGCCAATGACTTTGCTTTAGAAATGGATGCAAGTGCTGATGTGTTGTCTTCTGCATGTAATGCCCCCACATAAAGCTTCAGCCTCTCTGAAGCATTCTCAGCAAGCTGCTTGCAGTTTTGTTTCAGCTGCGTCATGTAAGAAAAAAAATATATATGAAAAAATCGAATTATATTCATGCAATTTAGTGTGTAATGTTGAATATCATGATGGTGTAGTCAGCAACCATAATATCCAGGTGCCCACTAAGCTTGTCTTGTGCTTAGTGGTGTATATAATTAAATTCAAGTAATATATTTATTACTTAGAGCGGAAATCATGGTCCAAAATCAATACTTTCGCTGTACGGATTTCCAAATTCTTGGATCAGTCTGGCACCCAATTAAACACAGACGTATAATGGATCATTTGCTACTTACCACTAGCTTCTGCATATTGAAAATAGCAAATTGATATTAATTATTCAATGAGTAATTATTCATTTCTTTTACACGTTTTAGTTAGGTCATGTATAAATATGATAAATAATAATAATAAAAAAATCAAATTATGAAATAATGATGAATCTTTCATGTAGTTACCTCGCGACAGGCAAGTCTTGGATACGGCAACAGCAAGGCAAGAACACAAGCCAAGACTCCAACGGCCGTGCTAGCCGCTACATGCACAGGGTGCCAAATCGCCTCAGTTTTCTCACCATATATAAAACCTAAAACATATGTTATCACAATCTGCCCCAATGCTATACGCTTTGCTACCAAGTGAGTTTTCTCAGGCAGCACCACTACGTATGCAGCAAGAGCCACCGCAAGAGCAGTGGTGCCACTCGTGAACCGGGTTGGACCTATGAGCCACAAGCACAAAATGGCCGGTCCTATGCTCTGGACAGTTGCGTAGAGAGCCAGCCAGCACCCACGCAACGTGTCACCTAACGTTGCATCTGTGACAACGAGAATTACTGTCACGTAGGAAAATGCTGGGAAGGCTACTTGACGCCCGAGAGATTTTGGTCCGTAAAGGGTGACCAAGCCCACTATGGTGCATGCTAGGGCCGCCCGGTAACCGGAGGCGAGGCACGAGAGCCATACGGCGCGGGCTCGATTGGATTGGTCGTTACGGGTTGGCATTGTGAATTGTCAGTTATTGGATCAAGAAAGTTGTTGGAAAAATAGTGTGTTTCTTATACAAAAGAAGCTTGAAAATGATAAAAGAGTACTGGTGAGAGTTGATAAGGGGGTATTTGTAAAGGAAGAAATCTAGTGGAAATTTTGGAGCCACATGCAAGCACACTTGGGGTCCCATGTGTGGTTTAATGGGGTGATGTAGTTTAAAGTGGTGATGATGAAATTTTTTTGGTTAAAGAACGATAAATAAAAAATTAAGGTCACTGTTGGTGGCTCAGCTTGTCAGGGGCCGAATATATGACTTTATTAAGCAGTAGCCTTAATTCAAAATGAGCAATTTACTAAAAGAAAGTCAGCCACCAACCCACAATCTGCAGAGCAAGTAGACGAGCCTCCTTTTCCCTGTTAATTAATGACTTTCCTCTTCCAAGATAAGCTTCTTTTACTGCTTTATGATCTGTTATTAAATAGCTGTCCTGAAAAATGATAAACAAATAGAGGTTAAACTTTTTCTTTTGTCTTTGTATCTTTGTTCTTTCAACCATCATAACTTGACCTTGTTTATAATCTAATTTGATCACATATCTTGACTTTGTTTAAAACTTTATTGAGGTTTATATATAACACCAAGAGTAGTCCCCAAAAAGCAAGTGTAAGCACTAGGAACTAGCTAGGTTTATAAGTTTTAATTAGTTCTAGGTGATCGAGTGATTCGATAAAGACTCTTAGATATATTATTTAAGAGGTATTAAGTTTAAGTTTCTTCTTAGCCACTGGAACTCTTATGTGGTTGGTCGTTCTAGGTCTTAGAAGATTAGTCAAAATATGCGTAAACTGAATAGACAACTATCAACTTATCATATTTAAAAAGGGTTTTATAATTCCTGTCATTATTATTAATCAACATTCTTAATATATAATCAAAATGATGAAAAAATTAATCAGCTTATATAAGGATATGAGAACTGTGAGGTATCATTAATTTTAATAATATAATAATTTAAAATTCTCTGATGTAAACTGTCAAGTACGTAAAAAAAATGTTAGGTTAATTGTTATGTTGAATTAATATATATCAATTGTTTGGAGCTGGCTGAGCATAATCGCATATTAACTTTCAAGGAAATCTTTCTCTAGTGCCATTGTATATGAATATGATCCTCATTCTCATTTATTTTAAATGATAATTATTAAAGTTTGATCCTCATTTGGTGATTGGGATTCGACTGTTTTAACCGAAAGTTTTTGGAATAAATATTTGAGAAGATAACCCCTGCAATGTCAGTCCATTATCTTTCTATACATAGTATGATATTCCAGCATCCAATAACAATTTGAGTCTCTAGCCATGGCTGACAAGCCAAGTCATGTAGTAACTAAACGCTTTTAATCAGATTCTCTCCGTCGGTTTCTTTCCTCTTTCAGGAAATGGGAAATGACGCAAGTTCTGTCCTAGAGTTTCAGGAAACTAACAAATAGGTCCTAACCAATATAGAGATTAAATAATGATCATATTGATTCTAATGAACTTAAAGTGGGGTTCCTCTTAGATTTCCACTCACCTAATTTCACGTCTCAGTTGTACTGATTTGTGATCCTTGAGGAGGAGGAAGGGTCAAGTGGGGCATAATTGATCCTCTTATTAGTGCAACAAGTTCGTTAAAGCAAAGGTCGAGGGTCCACTTTCACTATTTCTCATCCAATTCTATTAGCCACAAAAAGATTATATAATTAACAGTCCCTTTCTCATCTGTAGAGTTCTCATTTTATTGTTCTTGTCTGCTTACGTTGTTGAGTATATATGCACAAGCACAAGGGCCACAAGTTCCTTTTTCCAGGTTCTATTGCAAAGAGCACACGTTTACATTAACAGAAATGTCACAATAGGCAATAGTCCTTAAACACTTATTTTATGCATGCTGACATCAAAATCAAAAAGAAAAGTGAAAGAAAGTTTTTTTCTGGGAAAATTGCAGCAGCCCCTTTTAGACCGTATATTGTGGGATCCGATGAGAAGTGGCACAAGCTTGTCTGTACACTGCAAAAAATATACTTCTTAAGTATAAAATCTGTGGCTCTATGTATGTTTCACAATATTAAAAAAGAAAATCTATCCCCACGTACGTTGAATATTATACGTGTTCAGTTGTTTTGTATAAGATATTTGACAAAGTTTTTACGATGGCTGTCACCAACCAAAGAAAGAAAATGCTTCTCCCTTGGTCTAGTAGTGGTATAAACTATAAACTGATCAAAGAGAGACATGGTGTTACAGACAGCCGAAAGTTTAAGATGGTATAAAGCATGAATCTTAAAGGACTCAATTGGCTTCACAATTCTTAAATATTTGGTCGCAGTACGTTTCTTCATTTCTTTTATCAAATTTAACTATGAAAATATCTATTATCTAACCAACCTTATAAGCTTACGTACTTCATTTCTTTTATCAAATTTAACTATGAAAATATTTATTATCTAACCAACCTTATAAGCTTACTTTCAAATGAATAATCAAAGCACTATCGATCTTTGATTTGATAATTAAATTAAACCTTCTGATAAAAGTTAATCCCACAATAAAACTTGGAGGAGAAGTGGAAGATGATATAATTCACATTATCTGGAAAACTTGTGAATTCTCTCTACCAGAAACAAAACATGCGAAAGTGGGATGCGACGATTATGAATATAAGTAGATTATAGCCTATCAAAACCCCTTTTAGCCGCCCACGTCAGATGTCGTATCTGTTCGGAATCCGAAGGGTCGTCGCATATAAAAGCAAAAACAAAGACCCTTTGAGTCAGAGTGCTCCATGCTAAAGTGACCAAGTCATCTTCAACTTTTATGCGCACGGGATTTATGCGCACGGGACGGGACATGGTGGCCGGGCCATTTGAATATTCTTCCGCAAATCAAGAAAATGCAAGACCTTTTCCACGTACTTATATAATCGATAAACTTCGACCCATGTATATCCGACCAGTGAAAATAAGAGAAGTCAAGTTCCTTTTTTTTTCCTCAAAAAAAAAAAGGAAAATTGGTAATATTTCCTTATTTTACAACTGCCCAGTCACCGTTTGTATATCCCCACTCCTTGATTTGTTTGAATATTTCTAGCTCGGTAACATGAAGTTTAATAAAAAAAACCATATAAAGGTTATTACTATAATTAACCCATACAACGTTTACTGTTTCAGATACATAATTGCATGTGCGCATATAAGTAACAATAAACATGAGATCACGATCTAATCTTACAAATTTTTTCTCACAACTCGGACGTGAGGACAAACAAAACCAATTGCAAATTATAAGTGTAATATTTCCAACATGCAGAAACTGAGGCTGGAAATAAATCAGGCCTTTCAAAGGTTGGTGGCATAGCCCGCCACGGCACCACGAAAGATGTTGTAGCTGTAGCAGAGCAGTAAAATGTTTCCACTCCATTGTCCATTCATACAAGTACATGAGTTTGGTAAGATAGGAGCTGGAGTTATTACAGATATTCAATTGTATATCAATTCCGTGAACCAAAGATACCAAGAGTTTAAAAAGAGTTTCTCAAGTGACTCTGTTTCTTTGACAGGCATGACCAGTCTTCTGTTGTGTAATTCAACTTCGGCACCAACACTTAATTTGAGAGTTAGTCAACAAGGCTTTACATACTGCTAAATTAGTGCATATTCAGAAATTAAACCCAATGGCATAGCATGCAAGATGATTGAGAAAACATAATAGGCAAATTGCTTTTATAAGAACTTGATCAAACTGTAGACACACGAAGTCAACTAGGTTTTAGCTTTGATAAATATTACAAGAATAATACAGCCTCAACTTCCGCAGATATATACTAAGACATGCATCAAAAAGAAAGGGAATAACAATATCTTGCCGTATGCAGATTATTTATCATGTCCGGATGCAAAACCTTGGAGAAGAATAGAGCACCAAAGGGAAATATTTAAATCTGGTTCTCTTTTACCTCATCAAAGCTAAAAGGGTCGGCTCTCAGGATCAGTCATTCCCACAATAAGAGCTATAAGAACCCAGAACATTAGAATGCCTATCACAGCAGTTCTTAACACTTGATCACAGTTACCCATAACATTGATGTCATCGTGATGTGAGAGTCGAGGTGAAGACAAATTCTCATCATCACTAATATCTGCATATGGCTGTGTTTTGCTGGTCTCATTAGAACTTGGTCGCTGGATATCACGAATCCCAACACTTGAACATTTCATGCATGAGCAATTCCCACCAAGATACGAAGGGAGAGTCTCAAAGTACTCAGAGAGAACCTTGCGATACATTTCCCCTTCAATTTTGACCTTCTTCCGGGTGACAGGTTTCAGAATCTGAAAAAGAGCCAAACAAATTTTCACATAGGAGATGGAGAAAGAGACCCAACTGAAGCTAAAAATCCCACCCTGAAGGAGGAGGGGGTGCTAGAAATAAAAGAGATGAGGAGAAAACTGTAAAACAAGAACCATAAAAATTAAGTCCTAATCAGTGTGATAAGCTTTACCTGAACAAAAGTCTGAGTAATAACTCGAACCACTGGAGGAAGACGTATAACCAACAAACAGCCAAGGAGATTAGGATAATGATCTTGGAGAAGGGAAGAACAAGACCGCATTATTTGCATGGGCATCCTCAAGGGAGATAGTCCATCACAATCCACCAAAACTGTAATTTGAGGATTATTTGCTTTTTTAACTAGGTGCAAAACTCCATGCTCTACCTGAGATACTACAGTGCAAACATTCATTGATGTCACAATATGAATTGGAAATGTCAGGGAAAAAAAAGAATATATGTCAATAGAGAAACATACAGTTTGAGACTAAATAGTTGGTGCATGTACCACTTTGAAATTCATATGGACATCAATAGTGAAGACAAATATTTCAAATTGCATTCCTAATCCAGCAGTGAAAGAAACTTATCATTTACAATGGCAGGTTGCTTTTGTAAACTTGAGAAAACCAAATACAGTCATTCAAACATTTGTAAACATAAGCAGCCCAATCATGCTAGTATGAATTCAAAGATGCCTTTAATAGGGTAAATATTTGTTATCATTGATGTGATTAATCTAAAATTGTAGTCAAGGAAAGTTGACCATTGGACTAGAACTTCCCCGTAGGCAACAGATCTTCATTAATAAACGGAATTTGTTTACTTGCAAAAAGTGGCTTGATCTTTTACATCATGAAACCCCCCAAAAAATTATTTGCATGAGCTATCATTCAACAGAACTAACTTAAAAACAGAAGAGGGTAGATAGATCTGACAGATTATATGTGTACCTCCATTCAAGCACTCATAAATGCTTTCCATCACCAGTAGATAGTAAACTCAATTATAGCTACTACTATATACAGAGAAGATAAATTTTCCAAAGGGGATTTCTAGATGGAAAGATTTTAGGTTTTTTTAATATTTCCAAAAAAGGTTCAAAGCCCTTTGACTCCAAAATTTAAAAAAGAGATGACATGCTCACGTAATTTCAACTGGAAGAAAGCCTGCTATTTGCAAAGCAGTATCCCCAAGGACTACATGATAATATATCCAGAATTGGTTACCAAAAAAAAAAAAAAGATAATATATCCAGAATTTATTACAGAAAAAGAAACATACTAATTGCTTGAGCAAAACGAGGTCTGTCATGAGATGGCATGACATAGCAAGCAAGTCCAAGTCTTACTATTAGGCATGGTCGGTGCTGAACATCAAATCCATGCCAAAATACCATATCTGACCATGTCTGAAGCTCTTCTTCAGAAAGAATCCTGTATGTCTCCCTCCAACGTATTGTCTTTTTAATCGATGCTAAAAAGCATGAAAAGTCACCATTTGCAGCAGTGTAAAATCTATGTAGCTCATCCTCATTAAGTCTGCATAAACAGTACTATGTCATGGTCCGCTGCAAGAAGAGAAGCCAAGAAATAGAAAGATAAATATGACATCTATAAAAACACCAATGAATTCCAAACCAGTAGCTCCCGGATTATGTCTTCCAAAATACTATGACAAAATGACAGCTGAGGACTTTTTAAAGGAAAAATAAAGAAGGTCAGAAGCATAATAAGTAATTATTATTTCTCAAATTCTATACCTTAAATTTATCTTCTATTATATAGAAGGCTCATTCCTGAAAACAGAAAGGGACTCAATTCGGTAATGAAAGTTCTAGCGCAATGTTTATACATTGGTAGATCAAAAACGTAAGTTGTTGGAACTCAGGATGATGATGGTATTGTTGGCATTGTTTAGTAGGATTGTAGGGAATGCTATCTCCTGAGGCATGCAAATCAGAAACTCACCTTTCGGGTAAATAGATCCCCTGATTTTCAAGCTCCTTAGAGAGTTTTATCGAACCAATTTTCAGATGTGAGACTTGTAGGACCTTCATCACAACCGCTGCATATGACATGAAGGCAACAAAGTAAATTACCATTGTACGTAATATACCAATATGATATCAGCCTCAGCCTTATATCCCTTGTCTATTTAGGTACCTTGTAACTGTAGGAGAATGCATGGACGATAGATCAGGAGGACTTTCAGAATTTGCATGAGAACCACTAATAACATCTGAAGTTTCATCGCTGCATTCTGACAGTTCAGAGACAGTCTCAGCAATTGAAAGGAGTAATAATGGCCTTGACAACATCTGCAGGCACCAAAGACAATAACCACCAAATATTTCATAGGATTATAAATTAATACAATTAAAAGCGGGAACTTAGATATGATTTGTGCCAAGGAATCAAAGAGAGACCGTGCACATCATTTTTGAACATCTCTACTAGTGCATACATATCATCAGGTAACTGCAGATGTGCATCTCAACCAGAGCAGAAGACATAAATAGGCAGAGCTGAGATATGTGATTGTCAGATGCGTATGAAGGTATGATATGAACTTCTAGTAACTCATGATAACAAACATAAACTAGTAAGACTAAGAATCAACAGGATGCTTGCACTCCGGTGTAAACAGCAAAGCCCTCTAGGACACAGCAACAACTTTTATATATTTCTAGTCAGTTTTATTATAAACATGTTGATGAGTGTTTATCTTTAAAGGATACAAAACAATATTTATGTTGCCAGTAACTGTAAAATCAGTTGAATTCATAAGATTTGAGTGAAGCATTGCAATAAATCTTTCATGAACTTGTAAGAACAAACCTGCATCCCTCTAATCAAACCCTTGAAGGGAGCCCATCTCTGAATCCACTTAAATGGTGGATAGCAAATAACTTGTAGAGCCTGAAGACCACGCCATAAGTTTGGACACTTAGCCTTTGAAACCCTTCGAACAGCCTCTAACGCAGCAACTTTGAGTAAAAATATTGCAATATGACCAGCTGCACCAACACTGATATTCTTACCCCGGCTAAGTAAAGCTATGTGCCGACAGTTACTTTGAGAGAATGCTTTCGGGGTAGAAGCAACTAAATTTATTTGGGAACCCTTTTTCCCACCAATGACACCAGACATTTGACAGTTCCTACTTGAGGCTGAAACAAGTGATGGATCTTCCATTGAAGATAATTGATAAGTTCCTTAATTCACATTCCCAGTTAACTAGTACACTAAAATTTTGCAGCGAGGTTCCACAAGGCGCATCTCAAGTACCTTTACAACAGTCTAAAACTCATTAATCTCTTATAAACATGAACCTGCAAAACTACTAATCATATGAGCATGTTTAAAAATAAAATTAAAACAAAATAAACAAAAAAAGGACGATACAATTTCCACTTTTATGCTAAATTACTTAAAATCTTCACACAAAGAGTGCCCGCTAAACTCTAATAGAAGTCTCCGGATAAAAATTAAAGTTCTCCTTCGGCTTTCCAAAAAATAGATACACAGGCACGGTCTTATTAAGCTTTCCAAATACATTTTACTGCTAAAAAATATTAATTCGACACAGATAAAAAAACTATATCAATTCCATCATTTCCAGACAAAAGCATCACTATGAAATAATGAATACAAATTACATACACCAATAAACGCCGCAAAATTTAAAGCAGAAATGCGAAATTCACCTGAAATTATTTATTATTATCTGAAAAAAACGCATAATGTTCAGGATCTGCTTCTAGGAGGGTTGAATTTGACGGTTTACAGTCCGGTCGTTTGGAGGAAATATTCAGTCGTTTAAACGAAAGAGAGTTTAGAATTGAAGTTTGTGTGAGATCATTTGTTGTTGGTTGTGTTAGGATTTAGGAACATAGCTATCAAAAACTAGTAAAGAGAAGAGGCATGGAGGGGACCCAGCCCATTACTTTTAACCCAACGACAGCTACCTCATTTTGAACGTGTTCGGTGCGTATTAACTTGAGCGTTTTCATTAATGGGATCGCGGCATCTTTTTGACATCAGCAGCATGGTAGAAAATTAATTTCAGCTTTTTGTGATAATTGATTTCTGTTTTGTCCCACTTAACTAGTATAAAAATATGTGTTTTTGCTCTCATTATTAACCAAAAAATAAATATATAAATAAATAAATTAAGAGGTTTTTTCTCTCTAATTTTTTAAGGTTTTTTTTTATTAGAGTTAAATATTTATTCAGTTCGTCATAATCAGAAAAGTGATACTTCTTTTGTTATTTATCTATTGTTGTATCTTGAGAAACAGATGCTGTTTAAATCTTTGTACATCCGATTGAAGTTGACTAATCTGTTTTAAAGAAATTGTGTATTACACAAGTATCGATATTCATTCCTAAGGATTATATTTTTACCGAGGTTCTTCTTTTCTTATCATTTTGAAGAATTTATTACATATGATCACGTTGTTGGTATTGTTAATTTTATTGTATTATTATTTTATTAACATTTAATTATATTATTTTTATATTCAAGATGTTCATTATTTGTAATTACTAATATAATAATCGATTATTTTATAAGAAAAATAGGATATAATAACATTTTACCATATTGTGAGAAATTTAAAAAAAAATGCCATTTTTCAACTTCGCATTTAAAATAGTGTTATTTAATATAATTTATCTAAAATAATGTATCGTTAATATCAAATAAGTAATTAGTTTCTCATGAAATAATGATAATTGATTAATCTCATCGTGACCGAACAAACAGTAGTTGGTTGGTGAAATTTTGCTGTCCAGCCTTTTATAGAAGCCAAGTGTTCGAATAAACCTAAATATGAACTGTGGGTATCTGTTTAAGTGAGTCATAATATGTATCTTAAAATAGATTAATTAAAGACTATAAAAAGATAAATTTTAATTATTGGAATGTATAAGAAAATATGTATAACAAAAAGTCAAAACACGTTATATTCACTTGTCTCATTATTTTATGTCACATTATAAAGATTTAATTTATATATATAACATTATTCGTATACAGGGATGTAGTTAGGATTCTGAATCAGTGGGTTAAAAACATCAAAGTTGATAAATTTACAATAAAATATATATTGAAGTAATAAGCATAAAAAATATAATTTTAAAAGTTATATAAAACAAATTATCAATTTCTACAATTGTCCTCAACGATTTTTCATATTCTGCGTTGCATAATTGTTTCATTGATAATTTCCATCAAATATCTCTCTCTCAATATATGTAATAAGATAATAATTTAACAATTGATCTCTTATTCGATTCTATAGTGATTTTTCACAATCTTTATTGTAGAAGATGCTTTTTTTAACCCTTGCAATTGCAACAGATAATATCAATACTAATTTCACAAGTAAATAAACCAAGAAATATACCACGTTCTTCTTTATTTGAACCAACTTTTGAGTAAGAGAAACAATTACCATTTAATGTCAAAAAAATCATTATTAGAGTGCATATCAATAATATAAGTATCCAACAACTACAATAAAATTGTTCCTACGTTTAACATACGAAAAGTTCTACCATAGATAAAAGGTAGCATTTTTGAGCATGTTGTTACCGTATGTGTTTCTAAAAAAATGAGGCTTTGGTAACACTTTTTGCATATTATTAATAATTATTTAAATTTTATTGTTGAATATATTATAGCACTTGTTTGTAATTACAAATGATTGTAGCTAATCCTTCGAAAATGCTATAAATTAGTTTTTTCATAATATTTTTAAACTGTTATAGCTTACTTTTTTGTAACATTTTTAAAATGTTATAGATTTGTAATCTATAATATTTTTAAAATGTTGTAGATAAATTTTTCATAACATTGTTAAAATGCTATAGAATAATTATCAATGAAAATATAATATAAGAAAATGAGAAGAGAGAAAAGTTTAAAAAGTGTTAATTAATAATTTATTTGATAGGGTCAACATAAAGTTAAATAAAGGTTAAAATGATAAAATCTATAAAATATTAATGGGTGCTTTTGGTTCCATATTTCTACCCATATTCTCAATCCTACTCCCCAAATATTGTTTGGACACATTATTTGAGAAATATTACTATATTTTTTTAATTATTTTAGACCCCTTAAGTTTATTAATTTCATAAATACCCCCAGAAAAAAGTTTAAAAATTAATAAAAACACCCCCACCGACGCATACTTGCCAGATTCCGGCAACTACAGTCGATGGTAGCCGAAATCTATCACAACGGTCTACACCACGATCGAAATTAGTCGATAATTCACCGATTTGACCGGAAAATACCAGATTTAAATGGTTGTCGTTGACGATCAACGACAGTCAAATCTTGGTCATCATTGACCGACAACGACGACCAATATTATTTCCTAAAATTTTATCCAAAATAGTAAAATAAACGGATCCAAATTTTTTTTTTTAAATTTTTAAAAAGTTTAATGGATTCAATTGAACCCATAACTCATTATGTGATTACGTGCTCGTATAGGGTAACAGTTATAGTAATGTGTAGTATAATAAATTAAACTCTGTTATTAGTAACTATTTGTGTATAAATTCAGTTTCTATTGAATTAAATCTTCAACATCGGAGTATAAAATATTGAGAAAAGAAATTTTAATTACCAGAGGAAAATGGATCCAATTAAAATCAGATTTGACAGATGACAGCCTCTCATCAGCTCACAGCATGCATGAAGTCCACGTTCATAGACCACGTGTCACGGCCATATAATTTGATAAACGGAACCCTCCTCAATAAGAGCAACTTAATTCTAACCCTCACCGATCACAATTAGACGAAACAATGGCATCAAATCTCACCCCAGCATTCGCCTACACGGTTTTGTACGTGAAGGACGTTACAAGATCAGTGGCTTTCTATGCAAAAGCCTTTGGTTACTCTGTACGCCGCTTAGATGAATCGCACAGGTACAATTACAAATGCAAATTATGCATTTATTTTAATGTCATTTTTGGATTAATTAATTATATAAATACGTAGATGGGGAGAACTCGAAAGTGGACAGACAACGATTGCCTTCACCCCTCTGCACCAACACGAGACCGATGACCTAACTGGTTCGGTCCAGACACCCAAGTCCGGCAGTGAGCGACCAGCCGGTTGAGGTTTGCTTTGCTTATCAAGACGTTGATACTGCATACAAGGTATTTGCTTTGGCACATAATATATGCTTCATGAAACCGTGAATGGAAATTTGGATGTTGTTACTCGTGTTTGAATTAATGGCTCACACGAATGTCTTGTTAATTTTAACTAGTATTGTGGTTTGATTTGAATCAGAGGGCAGTGGAGAATGGTGCAGAGGCAGTGAGCGAGCCAGAGGATAAAGAATGGGGGCAGAAAGTTGGGTATGTTCGTGATATAGACGGGATTGTTGTCAGGCTGGGTAGCTACGTCCAAGCACCGAAAAAGGATTGAAGTATTTAAAAATGAGAAATTTCAACATTTTAGCCAAATAAAGAATGTAATCTCCTATGCCTCCTTAATGAAGAAAACATAGTGGCATGGCAGGTTTATAGTAATTGAAAATAAACATTTTGTTGCTAAAGAAATTAGTTCTGATAACAAGGAACTGAAAAAACAAGGAACCCAAAAACCTAATGCAAGGAACAAACTTTCATGACCGTCTGACCAATCCGTGAAGAGTTAAATTTCAAGATTTTATTATACCACATCAGAATTTAGTATTTAGTGCAATATGAAGATAATTTTGATCAATCCAAGTCTTTTTGAACATATCCTTGTAGCTAGAATGTTAAATCACTGTAATCATGAAGTGAAGAAGGTTGCATTACAATCTTAAGTATTCATACAACTGAAACAGAAACTTTCAACAGCAATTTTGTGGCCATAGGCCATCGAGGATATTCAGCCGTGGTTGGGTATGTGTTTTAGAGAGGTTACAAAAGCCAAAAAACAAAAAAAAAAATCCATTGGCTTGTGAAAGGGCAAACCATCCATAAGGCAGACAACAAACTTACTCGCAAAACTAAAGACAAAAAGTCCATACTTGAAGAACAAAATCCAAGGTAAAAAGAAACTAAACAGATGACATCAAATGAATATGAGTCAACAAGAACGACCTTTTGCCATCAAATCTATAAACCAAAGCGCTTTTGAATACAGAAATGCTTTGGTTATTACAGTGACTTGATCATACGGAGAAAAAAGTGAAAGAGATGGGTGTGAGAAACTTCAAATGGCACCATTACAAGGACCACCCAGCATATATTAACCCAGTTGAACCAGTTCCCCCACACAATAAATCAAGACATTCCTGGTACACATGAAGTAGGTAGAGAAAAAGTGCCTGCAGTCAGTTTATAGCATTTCTTGTGATTTTCGCACACAGCGGCTAACCTTTTTCTTGAAATCGTCTCTCCTATCTCTCCATTCCTTCTGCAAATAAAAAAGCAAATACATGTCTCAACAAACAATAAATTAAATTAATACCATAGTCAACTTTGCTACAATCACGCAGGCCAATAATGTCAAATAATCATTAGGAGGAATTGCTCAACATTCTAAGCAACCATTAAACTTGTAAAAGGATTCATCCACACTTAAAAAATTGAGATGGGATCATGATTAAAATACTCCAAGATCCAACTGGCCTCATGATGTAGGTTTGCCCACATGTATCATAACACAACTCCCAGCTCAAAAAGGAGTAAGAGATTAGATAAGCAGACACAATCTATCTGAAAGAGCCATTACATCATACATTATTTTGAATGTTAATAATATAACTTCATTATAGTTGAATCTTAAGAGGGAAGAAAAGATCATGCCACAGGGATAAAGAGGCGAAACAGAAGCAGAAAGAACCAATAAATATATACTGAAAAAGCAAACTGGATTAAAATAAAGTGCATAGCAAGAGCACATAAAAAGGCATCATGAAGACGTAATGTGGAAGAAATCCCAATTGAAAAACCCATGTTATAAAGAATCATTACTATCTCTCAAAAACAACAAAAATTCTATCAATAATCAGTCAGGCTCACTGTTAATAAGCAATCTTCTAAATTATAGATCAATAAATAAACTGCTAAAAAATGCTTCATCAAACACTTTCAACACAGGAAGTTTCTTTTGAAGTGCCATGAAAAGCACTCCCCAAATAGAATCATCCGCCTCTGGTGAATAAAGAACTGCATACCATCATAACACTGAATATGAATTCTTTGCAAAAGAAATTTAACACACAACAAATGCCATTTCAGAGGTGGACTAGCAAATAACAAAAGTCTAAAAATTTAATTAGGAAAATAGTTATCTCAAGCAAGTTCATATATAAGGTAAACCATCAACGTCAAAACTAGAAGTTAATATCCAAGGAGGCACAACGGTTGGAAATCGGAGAAAATTAGCAAACCATGCACACCAATAAAGAAATCATCAATTGGTTTGTTTTGTTTCATACCTAAGATTATACACTATAAAACCTTCCACCAGGTGATGCCATAACTTTAGAGATACTTAAAAATACACAACATATATCAACAAAATTAACTAAAAAATTACCGATGGAACAACAATTAAATTCAGTTAAGATCTTCATTTTCAAGAAAATCAAATGAAAAAACAAAATAAGTATATTTAATCAAAAATTGACTCAATTTGCAGATATAAATTATGTGAAACACATCTCTCTGACCATTATAAAATTAATCCTCCCATTCAATTTAACTTAAATTTATTGTTTCAACATATGATCCACCAGGTATAAGTTTGGTTCACGATCATCATGTTGGCCACTTAAAACTTTTTATGTCCACAAATCACGAAATTTCTAATGATTCATGCATGAATAAATAATAGAATTCAGACATCTGCTGAAAGAAGTAAAAAGGTAATCATGCTGAGGGAACCAAAAAAAAAAACTGAATATTTTAATGTCAGGAAAACCATAGATAACTTACAGCAGCTTCAACATTTGCAGGAGATTCGTCATTAGGACCGGAAAGCATTGATATGATACTCAAAACAATACTTTCAACCTATCACAAACAACCATTCGAACATTAGTGAATTCATGATCATCGTCCGAAATTGATGTATAATAGCAGGAAAAACACAAAAAATTAACAATTTATTAGAAACTATTAAAGCTTATGCAAGCAAAAAAACCATTACGACCGGACCATAAGCATATAGATCCAATCTTAACAAACTGCTCCCTTTTTCTGGAAATTAGAATTAGCATAACCATAAGCTATGTGCTCTGTAATTTAGTTTCCCTTTCAAATTAAAAACAACAGCATAGACTATACCTTTATATTTTCACATAATGCATTACATTATGTATTCACTATTTCCCCAAACCTTCAACAGTTTCACCTCCTCACTCTCCCATAACAAAATCTTTTAAAAAAAATTCCAACCTTTTTTTTGACTGCATACAATTTTAATCTGTTAGTTTAATAATTTTTTTATCTCCAGCAGTAAGCCTACTCCAGAAAATCTGAAATTTTAAGCCACATGCCACATATTCATAACATTCAAATATGCACACAATAACCGTTTCCGTTATGAAGGCACACATCGATAACGAGTGAACATATAAAAGACATACAGTATGGACGGGCATCCAACGCTCACTTGCAAGCTCATAGCCATTAGGGTCATCGCCCGGAGGATGAAGAATTGATATGCACACACGCCCATCAGGATATACTGGAGTTCAAGGAAAAAAAAAAACAATTCATCCAATGATCCAAATACAAGTAAAAGATTCACTATACCCTTGTTATAAACAATAACTGACCATTAGGATGCCAAATCTCTGTGGTAAACTTCACTGTAGGAGGGCTATTAGGATAATTTGATGGAAAGCTCATAATGGCATTGAAAAATCCCCCCTCACTGCGTTTACAATAAAGACCAAACATCTGAAAATTCAGTCCTTGAAACAACTATCTTAGACAATGCTGTCATAAATGTCACAAACACACATCCAGATAAGCAAATTCATAGAAAGCTCAAATTAAAAAACCAAGACATGAAAAAAATCTGAGTTACAACTTTTTCAACAAATATAAATATCTAGAACCAACAAACATTAAATATTTTGGTAGTCAGTAATAGCCTGAAGTCACAGCAACTCACGCACATCCAGTATAGTCTCTCCACATGACAAAACTACTGATTTTCACATCCTCCAAACGAGGTTTCAAATGAACCAATTCAGACTGAATTTCACTTCAGATAATAGAACTTAAAACTGTTAACATTCTCCTTTATTTTTCAACGTCAAGATACAAGGACATGAAACACCTTACTACCAATAATTTGATAGTTCCAAGTATCAAAAATAAACCGAAGTTTAAGCCAAACCATATCTCAAGTATCACCCATCTATAAAACTCTGAAACAGCAAAAGCAAATTAAAAAGTTACACTTCCCTAAACAGCAGCTAAATTAGTCAAGATTTGACTACCAAATAAACTACTAATACTTGACACCAAATCATTTGACAAACCGCCAATAAGAATAACCTTAAAACAGTACCAAGAACCAGCTATATCCAAAATTAACATCTAAAAAAAATGAAAGATCCAATAGCCACTAAACCAAGTAAAAAAAGAACCTAATCTCAGCAGTTGATCCAACAATCTCATCAAACACAATCATCCAAATTCATACAAAACCCACATCAAAAAACCCTTGAAACAAAATCTTGGAGCAAATTAAAGAGCTAAAAGCACATACTAAAGAGTATCTGGCGGTCCAATAATTGTAACACTCCATTCAAATATATTAGTCTCATCTACCAAGCCAGCCGAGAACCCAGCAACGGGGTTCTTACAAAGATCTGCACACACGGTAACCGATCAATCAAAATCAAGGAAAAAGAAAACATATATAAAATCTTGATCAAAATGAATCGGTTTCTTTGACTGATGGATACCTTTAAGTTGTTTTTGGAGGAGGAGGCTTGCTTGAGATGCTGCCATGGATTTTATTTTAGAGAGGAGAGAGCTGAAATGGCTCTGAAAATTGGTGAGAGAAGGAAAGAGAGGTTACAAAAGTGGACAGTTGTTGGCATTTATAGATAGAGCTTTGGGAGAGAAGGTTCTGATTTCTGAAAACGGACTCACGTGGGAGTTCTAATCGTCTGCGAGTACTTTTTTTAGAGTAGTGATTATGACCAATAGTACGAAGGCACGTATGTATATTTTTGGATGGGGCGGTTGGCCAATAGTGAAAGAAAGATGCATTGGTCAATGGGGACAGTGGGTTTTTACCGTTTGATTTCAGCTTCAGTTTTGTGGGGTCCACTGTCAAATAAAAAGGGAAAGTTGAATTAATTGTTGTAAGGTGGCTTATGCCATTATACGACCAAATGATAATGTCATATGTGCTCTTTAATAATTAACTTATGGAACTTCTCTTTGATCAACCACCACTGGTGGCTTCAATTTAGGGGTATAAACGAGTCAAGTTAAGTTGAGTTTTGGGTTAATTGACCTCAGCTCATTTGTTACAGTTTTGAGCTCTAGATTGAAAATTTAAGTTCAAGCTCGAGCTCACCAAAAAAAACTCTCCAGTTCTACATTTTTTTGTTTTTCCAATTGAGCATTTTGAGCTCTAAGCTAAGTCGAGCTAAAATTTGGCAGCTGAACTCGCTCGACATTGTAGCCAGCCGAGCCAAGCTTGAGCTTTTACCTGCGCGGCTCGACTAATACCCCTAAGCATGATGGTAAAATAGCAAAAGGGTTCAACATGAATTCTTGAGTTCGAGTCCTTCGGACACTAATAGAAGTGACCATTGAGGGGATATACACGATCGCTCACTTCGAAGCCCCGAAGATTAGTTGAAGTATACACAAGATGGCTCGAACACCTTCAATCACCAATATATATATATATATATATCCTTGTCCAACCACCCGGCCACCCAAGGGTGGTTTTGAATATATTCAATTGAAACTTCCTAAGCTTAAACTGTGCATATTTCCTCCAAATTCCATTATTTTTCAAAACTCAAATCAATTCATAATTCACATTCAAATATGATAAACCATTGCAATTATCGATTAACTTTTTGAATTTTTTTTAACTCACGGATTAGTGGTCATTTTTCTCGTTTAGTAACTATTTGGAGGAGTTCGTAATGATTTAAGGTTAGCAATTTATGCGTAAATCATGTTTAAAATTACTTGGGTCTTGTTTTAAATGAAATTTGAGGCAAAATTATGTGGATTTGGTGCGAAATTGTTAGCCTTTTGGTGTGTCATATGTCCACAAATTTCGCACGAAGACAAAGGATGTCGCAACTAGCGCCCAACTGACGGCGTCGTGCGAAATAATAGTAGATATTTTATACAATATTTTGTGACTATTGTCAACATCGTACATTATTCAGGCAATGCATAATAAAGCACAAATGGTCGCTCTTTCTTTTTTACCTGAAATGCACCACCCAAATGTAAATCTCCGCATAACATATATATATATATATATTATCTCGGATTTCCTATTTAATATAGTTTCTAATCAATTAATGGTTTGAGATGCGCAGAACACATCTACTAAATACTTACAGATTAAACTTTATTTGTAAATTTTGATGCATAAAACGAATTGTCTTCATTATTATACTATTTCGTTTACTTTTACCAAATATATGGGCAAAAAATCATAATAGGCTTCATCAAGTCAAAACACAAAACATCTACTGTATGGCTCAAGACCATGACCCAATTTCAGGTTGAGTCAACATTAAGGATCCACAGTACAAGTTAGCCCATTGCACCAACTAAGCTACTCACGAGTTGAATCATCAAATTACTAAGGCCTAACCCCAAATTGGGCCTCGCCATTAGCCCACTTGGGTTTAGACCCATCGGCCCATGGTCGTTCCAATGAACCCAACGCTTTATCCATATCCTAATTCATCGACACCCTATTTTATCTTACATCATAAATTCTTCTAAAATCCTAAATCTTATATGAATTAGGATTCTTACTCATACAAATGCAAGTGAAGCAAAATTTTCTTTTTTATTGAAAACTCCACCATAATAAACTCAGAGTTCTACTAGGATTCAAACTCCTAGGCTCACTATATAAATAGAGGTCTAACCTCTCATTATTCACTTAATCTCAATACCACCTATTTCTCTTAAAGTTCTTGCTTCTAAGAACTATCACCACCTACTTCTCTTAAAGTTCTTGCTCCCAAGAAGTATCGTAGTCTCCAACAAGACTCCACTAACCTTTCCTCCCCTTAGCCCTTACTAAATTACCTTTTCCAACCTCGTTGCTGACTTGAGCGTCCGGTTGCATATGGTAGACTCTACATCGATGTTTCCCGTGAGCTTCACGCTTAATTCCACTTAATTCTTTGTGGGTGTAGGTCATCAGTGACCTTAATCTCATAAGATCCGTCCATTCTGTAACTGTAGATTTTTATTGTCTTTATACCAAGTTTAATAAGTTAATTAACTACTTAATATATATAAATAATCATTAATTTAAACTAATATTTAAAAAAAAAAACACTTTTTATACTTTTAGTGTTAATAACTTAAAATTATTCTTTTTTTTCCCGTATTTTTCTAATAACTAAATCAAATTTTAAGTTAAAAGTAAAAAACATCCACCGGCTTGTGAAAGGGTAAACCATCCATAAGAAAATAACAATGGAATTGACGGGAGTTTATTTACTATGGACGAGAGTCCACCTATAATGAATGTCCATCTATTATTTAAAATAAAAAAAATTAAAACAAAAATCATGGACTCCCATGCTCATAGTATGGATGGGCATCCCAATTAGATGGACGTTTGTCCTATTGTTTAAATTAAAAAAATTTACACATAAAAATCATAGAATGCATGAACGCAATGCAATGAAAAGTCAACAAAAATTTAACAACGATAAAAGTATATTGGGTGGATCTTCGTTTCATCAAAGGATTGGAAGAATTCCCAAACTACATGCTTTTGATTTTAACTGAACAAGATGTGATGTGGATAAAATAAAGCTTTTCTCTCTGTACATATGTATTGACTAGTTAATATTTCAGACCACAAGATAATCCTACTGCTGTTTACGGATGTTCATCAAAGGAAAGATTCAAGGCATTACAGAATCAAGATTTTGGTTTTAAAAATATTTTAATTTAAATTATGAATAGATGCCCATTATAGGTGGATGCCCAAATATATGAACGGAGGGGCATCCATAATTTTTGTTATTAATTTTTTTAATTAAAACATAAACGGTGTCCATTTTAAGTGGACGTATGTCCATTGTTATTTTTCATAGATGAAAGTCCATTTAAAATGAATAACCGTTCAATAATCACAAACGATTGTCATATTTGATGGACGGCCGTTCATTCGTTGAATATTTGTTAATATACTACATGGTTGCGTCTACTCAGTTGAACATGTCATTTGGTGTAAAATTTCGGTATAAGTTTTCTTTGGTGTCCATAACATTATTACACAATACAATGATGCACCAAACATGCCGCTTATAGTATAGTACAATGTTGTATGATCTAATTTTGAGAGTGTTTTTTATATACTAATGTTATATATATACAAAGTTAATATTTTTAAAATAATATTACTCTTATAAAATGTATATACAAAATATATTATATAAAATGATGTGTCACAATATATGTTTGAGAGGGTAATTAAAAATATTAATTAATAGACAATGTTACGTGAATTCTATTCATATTTTTACTTAAATACCGCAAATTCTCTTCTGTTTTCCGTCTGCTCTTACTTTTCCCTAATCTTATCTCATTTCTTAATCAACTACAAATCTCGAACTGCACCATGCCTTATATAGCCAAACAACATAGTCAACTAGATCAACTTGCAAATAACGCCGCTGCATATTCTTATAAGGATTATTTTATTCTAACCCCCTTTCAAGCTCGCTCCCATTCCATCTCCCCAGGTTAATCTATGGCGGACGTGAAGATATTATTACCCAAAAGCAAAATAAGAAACAAGACTATGAGATCTTCGTTTGGTTTTCGGAGTTTTTAATAAAGAAGATTTGAGTGTTTTGGTTGGATAGAAAATTAGAAAACATTGACAAGTGCCAGAAAGAAAACACAAACATGAAAATATTTATGATTAGATCGAGAAACAGATGTGTTTTGAAATTTTAGAGGTTAATAATTAAATTTGTTTGCTGTACGAGGAATAATGATCAAGTGATTGAAAAAATCTACGGAGAGTCATCATTTATCACCGACCTTCAAATATTATTTTACTCTAATTGCACGGTTATCATTCTTTCACATTACTTCCAAATCAAGCCAAAACAAGAACTGATGTAAATCTTGTTTCCAGATTCTTGTTTAAGCAGGGAGGGATTCATGGAGAGAAGTGGTGTCCTGTCTGAGTGGACGTGAAGACCACGCAATCTTTATCTGAAAACCACGCCATTAGAACAAATCTTTATCTGGAATAAACAATTTATGCCCCATTGATATTTGAAATAAAAGTTCATTTCACAGTCTTATTAACTATCTTATTATCTTGTATCTTGTAATATAGTATAAATATTATATATATAATATCTATATTATATATTATATTTATATAAGGATAATAAAATGATTTATAAGGTTGTAGGTAACATAGTTTTATTGAACTGTTTAAATACTGTGTTTGCAAAGGAAAAAACGAACGGCCACCAAAATGCTATTGGGCCTTTGGTCCACAAAGAATCCAAGGAGGTACGAGCTTTAATGGCCTTAATGAACATGCGAATAAAGCAAGATAGGGATTAAATAATATTATTTTAATTTAATCCCAAAAAGGAATACTATTTGATAGTTTTCCTCACATAGAGACACGTCAGAGTAAAAAAACACTACTTTATTGTTAAACTCAATAAAGCATATCGAATTAATTACTTTTTGGATCTCTTGAAAGCAAAAGTTTTATCCACTTCATGAATGCATTGTTTTAAAACCCAGGAAGGGTAATCCTTTTACTGTCCAGATCAATCAGTCCAATAACGATGATGTCAACAATAATTTTATTTTTAAAAAATTATTATTAATTCCTTCAAATTTTAAAATATTACAAAATTTTTCTTTTAAAAGGTTTAAATTCAGCCCTTAAAATTTGTATTCATTTAAAAAGATACCCTAAAAAATTACTAATTAATTCACTAAACTTTTGACATATATCCAAAACACTCCTATAAAATTACAATTAACCTTTATAATTTTTAAATATTACAAAAATCCCCCTAAGACCTGAACTAGACAAGCTATCGGTCCTGGTCCGACCAGGCCGATCCAGACTGGTTTTTAAAACAGAGCATGAATGTTGTATTAAATATGAAAGACATAAATATAATAACAATGAAGATTGCCTCCATAATATAATCTTACAAACTTTCTTTCACAACTCCGACATAGCAACTCGTAATTGAACAAACAAGACCCATTGTAAGTTATCACGTCGATATTGTAAGAACAAGTTTGTAAGAATAGGTTGTAAGTATAGTATTGCCCATATAATGAAGCCTCGTGATATATGAAATTAAAAAATATAATAATATTCCAAGGGCTTATATATAATTCAAATTTACTACCCAGAATTGTACATTGGGATTATTATTTTTGTTAATTTCATAAACTACTAAATTATATTTATATACAGTCACGTTCATGCAATTTAATTATATTGTCTATATATTTGTTTTAAAATTAAAGGTTTATTACCGCTCACCTCCTCTGAGGTTTGGGTTTCTCTAAGTGACCCCACATGAGTTTAAAATAGCATCCCTGACCTCTCCTTAGATTTTAAAAATTCTATCAAACCTCCACTCTCCATCGTTTGTTAACAATATCGGTTAGGTTTACTATATTTTCCTTAAGATTAAAGTACATAAAACCCCTACAAGTATATAAATATTTTAAAAAAAAAAAACCTTAAGTATATACGTTTGCCGTATTTTTTAAAACATTAAAAAATATTTATATTTTAGTGAAATTAGGGATAAATAAGGTATTTAATTAGTTTCGGAGTTAGAGAGTAACTTGGTTTTATTGCCAAGGGATCAAGAACAATTTTCAATACCTAAGACCATTTCCAACCACAAACACCAAATTGGATGAAGTTTCACACCAAATTGATGTGATTTTTTGTGTATTTCACTATTGCATCTCCAACCTATTGCATTAAATATTACACAAAAAAAGAATATTCTCTTTCTTTTTATTTCTATTAATAATCAACAATTAATCTATTTCACTAATTATTTTTGTATATATTAATTAAATATTAGGAATTATATTTTTATTAAATAATAATTACTTTAAAAATTATACTAATTTAATAAAATAAATATTACATTTAATATAGAAAAACATTAAATATAATATAAAATGCCAAAAAAAAAAAAAAAAACCCAAAAAAAAAACACAAAAGTAAAATTTCATATTTATAGTAATTTAATTTTTCAAATTAGTATATTCTTCCCACAAATAATTAATTAATGCATTTCAAAGAGTATGGTGAGTCTCTGTATCCTTGATTTGTTTATGTCGAGCAGAAAAATTTTGAAATAGGATATTTTCATCTACGACAATTTCAATTTCAGGAGTTGGCGCTTTCATCTGATTTTCAATTGATGCTCAACATTACGATCATTTTTTTATTTTTCATCATTTTTTTAATTATAAATATTAATTATAAATAATAATCAAATTAACATAAATACGAATAACAAAAATAAGAAAATAAAATATATTTTATAGTATATGAACAATGCCACACCGAATTGGTAAGTAAATAGTGTCACACGTTTGGCGTTGGGTTGGAGATGCCCTAAAGGGCTTTTTTTAATATAAATATACATAGGGGGTTTAGGGAGTTTTTTATTAAGACAAAAACAATAAACCTAACGACAAACAATAAACAGTAGAGAGGGGAGGTTTGAGGGAGGTGAGGCTGATAAGCCTAAAATTAAAAAAGTAATGATTTAGCTAATTCTGTATTTTAGAAAGATTCATTATTATTTTTAAAACTTCAAACATGCCTTTAATCTATTTTTTAAAAAAATCAAATCTCAAATAATGCTTAACTCCAATTCTTTTTTTTTTTTTTTTAATAATCTAAGATGTTGAAAGGAATTTACATATATTTCAAATAATCTTCTAAGTCTGAACACTTTAAAAAACCCAAATAAATCAATAAGTAGTTGAGTTTCGGATTAATCCAAAAAGCCCAAACCTCCTTGCTTGGGGGTTCTAACTCCCTATTGTTTTAGATGACATTAGAGAATATTGGCCGATTCGGTAATTCATGGACATCGATATTGGATCATAAAACCTCTCTCTCGGCATTGCAAAAAAGTGTACTACAAATTATAATGTGCCCTAAATAAAGCAAACCAAGTCACGTGGAAAGCACTGCAAAATACGAGATAAAGAAGACGTCCAATTTCGAGAAAAAAGTATTTCAAATGTGTGCATTGCATGGCTTACCAAACACGGATTACCAATACCCTATCCTCATCCCTGCTCCGTATCAGACCTTTCCTCAGAGATTCCCGTCCTTTTTGCTTGATAAAGAACTGCAACTGCACAGTACCCAACCGCACATGTTGCTTTTTACACTTGCCATAGAGTTCATTAATTATCCAATATCAAATATTAAAGTCTAAGCAAATCACATAATATAACATATTTAACCATTAAGAGAACAAAATACATCAACGGATTACATTCAATTCCCACTCAAAACACACCACAACAGTACTCACTCCACGATTAATTGAAAACCAGATGCTTACATTTTTTTTTATAAGTTTTTAATTTCATGAAGTGGGATTCTTCTATTGCTAGAACAAAAGACAAGCCTTGAGTGGGAATCAAACCCACAGCTAGCTTTTGCTCTCACCGTCTAGTGACAGAAAATGACTTTGAGCTCACGTGGCGAGGAACACTCATGCATGAGAGAGGGACTGTCATGGGCGTAAGTAAACGTGGAAGGACACGCGTGCTTGAAAAACTCAGAGAAACTCGACGCCCGACACGTCTGTGGACTGTTGTAGTGGTTCCGGCAACATAGTTCGTCCGTACCAAACGCCTCACACCCGCTCTTGCAACCCACGACCTGTCCGTGACCCGGCGGTGATCGCACCTGTAATCTGTCGGGACACGTGGCAAGAAGGTTGGCACGACAACCCACAACGGGACACACACCTGTGCCTTCATGTGGGGTCACTGTCAAGGGAACGTTGAAACCGTCGACGAGGGACACGCCGTACGAGGAGAAGTCCTTCTGGCCGTGGTGGAGGCTGAACTGTGCCAGCGTGGCGGGGGTGGCCCCACCTAGGCCGTTGCATTCTAAACGGTGGCCGCAGTCACCTGTCACGCACGAGAAGTAACCGTTGGAGTGTGTGCAGCCGGTGCGGGCCCAGATCCGACCGGACCAGTGTTGGGCCGGGCCGGGGAAGGAGCGGTGCGTGAGGCTCTGGAGGGGGAAGCCGCCGCGTTCAAGAACGGGGTGACCGGCGTTGGGCTGAATGGCTGGCCAGACAGTGAAGGGACAGTTGTTGACAAGAGTAAGAATGAGGCCGGGATGCTGCATAGCATTGGCGAGGGTGCACAGGATGAGAAGAGTGGCTGTAGTGAAAATGAGAGAGGAACTTGAAATATTAGCCATTGTTGTAGAAGAAATATGGAGTTGTGAGGAAAACTGAAGGCGCTCTGGTTGCTTCTTATAGCAAACGAAGCAGTACTTTCGATTCTATTGAATAATGAAATGACATGAAATACCCTTTTTCGTGAAAAATATGTCAAAACAATACTTACTCCTGCTCGTATAGACTATAGAGAGTATTATTATATCAAATTTGTTTGGTTACAGTCTTACAGAGTGGTGCAGCGGTCAGAAATAAGATGAAGGACACCAGTCACGCTGCAACACGGGATAAGATAACTCTCTGACAAAGTTAAATTTACTTTATTTATGGTTTTAAAAGAAATATCAGTTTCTTTAGAGGAAATGAGGGCCAAGGAAGGGACGAGTGGTCTTGCTTGAGGACTGAAATAGTGAAACGACTTGCCATAATGAAGAATCAAATCACGTCAAAGAAATGGTGCTAAAGCTTACCTGAAAAATATCTAAAGTTTGATGAATTGATTACTTTTTATCAACAATGAAAGACAGTTGTTTGGCCTTGGGATAGATGCATGTAACTAAACTAATAATTGAGAGTGAATTAATTCAGTTTGGCCAAGGGATGCATATGGAATTAAGATGTACTTAATGGCCATTAGTGAAAAGATGATTAACACACACATATAGTAAATATATAGCTGCAGACTTTGGAATTCTTAACCAGGAAGGATGGTAATTAACAGGAAAAACGTACACGTCAACTTGGAAACCAATCTGTAAAGACAAAAAATAAAAATAAAAAGAAGATAAAAGTTGTAAAGATGGAAAGAGTTGAGAGAAAAGAACAGGAACAGAAGTAGGTGGTAATCGGAAAAGAAAATACACAATGGAAATCACTTGTAAGAATTTTATATTACTTTAATGTAATATTTAATTATTTGTGTTATGGTACTAGGGGCAGGTTTTCCGAGGGAGGGCCTGGAATGCTCGAAATTGCAGACCAGCAACTAGAATCATCTAAACGGTGGCGTTTATTGAAACTTAGTGGTGGAGTGAACGGCCACGACAAGCACGTTGGGTAAAGTGGGGAGAGGCAAGCATTAAGCCACCGGAAATGATAGAGCCACCGAAGGTTGCACACCAAATTTGTACACCAAATGACGTGACATAATCTTGACCGTTGATTAATATTAACTAATAATAAATCAACGGTCAAGATTTTATCACATCATTCTGATATACAAATTCGGTATGCAACCTTTGTAACATTACTCTTAAACCACTAAGTAACTGCACCATGTATGAGGTCCCTGTCGTTTTTGGCATACGTTTTTAAGAAAACTCCAAAAGCTATTAAATAAAAATTATATTCAAACAGAAATTTCAAATTTCTGTCAATTAACTTAATATTAATGTGGGCCCTATCTAGTTTAATTGATGGGCTCTTGCATGCCAACAAGGCTTTTTATGATTTGGGCTTCTAGGTTTAGATTAGGAAATAAAAACAGAGGAAATCATCTAAACCCCTGAGGTATAGCTTCTATCAGTAAACCCCCTCTAGTATCAGCAATAGCTCTCAACCCCCTCCCGCTTGTGAGAGCCCTGATCCTGACATCTGCAGAGCCAAGTTAAATTCAAGGGGATTGGTGGATTGCCCAAATCTATTGCAGGTCTTGCTGCCCTAAAGGCCCTTAACCATTATGAATTATATATAAAAAAGAAAGAAAAAAGGTGCATATAAATGAAGGGCATATAAATGCCTTAATACATAGAGAAAATGAAGTGATATGCCCTTCCATGAAAAAGTTATATTATTCATATGCTTGTTTAACAGTATCATGAAAATCACATCATATGTTCACTTATTCAATATCAACGAGAAAAATGCCTTAATACATAAAGGAAACGAAACATAATTTCATAGATCAATTAAACCCTCTCAAGGACTTGCTTAAAAATAAAGAGGAATCACATACAAATACCATGAAATAACGTTTAATCCTACTCATGGGGATTATATAAATATTCCATTCTGAAAATAAAAAAGTGAAACAACTAGGCCTTTTTAGAAGATTGGATGCAGTTATTGATTCATGATCTAGCATGTACAAAGTAAAAACCTCATTCTTGATTCTACGAGAATTTTTATGAAATAATCTAATAGAATCATAAAGAGTTTTAAGTGAAACAAACATAATCATATGAGATACGGATATTTATTCAAAACAGACAACATAAATGTGCAGAAATTTTAATCGGGCGAGCAGTTGACATATTCTTCCATATTATTTTCCCATTTTCCAGACCAAAGACATTTCACATTTTTCACAAGCATGAGATAGCTGCAAGGCCATTGCTGTTTCAGAACACAACCTCAATAGTGCTCTAGTGGTCCATCTTTCTGCATTAGGATTTTCGTCTATGACATAGTAAAATGGATTCTCCACTAGACTAGAATCAATGGGTACAGAAACGCAAGAACCTAATAGTTGCACTGTGAGTGTTCAATGTTATTTTTGACCAAGAATAGACCACCAACCTGTAATAGTTTTCATGATCTTGTTGGATCCTCTACCATTGGTCATTTGTCACATAAAAAAGAACTTGATAACCATCTAATTGACTAAAATTTCTCTGAATCTTGGGGTAAGGTATTGAGGCTATCCTCACCACAAATTGGATGAAATATATGTTCCACAAGAAACATATTAGAACTTTACCCTTTTGAATAAAATGGGTATAAACTTGACATATCTGGAAGAAAATTTACGAGAAGGGTACTGATATAGATTGATCTCAGTAGGACATTTATTTTTTGTCCTCAAGAAAGGCATCATTTGTAATAAGTGTGTTTATAGAAACACATTTAAGGCAAAACCTTTAGTTTTATAAGAAAGAGAACTTTGTCAATTATTGTGTTATCCTAGTTAACTTGTAACATGTAACCCCTGGAACGAACCTCACTTCTTAAGGAACATTTCTCTGAACTCATTATTTGACTTCGGCTTCTCATCTTCCACTTCCCCGGCTTTTGGATTTGTCAGGGGCACACCAAGTGGTCTGACGTTCCTTGGCACTGCAAATGTGTTCCTCCCCTTCAGCTGAATGTTATCACTACGTTTAATAGGAGCAGAGTGTGGCGCTCTAGACTCCCTGAAAGTCTGATTACTACTTTGCGCTGCCATTAACCCAAAGGAGTAAGAAAATAAAATGCAGGAGTGGGAAACACAAACATGCAAACGTCTATAGACTGGATTGCATATAAATAACACACACAAGTAATAACAAATACGAAACATAATTCTGCTTAGCCTACCATGTTCTCCAGAGGCCCCATGATCAGCAGAATCCTTTCTCTTTTGCTTCGGATTTGACCGTGCAATGCTTATCCTCTTCCCAAGAAACATTTGATTGTCCTTTCCTATAGCTGCAGCAAGGTGTGCATCATCGGCAAAATCCACATACGCCAGGCCCTTCAAAACTCGATCAGAGGATATTATAAATTAGTATGTAATGGTCCCAGAAAGATGCTCTACAGTTAAGGGCAAGCTGGAATATGGGTAAATCTGTATGGGACTATGGTTGAGTCTCCTAAGCATATAACTTGCTATCAAAATGGAAAAATATGCTCTTAGACAGTTAGACTCTTTATACATATGAAAATTAACCAATTTTACCATAATTATGGAATTCAACCCTTCTGCAGGTTTATTTGAGACTGCATAATCGTCTCTGGAAAGGACATTCATCTTAACAGCAAAAGCATAAGAACTAAATGATTGATTGACAGCATGAAATGAAGAAATGGAATTGAAGTTTCAGTGAGCACCCTTGAGAAATTTGATCAAAGAGAATGGACTGCATTTAGCAGTTTCTATCTCCCTGCACCATGAGCCATGCTGATCTCCCAATCTCATTAAAATTAGTTTCTTAGGGCTAATTTCTGTGGTACAACATTCCACATTATGCATACACAGGTTGAAGTTTAAAGGTCAGGTAACGTTAAACTAGGATTTGACTGTAAGACTGATGTGCACATGGAAGGTCCAGTGGATAGCTTCCCCTTTTTCATTTGAAGCATAAAACACTAAGAACATAGACAAATAATGGATGGGAGAAAGAGACACACCCTTGACTTTCCGGTGAACTTGTCCTGCAGAATTCGAACAGATTCAACCCCACCAACATCGCCGAAGAATTTTTTCAGATCTTCAGAAGTTGCCTGAAAAAAATTTAAAACCATCAAAATTATCTCTGTGTATTTGCCTATCCAGTGTTGAAAAAGAAGAAAAGCAATCTCTCTCTGAAGTGCGAGAGAATCTCTACTTGCCCTGAGGTTAAGGTGTTTTACAAATGCAGTACACTCGTCAGTGTATACTTTGGCTCTTCCAGTGGTGGAGTCTTTGATGTGCTGGTCATTTGGATGCTCTTCAAACTTGGGTTTTGCTTCTTTTACTTCATTTTCTTTAGTCAAGTTCTGTGCTCGTCCCTTTTCTTTCCCATGCACTTTCTTTGGGTTTTGGGCAGTATTTTTCTGCCGCTTAGCTGGAGACTCTTCTTCAGTTATGTTTGAATCTGTTTTTCTCTTTCCATGATCACTTTTCTTATACGACTTCTCTTTCTGATCGATTAGTTTAGGAGCAGATTTGGCTTCCTGCTGTAACCTAAATAACTGCAGCTCTTCCAAGCGGGGTGTAACCTGAGAAAGGGAGCAAAGACAAGCATCTTTATGCATTGAGTTAAAATAGCAAGGATTGCATACATTCAATAAATACTAAGCAGATGTATCCTCATTCAGTGACATCTTTGACAATGTTACGTAACAACTGGACTTAAAAGCTTAAATTGATAGTTAAGCGTCCAACAACTACACTTAAAAATTAACACAATCTCGTGTTCTGAACACCCACAATCACAACCATAAATATAACATAAATACATATACATATTCTAAATAAGCGCCCATTTGGTGTAAATTTAAATAGTGTTTTGTTTTCGAAAACAAGGAATATAAGGAATTTTATGAAAACACGTTTGATTAAAATAAGTTGAAATGTTTTCAAAACAATGTTTTTGCATATAATCCTAAAATTTAGTGTAAAATTAGAAAACAAGAAAAATATAATTTTTCAGTCTTTCTATAGTTTTCAACTTTGAAAAACAAATTTGAATACCAAATATATTTTCAAATATTTAAAATACTGAGATAAAACTTAAATTTTTTAATTTTAACTTAGTTTTTCAAAATTATTTTTAAATCACAACCTAAACTGGCCCAAATCTCATAGAGAGATTTTAAATACAAGACTGTGTGGACCACCTTGCTACAATACTCTATTAAGTTATCACTTAAACTAAAAATTTAAACAGATAGGCAATGATCCGCCAGTAGTATTTAAGCTCTGACAAGAAGCAAAGAGGTCAAAATATGTACAGAGGCACATAAACACAACTCACTTACAAGCACACCATTTGATGTCATTGAATACAACTGCTAACATGGCACATTTAGTCAAGCACATATGGTTACTAGATAATGCAGACATCAGAACCAGCTAAAATATCATTAGTTAAACACTTCAATTGTTTTTTTAATAAATCTATACATATTAATTCTCAATAGCAATGCAAATGCATTATATACATTAGACTGAAAAAAGAAATACGTGATTAATTGACACTTAAAACAAATAAATTAAATCTGCAGCAGGAATGTGTACCTTCTGTGCAGCGTGGTCAAAATCTTCAAGTGTCCCGTATTCCCTCTCAAAACGCAACCAGTTGTGGCATATGTCCTGAATAATTCTGTTTTTTAGGAAAGGAATATATCAACAGATCCAAAAGGCAGTACATAACAAATGAACCAAGTCACCCTGGAGTTGTGGACCCAAAACAATATTTTCAATATCATAAAATCAAGAAGCAAGAGTTCTCAGTAACTTTAGATGATGTACTGAGATCATCAATGAGATCATATAATATGAATGGGGGCGGGAGCAGGAGCAGGAGCAGATAGTTGGCAAACAATCCAATTAAATATAGTAAGGCCAATCAAGATAAGATGAAAATAACAAGGTTGTCTTTATCAAACTAAATCCTAAATTGATCATGGAAAAGAGAGAACTTAGATGACCATATGATAGGTCACATAAATTATTTACAACAATAAGCTTTCTTTAACCTATACTATATTTTGACATGAAACTCAGAAAGTAAAGCGTGACTTAAGAAACTTTTCTTCAAACATATTGGAAAAAATAAGCCAAGTGGAAAAAGATATCAGCCTATTGTGTTTCAAAAACTACTCTGCTACCTATGGTTTAAATGTGCTTGCTTCATATATGCCATAATCCCATCAGAGTATCAGTAACTCCAAAGTTTAAAGTTAAGAAAAAACCGTCATGGATTTTCAATTAGCATGACCCCTAAAGAAACTGCCATATATCATTTACGTATGATTTGGAAAAATTATTCAAAATAACATATTAAACCATTGTGATTCTGGTGCCCAAGTAACAGGTTGACCCATTGAAAGGCTGCTCTCTGAAAAAATTCTCAGCTGCAGAGCATGATCTATATTAAGAGTTCAAAAGATCCCTATAATGCCCTACTTGATAAACAACATTTTAACAACCTTGACACTAAACTCATAATATACTTTTTGTCTGGTTTTAACTTCCATCAGCAACAAAAAGAAAATAAAGAAAGAAATGATTGCATTCCAGATGACAAATATCAATTGATTAAATAGAGCCGCATCGTATACTACTAAAAGCAACAATTTTCAAAAGGAAAAAATTGAGAAGAAGGGAGAAAGAAAAAACCAGTTTAAAAACATTCAAATTCAAATTCTGTCCATAAATCAATCTAGAATAATTGAAAGCAAGTAGTGTAAAAGAATTATACCTCTGAACCTGTCCCACTAAATCTTTTACAATAGCATCTCCTATAGATGGACCTAGCTTCATTTAAATGACCCAATTCAATTTCCATAGCTATGTAACCTTGCCAGGCTTCCAACATTGACCCGCTGCACAGACAAAAAGCAAGTTATATGGAAACAATACAAAGATGAATCATAAATAAATCATATTGAACTATACAGGATAAGAAAGAGAAAAAGATGAATGGGTCAAACCAGATCTTAACCAGGCTCTCCCAAACACCACGAGCTGCAGCTTGATCTTTTCCCAAATTTAGCTCCAAACGAGCCCAATAAGCATACAAATGCAGCAAACCATCTGTATTCTTCATCTGTTGAGATAAGTAATCTGATGCACGCTGAAAGGAAGAAACTGCACAATTAAGTATTCAAGTATATATAATACATCCAATCATACGGAGCCTGCAATTTCGATGGTACACTAAAGAGACATCAGGCTAATTGTTTATAACACAAATATTGAAGACAGCCATTATACAACAACGGTGTACCAGTTGAATATGACATGCAAATTTTATAAATTCACAGATCCATAAAGATATCTTCTGTGCATGCAACTCCAATGCCGAATGAGAAATTCTTTAGCAAATGACACTATTCCATGATAAAACAACTAACAAAGGTAACAATCTAGCAATTAGCAAAAGCCATCTTGGAGTATGACTTATGCAATGTAACTTCTACATAAAGTGGTCATAATGGTACTATAACAGCACACTAAGTGAAGTTTATTAATAGACTTTCCTTCAGAATCTAAGGGTAGAAGCACTTGATACACATTCGTCAAAGATATACGCCTGGACCCTGAAAGAGTAGACTAGCTACAAGGTCCAAGATTTCTTCATCCAAAATTCACCATGAATAGAGAATCTACAAATGTCTTTGAGAAGCTTCAAGTTCTTGACATTAAGTAAAAACAATTTTAACAAGGAAAAATAAACAGTATACATATACAAACCTGAAAGGTTTCCCTTATCAATGAAAAATTCAGTGCATCCTCTTCTGCTCCAGGCAAAAGGATTCTTCGTCTCAACCCATCCACTCGAGTGAGGAATAAGTTTAGGTACTGAAACAAAGAGGGCCCAATTAACAAAGATCTTTAATGCATAAGACATAAATGAAACAGTAACAAGTTAAAAAAAGCAGTAAGTCAAGCCTGCAAATTAGAGTAAAGAATATCTTTACCTCCTCAATGGTCGAAAAAGTGCATAGAAGGGACTTCTCAAAGACCTGAATATGATATAAAAATCTTTTTAAACAACAAGAGTAAACCTCTGTATTTGTAAAAGGAGCAGAATGAAATTCCAACACTAAAGTTTGTGAAACTTCATTGCTCTTAAGCTAATTATAAAAATCTCTGATAATTCTTAACAGATGAAGAGTAACAACTGAAACTTACAGTAGATATCTCTTTCTCAGGCGCATGGCAACGTTCCAAAGCAAGCAAAGATCGAACCCAAAGATCACCAACCCAGGGACAATTTTTCCTAGCCCTGGAATGAACATCCCGCACAATATTTCCTACCTGAAGGGAAAAGGAGATGATTAATTGCTAAAATTACAAATAGCTGAAACATAAAGAATTGGAAAGAGAAAATATGAGGTAAAACCTTAAAGGTTTTATCCAAATAGCGAGTATAATCAAGCCAGAGATCACTTGATACAGGAAACTCAGTAATCGCACGTTCATAGAGAAGTTGAACACGGGCTAGATCTCCAGAAGACTGTTCAAACTTCAAGTAGATCTGCAAAAATTTCAAATTAAAATAATAGTATTAACACTTTAAAGAAGGAAAAAAAATAACCTTTGCCACATTGCAAGTTCTTATACAACCCCACCCTCAGGAAAAGAAGAAGAAGAAGAAAAAGAGAAGACCCAAAGTTTACATAAACTGATTACTTATATTAGAAGCAAGAAAGACCACCAGAAATTGAAATTATAACGAAATTTGAACAGCAATTCTGTTGATAAACAACTTGACCTAAAAGCTTAAGCTGAAAAAGGTAAGGCACAACAATGGTATTAAGCTCTATAACAGGCATCTTCGCGTGTTACATAAACCAAGTCCAAAATCAGACAGAAAGACCAACCCAAATACAGCAGAATGTAATAGATGGGAGATTCAAATCATGACCTCTACTTTAATATCATATTAAGTTACCACTTAGGAGATTCAAATCATGACCTTTACTTTAATATCATATTAAGTTACCACTTAACCTAAATGCTTAAGGTATCATGTAAGAGCCCAGCATTATTATTTAGCTGTCTAAAACAAAATCTGATAGTAAATGCCATATACCGCGAATTGTTGAAATTTTTCAGAGTCAGATATATCCTGCCTTGCAATCTGTTCTTCAAAATCAGCTCGAGCATTATACATCTCCAATGCCTTTTGGTATGCTGAGGCAACAGTAGAAGGAATCCCATCTAAATCACCTGATTCAACATCTAAAGCAGTCCCCATTTCCACCTCCCAAGACTTGTAGGCAAGAAGGGTTGACCTTAAGTTAGCAAGGGGAACAGACAACTGACGGTGAAATATACTTCGGATGCGCTGAACCTGTTTTTCTTTTTCCTGCAAAACAGCAGTAATTTTCCAAAAATAAATTTTGAAAACAGATAATTTTTCTTGGTACCATAGCACTTCATAGGGAAATGAAAGAAAAAAATTTATGAACTATATGTAATGATGACAAAAAGAAAAAAAAAGTTCCTAAAATAAACAGGGCATGCAACTTGAGCCATGGTCTAGGAAATATAAAGGAAGACCCACAAAAGCATTATAACCATGATACCAAACCAGTAGGATGGAATAAGACTTTAATAATCAAGTGAATTGATTAATAGAATGCATCCCCTTCGGGGACTTTTTCTAATAAGTTTCTAATATATATATTATAAATTCTTACCTTAATGTTGGTCTCATCTATGGTATGGAGAATGGCTTGCACAAATTCCCTGTATGCTTCCCATATTTTACTGCCTTCAGCAACATGCAAACCAGCAGCAGTTATAGCACGCTCGAATAGATTTCTTGCCTTCGCAATACCATCAGGTGAAAATTCACGTACAGATGGATCATATTCTTGCACAAATCTCAAGTAGTCACACCAAAGTGAGACAGACTGCATCAGAACAAGTTCTAGTCATTCAATTTTAAAAAAGTACTTAGTTAAAGGAACTCCAAAGAATGGAATTAATATTTTCATCCCTTGATTCCACATATATGCAAAATCTGACTGGAAGTATCAAGAACTTAATTTGCCACAGGGAAAAAGATGAAAGCTTGCAATTGAAACTTCCAAAATGCATTGCCACTTCAAAAAATAGATTTCCATCCCCAAGAAGTTTGAAAAAGTTTATCCTATCACCCAATTTGGTAGAAACATTAGATGATGCATCAAAAAGGAACCATGTGTCATAAAAAACCATCACTAATGTAGGAATATTGATATCCATTCTGAATTGCAAGGCCTACAATCATCTCTACCATACAGATGAAACTAATGAGCCATTTTGTCATTAGTAATTACTTATTGGAATAATTCAGCCAGTCAAAAGTGATAGAACCGGCAAGCTTATTATTATTATTATTTTAGGAAAATAACTAAAAATACCACCAGTGAGAATTCTTATGATCACTATGTTTTAATCCATAAATCAATGCATAAAGTAATTCAAAATCCATAATGATAAGAAGAACCCACCAGATAATCAAAAACTCCTCTTTCATAAATCTTCTCAATCCCCAGAAATGCCTCAGGTCTGCAAAGTTGAAGCAAAGAATCAGCAAGAAACTACCTTCAGCTATACACAACGATAAAATATTAAAGTATATCCAAAGCTTTAGTATCAGTCATGTATAACAAGAAAATATCAAAATCTTAAAATTTAGCTGACCACCCTTTTATTTTTTTGCTTTGGGGGTATCTGTCATCAGGAGGTACACTTACTGATTTTCAACATTGGAGAAACAAATACGCTTATACTAAGAGAAACGAGTTTTGCAAGAGGGCAAGCAAACTGTCCATTAAAGCAATGACGAGGGAACTCAAAATCTATAAACAAACAAAATATCAGAAAACAGCAAATTATCGAAAAATAACCTCCCAAGTCAACCATCACTGCTTCCTAGTTGCAACATATGAAAAAAAAGGTAGAAAGAAAGAAAGCCCGAAACATCATTTCTATTACTCAATTAAGCGAACATTTGAGCTAAGGTTCAGTAGATAGAAGTCACATAAACTTTAATTCAACATCTTTTTCACCATTTAAATCCCAAACGATATACACTTCCTCCCTTCAAATGAATCCATTTAATTTTTCTCTTAATACTTTCTCCGGGTAACCATAAACCCTAAGCGATCAAAATTTGATCATGAAACCAATAACAAGAACACAAATTGCAAAAACTAAAACATACCCAGTTGAAATTGAAGCTTCGTCTCGAGCCCACTCTTGCCACATAACAGGAGTCAATGGAAAAATCTCATTCATAGCTTCTCTTGCCTGGCTAAGCTTCTCAATCTCACCCATCTTCCTCAAAACCCTTATGTACTGAAACCAACAACAACAACAACAAAGCAAAAAAATGCTATTACTACGAACAAAAATCCAAGAACTGGGTATTAAAATTTATATTCAAATTGATATAAAAACGTACTTGAACATGGACGTCATAGTTGGAGGGCTCATTGGCGAGCTGGGACTCGATGTTTTGAAGCTCAAATTTTTGCTGTGCTTCATCTTCTGAGTCTGAGTCCGAGTCATTTGACTCACTCGAGTCTGGAGAGTTGGGCTGTGTTGCTTCTGGGTTTTCATTAGTATCCGCCATAGCCGTGTCTGTGACTTCTTCTTCTCGGGTTTTTGGCGCTAGGGTTTGATCTTCTGGTTCCATTCTTTTGCTTCGTTTGCTCTGTGTTTCTCTCACGTGTACCGGGATGGGTTCGGTTTATTGCACTGCCTTTGGATTTGTAGATATATTCCTTTCCTAGAAAACATAAATTATCCAGGAGGACCAGGACAGATGCCACGACTAGTTGCGTTTGGAGAGGGAATACGGGACATTCCTGCTGCAGTTTTAAGTGCCAATTAATAACGTTTTTTTTTTTTTTTTTCAGTCTATTGTATTCAAATTTAATTTTGAAAAAACTAAGTTACAATTCAAAAATATTTGAAAATGTATTTAGTATGCAAAAATTGTTTTAGGAAGTTAAAAGCTATATAAAGACTGGGATTATTTTTCTTGTTTTCTAATTTACATTAACTTTTAACATTACACGCAAAAACAATTCAACTTATTTTAATCAAACGTGTTTTCATATAATTCCTTATATTCTTTGTTTTCAAAACTAAAATATTATTTAAACCTTATATATGTATTAATGGTTATATTTATTGGCTATGATTGTGGGTGGTGTTTAATTTTAAGTATGGTTGTTGGAAGGTTAACTTATCACTCTAAGCTTTTAAGTCAAGATGTTACGAAACATTATCACAGGTGTCACTGAATTATGATACATATGCTTAGTCAAAGATGTATATATAAAAGAATTTAGGTGCAAATGTAATTCAATTAATTTTTGCATATGTATGTTTGCACCATAAGGACTTGTGTGTGGTGGGGGAGGAGATGGGCTGATGGTGGTTAATGGCGGTGAAGGATGAGTAATATTATACAACAACTCTCTCTCATAAACTCTCTCACAACCCTAACATAACAGCTCAATTGGTTAATTCGTAATTAATTAGTGAGATCCATTATGAACTAACTAATTATGAGCTGTTACGTCTAAGGTTATGAGAGAGGGTTGTTAGTATAGTATTATTCAAGACGAGTAATATTACACCAAAAACCTTCTTTGACATGATAGCTCGCAATTGGTTAGCTTGTAATTAATTAGTGAGACTCATGTGAAATCCGTTGTGAATTGTCTAATTATGAAATGTCATGTCAGAGTTATGAAAGAGTGTTGTTGATGTAATATTATTAATTTTCTTAAGAAGCCTAAGGGTATAAAGGGACTTTTGAAATAAAAAATAGAAAAACACTATGCTTACACGATTTGTTAAAATTTTACATGCATCTCAGTATAGTATGGTTCTAAAAAATAATGGTAGAATGGGTAATTACTTGTTCTGCAGATGTCAGGGCTCTGACAAACGGTAGGGGAATGAGAGCTATTAACGATACCAGAGGGGGTAGATAAATTTAGGCTATACCTCAGGGGGTTTAGAGTAATTACCTCAATAAACGTATATTTGTACGGGCCTTCTTTGCTGGGTTAAATAGATCTTCGAATCTTGGGCCATTTTGAATCCAAAGTACAGGTACCTAGCCCGTTTGAACCCTTCTATATTTACGAATGGTTGAATAATTTTGAGATGATAGGGTGAAGTAAACTATTATGTTATACTATCACTAATCGTGGTTAATCTAACAAGTTTAGAATACACATCATTAATGGTATTTGGTTAATCTAAAGTACAGGATTAATGGCAGGTACCCTATCACTATCAAAAGCAAAAATAGGGTGAGAATTGTGTTGCTTTCCACTAATTATTTTACAAACTAAGTGAAAGGTGAAACTTATAATTAACCTCTAGGTGGTCGAGTCTGAGTTCGAATCTTTCCTTAACCGCTAATAAGAGTGGTTGTTAAAACTCTTACTCAAATAATTATTCTACAAAATGAGTGGTAACTAAAACTCCGCCGAATGCTTGATGGCTTCTCATGACGAATGCTTGGGTCAGTTTATCATCCCTGCAATGAATGGTATAATCCTAAGAATCCGGAAAAAAGGGAAAACAAATCTCCATTGACAACTTCCATTAACTTGTAGTTACTTTATTTTTATAAGTTAAACTAGTAAGAGTCTTCTTCTTAATCATAATGAAAAGGGACAGCACGCTGGCTCTTCCACTCTTTAAGTCAATTCCTTCCCTGAATAAAAACACAAATGTATTGCAGAAAACACCAAATACGACAAAGCGATAATATTATTAAATAATACATCTGATGTAGTGTAAGCAAGTGAGATATTGGAATTATGTAATTGCGGGGTCGGGGAGACGGCCATGCCGACACCAGGGATGAAGCACTCAAGGGAAAATAATAGCAGCTACTTATAAATTTTTTTATCATGGTTGTAATGATTAACTGAGAAATGATAACAGTCAAGAAGTCAATTCATAATGAGGAGAAAAACTCAGATTCCTGACCTTATCAAATATCATTTCACCATTTAATATCGCATTGGATTCTCAACCAAAACATTAACCAACATTCCCACCATTTTTTTCAAGTTTGGTTATCATTATAAAACATGTACCATTTTCTATATAAAAGCCACACCTTCATAATTTTTCAAAGTCCTGCCTCAAACATCACACCAACTCAACTCACTTGTACCATTGCATTATTCCAAACCCAAAATGAGAAAACTGGTTGTTACCTTTGTTTTCTTAACATGCCTCTTGTTTGCAGCTTCTCAGCAACAATATTTCTCCCCCAAAGTCATGGTTCAAGCTATTGGATCAGGCAATTTACTAATGCTCTTTCTCCCTCTCCCTCTCTCTCTCTATATATAGATATATGTTTTGTAGCTAAAATTCTGATGGAACTGTTTTTGTCTCTTGCTGCCAACAGTTGAATTCAATGCTAGAACTGCACAACCTAGCTCAAGGGCACATACGGGGAAAGTTTTCCCTACTTGGGTAAGAACTAATAACTTCCATTTATCTTAGATAATGGTAATGGCTTGTACCTGAATTCCTTCACTCTTGGCCATGGAATGACAAAAATTGTGTACAGGTTGAGTGGAAGAAACTTCGCAAAGCTCCATCTGGGCCCAACCCTGTGGGAAATCAATACCCTCCATCTAGGCATTGAATGGAAGCAACTCTTTGTTTCTTCAGCTAAGGAGTAGAGTTTTCCTCTTAGTTTTTACGAAGTTAGATAAATGTATTCATGCAGGTTGGAGAAACCCAGATCCCTTAGGTTATTGTGCTTGTACAAAAATGGATTTTACTTTAAGATTCATTTTGTCTGAAAGCAGTTGTAACATAGACATTACTACTTCTTAATTAACTCTTAATCTTTCATGATTCTAGCTGTCTAACCAACTACAAAACCCACAGAACTGTTAATTTAAACAAGAATCATTTATTGCAGCTGAAAGGAGCACGGTTTTCCACAGTTCCAGTTAGTTGAAGCGTTTGGTTTCTCTTTCTCTCGTACAATCACTCATTCAAAGATCCTAATGAAATATTATTGGAATTTGGTTAAGAGCATGATGAACACAAAACATACATCCAGTCATTTTATAACTCCAGCAACTCTGCTTCATGAGATTTTCCAGGAATAAGAATTGGCATCATCAGGCAAACAGTTTCCTAGTTCTATCACAAGTTTACACAATCGCTTCATGGATTATGTAGAATGCAAAAATGTTACTAATCAGACAAAGATTACATGATTAATGAAAATGCCTGCATAAAAATGGCTGTTATATATTCACTAAAATTAATTTTGTTGAGATATACAGGACTCACATTAAACTACAATCGAATCAGTATTCTGTTTTCTCATACAGCACGCTTCCGCTTTGAACGCTTGCTTTTTCTTGGCCGAGAAGCATCGGGTACCTGTTTGCTTACACTTGAAGCATATGCCCCTTCCAGAACCCCATCATCCTGTTGGGACATGTAAAATAGTTCAGAAATTCAGATTTTAACAACTTTTGATGGTACAACTGGACATCCCATATATTAGGACTCTTTTGAGTACAACTGAGTTGGGGCGTATAGCAACAAACAATGAAAATTGTACATAAATAACAAAACAGATGCTTTAATCAACATGTATGCTTCCTAATTTGCATCCTCTGTAGGTGAAAAAATGAAATTTGTTTATATGATATCAAGCCAACATCTAAAATTGACATAATTATCTGCAGGTGGGAAATGAAGTAATTATCTTACAAATTTAGATTAACTTTAACAAAAAATAAATAAAAGTCATTTACACCTAGCAACACAGTTTCTAGTGTTGATGGTACTGCAAGATAATACTTCAATTTTATGTGAATGGATGGTGTTCCATGGTGGAATCAGAAGCCGTGGGCTTCCCTTTAGGCTAGCATAGAAGTTAATCATACAAAGAAAGCTCCACACATGATTGTGCCCAAACACAGAGACCCAAAAAAAAAAAAAATGTCTGTACTCCTTTAGACTGTTGAGTTTACTTCAAGGTTCAATCAGTGTTGGACAGTGGAAACCACCTATGATTGCCACAACAAGACAGCAATATCATGATCATGTTGCCATTAACATTCTGTGAGAACTAAACTTTAAACTCTGTCCTACAAAGCCAACTTTTGTGTCTTATTGCTCATTTCTTTTTCATCATTCCTACTTCACAGAATTTCAAAGAAAGCATGCATGTGTGCAGAAAAGGAATAAAATAATGGTCATTTGAGGCACTGAAAAAAGTGTAACATGCAAGGAAAGTTCAAGCCTTACAATCCATGGTCCCACAAAAAGCTTTTTGGTTAAAGATTTCCGCAAGCAACTATTATTTGCATATCACATAGCAAATTCAACAAAATTGTAATCCTCATATGGTAGCACTTTTGCCACTGCGGGGATAGCTGTTTCCTATACCACTGTCACAGTTGTGAGTATAGTATAACAATGAAAAATGCAAACTTCTTTTTAAAGTTTTTTTCCCCTTTTAACCCTTTCTCTCATTGACAATGAGACTAGACTTTGTAACAAATAATAAGTTCCAGAAGATTTTTTTCAGAAGAGTCATCTTTATATCATCAAAATCTAATTTTTACCTTGTCTGTGGACTCAACATCGGATTCCTCTTCAGAATCAGATGCAGAATTCAGATTTTGAACCTCTTCTTCGGCTAAAGCCTTGTTCAGTTTCTTCCTCTTCTCTTCCTCTTTTAATTGCCGGAACCTGTTGATTGCCATTTTTATAAGTGAGACACTGTTGAAGCAGCTGGAGAAACAAAAGTTTCTGAGGAACAGAAAACTGACCTATCACCAGCCCGAGATGGCTGAGAAGCTGGTCGTTTTGCACGTCCAGCAGAGATGATTCCACTTGCATTCTCATTAACAACAGGCTTTGCACCACCTAATTTGCGTAACCACACTTGCTGCGCTGTGCTGAGGACATTATTTGTGAACCTAAAAACCGCATGGTGCACATTATAAGCTAATTTACAGAAGAAAGCTCTTTGAAAATACAAATTAAGGGTCCACCATGAACAACTAAACAAGGGAGATGTATTTCTTCAACTGCATCCATGGATGGTGTAGTAGTTTGGCTGAAATAAAATTTCACAATACATAGACTGAAGTGCAGAAAACTAATAGCGATAAAGAATGCAAGGCACCCTAATTGGTTGGAGGAAGGAGGAATATCTTTTTCGTTTTATTTATTTATTTATTTATTTATTTTGAGCCCAGGAAACCCATAAACCCACTTAGAAAACTTGAGTTCGAAGGCAAAGCATTAGATCTAAATGACCATGTGCACGACTAAGCACCATAACAAGAGAAAACATTAAGATATTGGAACTCCTATATATATATATAAGCTTTGGTTTGAGAGCCCCACATTTTTTACAAATTATTTAAGCCATTTGATTAATGCGTTTGAATTTCCTAAACTTCAATGTGCAAGTCTCATTATGGACCTAAGAGAACTTCAGTACATTAAGACAGTTCAACATCCCACATTAGAGTCACCATAATCCGACATCCCGCAACAAAGTCGGTGACTCCAGTGCACTCCCCCCAAAAATGGGTGACCCTGAAAGACTGTAGAGCTCTTGCATTTCAAAAAAGCTCAGCAACATATTTTGCGCTTATGGGGCTCTCATTGGGAGTTAATCATTTTGAGAAAGAGTTCTTTGCTTGGTAAGGATAGGATGGTAATCTTAAATTGACCAGAACATCTTTCTTTTAGGAAATGACAGTCTCACCTATTAAGCCCACACTATCAATCTATGGCAACTGGTTGCTAAAGATAAGGTAGAACATATTCCTCAAATTCAGCACATGTCAACAGAAATGTAGCCCAATAACCGGCACAAATTGCATATAAAGCACATGGATTTAAGTTAATTGCTTCAGAAATATTGCTGATAGGAAACGAACCAGTAAATTGATAACCCTGATGGAACGGACAAGGAAAAGTAACCAATCATAAGTGGAAGAAACTTGAAAACAAGAAGTGTGTTCTTTTGAGCTGGATCATCTGTCTGTCAAAACAAACCAACCCAGGACTTCAACATTATTTGAAGAAGAAACAAAGCAGATTCAAATGGTAAGTAAAGAGAATTCATTTTTCCAACCTGGGGAGGCTTCATGAGCTCCATTGAGACATACTGAGAAGCAACAAGAAGGACAGGCAAAACAAGGTATGCAGCTGTGTCTTGCCAACCCAGCGGTGGATGGCCATCCTGCGTTTATATCACCAAATTCATTGTAAGTTAAATAATCCAATTTAATTCACCAAAATCATGAATGACTAATGCCTTAATAAGTAAGAAAAAACAATTAATAATTACAGTTAAATCAGGAAGATAATCTATTACATTTATGCAGAAAGTCTCTATGATTCCCATTTATCCACATGCAGCAACTATATGTAAAGACACAACAATCCAAACCATATTAAGCTAGCACATCAAATCAAAGTAGTAACAACTGACCTCCCAGTTGTAAGAACTAAATGCTTTCTAAGATACCAAGGAACATCTCTCCTGGATATATAACAAGAAACTAATTTTTAACAAGAAGGTAGAAAACAGGAAGAAACATCCTTATGAAATAAGGAGCAAAAAGACAAGTGCCTCTACAGCAGGATATTTGCTACGAGTTAGCTAAACAAAAATGACAGAACAAAGATCATCAATTTCCCTAAACATATAAATCCATCTGCAAATTTATGAATAATCATCCATCACTACTTCCCAACAAGCCGTAGATCTAAACTCAAGACCCAGTAAAAAAAGGAGTTGACCTCAGCAGAGTCCACCATCCTGCTGGGTATAATATGAAATGGGTTTGTGTACGTCCCAACATCAATGACCAGCACCCAACTCAATAAAGTACATATCATTACTTAAAAGTTAGCTAGAATGAGGAGATCAAGGCAAATGATGACGAACGTCTTTCAAAGAATTACAGCAATGCAATTGCTTTAGAATCCTTCAATCTCAAAACTCATGAAGAAGAATTCACCACAGTTGAAATCATACTTGACTCAATGCTTTAGGAACTGCTACTGAAAGACGGCATTTGTTTTCCTATGAATGATGTGAAAAAAGGCTAGAGAAGCAGAATATCAGAACTAAGAGCTTCTTCATTGACACCCACCACTAAGGGAAAATAAACTGAAGGAATTAAGTAAGAAGAACATCCCTACATACCTCTACCAGTTCAAAGAGGAAACTTGAATACAAGGACCACAAACAGGAAACCCCCCATTTATGTGTCAAATTCAGTTCACAGGAAGTAAAAATATAAAAGAAGCCTGAGAACCGACTATGAGTAATGCTACACCTTTTTAATGAAACAAAGTGCAGCATACAAAAGCTGCAGTCATGCTTTTATAAGGTTGGCTCTTGGCTTAGAAAAGAAAGAGAATAATATTAGATTATCTAAGTTTCTACAATTAATAATAAGAATAATAAATAAATAAAGCATGCAAAGTGAAGCATCTGCAAACTGCAATTTCATATGCTTATGCAAGTTTAAAGATTCTATAGGAGCTCTAGCAAAATTATAAATAAACAGTATGTATACATGTAGAAGGTTAAAGAAATCATTTCCACTGTAAAATGACTCTGCTGGACTTGTACATATCATAATTGTTTCAAGTTCAAGCTTCAAACTAAAAGGGGAAGTCACATGATAACATCAGCATCATCATAAAGGCTTGGAAAGGAAAAAAATTATTAGCTTCATACATCTGGAAAACACAAAGTTTTATTACCACAAATGGAAAGAGCCAAGAAATGCCAGATCCACTTTGTCGAGCAGCAATTGTTGTTGGCCCACCCAATGAAGGTATCCAAAAGAAACCTTCAGTTAACAGTCCCTTAAATTTAATAGTTTACAAGTGTCAGAAATAATGTAATGATTCTGCAATTTTAAAAGTAGAATCACATCAGTTAATAGTAATGATTATCAACCTATTAATTACCTCGTTTGCAACATTTGAAAGTGCTTGATACAGACCTATCCAGACAGGTATAGTAGCCAATGTTGGCAAACAACCTAGATCAATGTTTAAAAGGCATTGATATGGATTAGCTACATAACAAAGAGTGCATGTTTAACAGCTATAAAGAATTGGGAAAGGATAGGACAGACAAAAGTGTTAAGACCTAGATAGAAAATTGAAAACATGCAAACTCCAACTCTGAAACAACCTTTAATGAAGTGCATACTACATACTTGCATGTGATACTGATGATAGTGACTTCTCAAAAGAAAATGATTGACGAGATTTTTATCCTGGTTAAAAAACAAGAAGAAGAAGAAGATGAAAGAAAGAAAAAAAAAACTTGTGCATTTTCAACTTTTCACTTAAAAATCAAAACGCAACAGTTATCTCACAACTGGCAAACAAAGCATCAACATCACTTTTTTACTAATGATTTACTGGATTTAAAAGCCGAAAGCAATTTGTGGAAGAAAAAAAAGTAGATCGAACATGAAAATGAAATGCAATGTCCAATGATAAATTAAAGGAGTACCTGCTAATGGATTAACCCCGGCCTGCTTATATAAACGAGATGTCTCAAGTTGTATTCTCTCCTGAAAAGTGGATAGCAGAAAAGAATCATATTAATATCAAAAGAAAAAATGATTGCTCAAGCTCAAGCTCAACCTCAGAATTTGAAGAACTTCCCTTCTACTGAGAATATGCCTCACCTGATTGCCAGCATATCTTTGTTGAATAGCTTTGATCTTTGGTTGAAGGTTTTGCATAGCTAATGTTGATTCCACCTACATGTTCATCAATGTCAAACAACACCAACATTGTCAAGAGCAGCCAAAAATTACACATTCCCCTAGGCGTACTGAATCTCAATGAATTAATCATTTGCAAAACCAAAAAAAAAAAAAAAAAAAAAAAGAGTATTACATACAAAAGGAAAAACAAGGCAAGCATTTTGTCAAAAGCGTTTTTGTATGTACTTTTATGCTCACCTGTTGCTTTGTTAAGGGAAATGTGACAACTTTAACAATAACTGTCAACAAAATAATAGCAAAACCATAGGCATAGGGCACATGCACAGCTGAAAGCCCATCCTTCAACACCTGAAATATGATTAAAATGTAATAAAAACATTAGCAAGCATAAGTATACCGACATGTTTGTTGCAAATAGTTAAAAATTAAAAGGCTTAATGAAAATCTTCCACCAGTCACATCAAAATATAGCCTTCAACATAATGATAAACCCAGGATCCGTCCAGGAGTATTTCAACATTGTCAAAAGTGTTTAGTATCTATTTTATGATGTTTTATTCAAATACACAAAAAATGGTTCGAGATCATAAAAGCACTTCGAGTGCTCCCTATAAAAACATCTGAAAACAATTTTATAGATAATAAAAGTAACTGGAATGCTTCTTTTCCCTCACGACATATCCACAAATCAGTATAGCACTTCCAAAAAGACAAATCATTGAGCTGAAACGTAGAGAAGCTTCTTTTCTCTCAAAATATATCCGATACTCTAACAGCCAACTCAATGATTCGTATATGATTTTATAATCCACAAAAAACTCACCAATTCTCACAAATTTCAAAAATTAAAATCATCAAATAAACTCGTAATACACGTGTATTTATATACGTTTATCCGTACATAAATGCATAGAATTTAAACTACCTTGAGAACAAACTCCATGGCTTCGGAGATAAAGCCGAACCACCCGCCATTTTTCTGTGTAGCAGCGTCTGCTGACGTGGAGGCGCCGCCGCCGGAAGCAGAATCAAGTGAAACGGCAGCATCTGCAATCGTGTAGAGCAAGCTCTCGGCTCGGCTATAAATTGAGCTGAAGTCAACTGACGAGTCTATGGAATGAATTGGAGGAATTTCTTGGAAGCTGAGTTTCACTCTGGTGGAGGCGAGTCTACGGTGAGGGAGCGGGTGGAGACCATGGCGAGAGAGTGAAAATAATGATGATGATGATGATGATGATGGGAGCGGCACGCCGATGAACGGTGGTGATGAAATAAGAGTCTTCGCCATGTGATGTGGAATTATGTGCTCAGCTTCTCATGAGAGGTGGAGATGAGGGAAGGCTTTGAAGTGGAAGGAGGTGAGAGTGATTTTTCGAATTATCCGTATCTTTATTATGCCAACTAAACTATAAGGATCTCCAAGGCGGGCTTTTTGTCTATGGTGATCCTTTTAACATATAGATGAACGCCACGTCACCACTAAAAGGTTTTGTGGTCATTTTGGTTGAGAGTCGTGGATGAGTGTCAGTGTGATTATTTAATTACTGACGTGGCATAACTTGGTTAGTAGTACTTTTTTGTCGGTAACCTAACTTATAAAATGTTTACACAATAGCTAAAGCCAGTACTCAATGCCCGTGGCCTAATCATACATGAAGTAATACTACAATCATAAAAGAAGGTTGCATATCGAATTTGTGCATCGAATGACATGATAAAATATTAATCGTTAATTTATTATAAGTTAATATTAATCAATGATCAGGATTTTACTACGTTATTCAGTGTACAAATTCAGTGCGCAACCTTCAGTGGTTCTATCATTTTCGATCATACATGTGACTTCAATTTTTGGTATGCAAGTATCATATATCAAATGCGTGATAAGGCTGGCGGATTGATGGGCTTTTACGGGTCAAGTTTTTGTGGAAATATGATATGACCCAGTGGACTGGAGCATTAGTATCGATCTATAGTCCGAGTCCAAGTAGATTATTTACAATTTTAGATGAAGATGAAAAAAAAAATTTGATTTATTAACTATTTTCGATGGTTGAGTGGTTTGATAAGAATTTTTGGGTATATTATTTAAAAGATTTTGAGTTTAAGTCTCTCTTTTTATTGCTTGTGCTAATAAGAGTAACAATTGTAACTTTTACTAGTCGGTAATTCAAGGAAACCAAAAACAAAAAAAACTTTTGGTTTATTTGATGCTTTTGCATTGGCTTTTAGCATATCAGACTTAACCTTTCATGGAGTCTAGTTTGTGTCTTTGTGATACTTGTAAGCAATGTTTTAAAACCTTGCCCGACTCGACTAGTTTAACAGGTTCAACTGGGACTCTGAAGCTTCAATGGGCCAAGTTTATATTTTTCCTATTCACCCAAAACCCTAGGATTTGGGAGGATGATCGACGAATAATTGACGGTCGAGATGTTAGGGCTTTTGAAGAGAAAGTGTCAACGAATGCAATGGTGATGACAGAGTTGATTTTCGATGAGTAAATCGATTGGAAATAGAATAAAACTAGCAGCGGCAACAATCGGCTTTTGCAGGCAATTGGCGAGGCTAACGGGGGTGGGGTGAGGTGGGTTTTGGTCGGGAGGAATAAGGGAGTAATTTCTGGGTAATGGGGAGGGTTGTCGACACCGATGTCGATGAGATTTGGCCTAGAATGTTGATGCGGGCGTCGGTGAGATCTAGTCAAAATCGAACATATTTCGACCAAATCTTGGGTATATTTTAAGGGGAATGGGCTCAAATGACGATTGGGGTTGCATCTGAGGTGTCATCGCCGCCAATCAGTCGCCGACCGATTTGTATTTGGAAGTGTGTTTGCTAAATTTCAAATCTATAGGGACTTAAATGTAATTTTTAGGGGTCAAACCGGTTAAACCGGTCAACTCAAGACCTGACAACTTTGCCAGGTTTCACCCTCGGTTGGGTTTTAAAACATTGCTTGTAAGCATGAGAAGCACAATGTGATATCCGCTTGAAATAATTAAACATAAAGGATAATTATGGATGATAAAGGAGCAAGCTTATTATAAGCAACTTTTTTTATGTTTATGACAGTATTTACTGTTGACTACTTCATAGAGTGATACAAGATGAATATTAAAAAAAATCCTCTGCTTCTTTTCTTTTAGTTTATTTACCAGCATATTCTAAAACCCACTTTAAAAGAGTACATTTATTTCCTCTTATCACGTCAGATTAAATATTAAACTATAGTCTACACAGAAATTTTCAATCAGCGGCTCATTCAAGAGTCCAATATATAATTTGATACAGTTATATTATGAGACAATATGAGTTAACGACTTTTTCCCACCCAAATAATGACTTAAGGATATGTTCCCATCTACAAACTTTTAAAATACTATTTTATTACCTATATTTATATTTTGACTGAGAATAAAAAGCAAACTCAGTCCAGACTATTAGGGCTTTTGAAGATGAGAGACCGATAAGTCTTTTGGTAGTAGAGTGTTAGATTTTTTGTGTTTGAGATTTATCAAAATTTGACTTTGGAAGGGTGACTGTGCAGACCCTAGTTATTTGATTGCCAGCAAAGGATGGGTTCGACAAGAGTAGGTTTGAGGGCTTTGATGAGCAAAGATCAAGGAAAAAAATAGTGGTGGTATTGGGTCGCAATAATATCATAATCGGAAACGGAATATAAATTTGGATAATAAAGTAGTATTTTAAAAGCTTATGGGTGAAAAAAATGTCATTAAACTATTCTTTGGGTGAAACAAAAAAAAAGTTGTTTAGTCGTTGGGGTCGTTTGGATCGGGAGTAAATAAGATAACGAGAGTAATATTCGTTTATTTTGCAAGATTCCTGTGTTTGGTTTGCAAGTAATAAAATATTACGGTCATCTTTTATTGCAAATAGTGGTTATTGTTGGTAATGTGGGGGGTAATCTTATTACCTTGCTAGAGGCTGTTATTAAAACATTACTTAGGTAATATGATTTTTCTTCCTATTTTACCCTTAATTAAAAATCATTTCGGGCATAATTGCCCTCAAATGTCTACCAAATAACAATTATCTAGCCCCATTACATTTGAGAAATTAGTTAAAATACCCTAGTCATAAAAAAGTTTAAAAGTTAATAAAATACCCCAGCCACTTAAGACCACCACCGATCATGACTCACCATTGTCAACCGTCGGCTTCAATCGCCGTAATGGTGCAAGACCGACCGGATCTGGCCGGTCGTGGCCAAAGATGTGGCCATGAAACGGAGGCCAGATCTGTGGCTGTGACATTTATGGCCAAAGATCTGGCCTTTTCACTGCCAAATCTGTGGCTGTGAAATCTTTGGCCATGAAAAGGCCATGGATTTGTGATCGATGGCCATTTCCAGCTTTGGCGATGCACGATCGGCTATATACGACCAGTTGTGCACCATTCGCCAATTGTCGCGACAACCGACGGTGGTAACTGGCTGCCGCAGTGGCTTGGGTGGGTGGGAATGATTTTGCTACAAATTAAAGTTTTATATGGCTAGAGTGTTTTAGCAAAATTTCAAATGTAGATGGTTAAAAGAAATGATTCAAAAAATAATAATAAAAAATACTATTATATTAATATTTAAAAAGGAAGGACAATTTAGTAATCTATATAACATACCCATTCATTTATTTTCTCAACCAAACATATTATTCACCAATTTATTCGAACAAATCAAAAACATTTTCTAAAACATTTTTCAATAATCTTCAAGGTGATTTTTCTTTCCGTTAATATAATATACTCTTATAATAAAATATTATATGGTCCAAACCCCTCCGTTATATTATAGATTATTTAAAAAAAAAATTCATATCAAATAATGGGTTAATAGAATTACCTTAATCTAGAAAAGTACGGCCTATAATTGTTATATCGGTGATTTCGTAGAAGAAACGTGAGTGAATCTCAATTTTAGTTAATAGTAACTTTCTTTTTCAATTATAGACTGTTTAATATAAAAAAGAAAAAGAAAAAGCGAATGATGAGACCGCACATACTTTCCTTACATAATTAAAAAATTCCAAAAAAATTGAACAGTAACTAGACTCATCCAATCACACAGCATTAACAAATAAAAATCAACCAATGACAAAAGATTCAAACATGCCACGGCTAAGAATCTACGGCCACGTAACATAGAAATCTCTCGAACCTACTAGAATTCCAAAAAGAAAGCAAGGCGAGACATTGGAGCACCAACATTGAAGGATAATGTTTTGATAAATTGTCTAATATAATGCTGACAGTAACTAATATGACATCAAACAATAAGAAAGATTGTAATAAGTTGATAGAATTTATGATTGACATGAAAAAAAGTTAGAGCAAAAGGAAAGTAAGGGAGGGCTTGGTAGAAAAGTAAATATCTCTTCTACAACCAGTTTGAGTAGTAAAGATGGAAACAGTCTTTCAAAAGAAAGGAATAGTCTAATTATTAGTCCACATACAGTTCGTAGCAAAGGTTGTCCTCCATGTAGAAAAAAAACAATTGAAGGTTGAAGAAATTGTACGTAGGGTAAAAAATAAAAAATTACAAAAACAAATAATTGGTATGAGTTATGCACCTATTCTTATATGATATTTATTTTTGAAACATTATTAACTTATTTGAAGTTTATAATAATATCGATTTGATTATTAATGTGTTGTACTACTTTTTAGGAAAGCGAGAAAATGATCATCAGTAGAGCGAGAAAAGGATCACCGATGCGAGAAAATGAATAGTTTATTTCATCTACTTTCGTGGCCGATGCCCTCCCACATGATTACATCAACATTGTTGAAAGTATACCGAAAACTCAAGTGTTGTTGAATGATGTTGTTGCTACCAAAGTATGTGTTATGTATGTTGTATAATTTTAATTGGCTTAAGTATTCTATAACGTGTGCTAAATTGTGGTTGTTAAACATTGACAATCGTCCACTGGTCCGATTCAGAATCTCGCGGGAAAAAGTAATTTTTGTACCGTGCAAGAGTCTGTAAATGATGAACATGTTTCGTTGGGAGAGATTTAATGTTGTTGATAGGTTGAAGCAAATAGAATTGTATTTGGTAGAAATTATTCACGCTTTGGTTAATTTCCACGAATGCAATTGAGTTGTATGTTAATTCAGTTGTTTTGTTTTTAGTATTTTGGTTGTTGGTTGTATATGAGTAGGCTATCTATTGTAGGGTTGTGAACTCATGATAATGGCCTTAATGGAATTTTGGATATGCATTTCATTTGAGATTTGAATTTTGATGTCTTTTCGTATGTCTAATATTACATATACATATGCATTCAAAAGAGTGGTTGAGATATGTATAAACAAAAGGCAATCTTTATCAAGAACATCTACTGAAATCAATCTTTAACAATTAACATCTTTATAAACAAAATGCAAATATAATCTTCGTACATAAAACTTAGTATTTGAACCACACATAATGACAATTAACATTCATAGTGCATTCCCCAAGGACGTTGACAAGGAGGAGGCTATTGAGAAATTCTTCATCATGGTGTAAGGGGTGGCGGTTGACTGGAGGAGGAGGAGACTATTGAGAAGTTCTTCATCATGCTGAAAATTTCTGTCATGCGTTCCCCAAGGATGTCAACTGTTTCTTCTATTCTTGATGCGAACGAGTTGAAATCATTTTGCTACTGATCTTGTTATTCCTGCATTTTCCTCTCAATACATGAAAAACACTCCTCTTGAAACTTTTCGATCCACTCAAATCTACTTACTATTTCGTCTAAAGTATGAGAAGACATATCTTGTACATTCTGAGATGATCCAAGTTCAATACTTGTTCTTCTTCTTTTGCGCACATTCACTTGTCCTTCAATTACCCCTTCTGGAACACTAACACCTTCCTGAACCGTTGCATCTCCCTCCAATTTCATCCCAAATCACAAACTATTCTCCTGCCATATTCTTTTTAATCAAACCCATTTTACACACTGTCATCCCCCAACAAATTATTTGCAGAAAACTTAATCTTATTTGCTTCATCATTAGGGTTGATCTGAATACCCAACTTCTCACATATTAACGTAACAAGCATCTCCCAATATATTTCTCCTTTTTCCGCTTGAACCTCTCTCAACTTCTTAATCAATAACTTCGCTGAATTTACTTGCCTCTTAGCTATTGTTACTTCCATGAACATTAAATCTTTAACCGTCACATTTCCATTTGTCTCTTTCCTACCATTAAATGTGTAAGTCAGATATATGTGAAATACTCTTATAGCAAGATTCTTTAACTTTGTAGATTTACACCTATGTAGATGGTAAATCCCTATCCTAGAAACATCGATCCAAGCTTGTTTGGAAACCGACGTTCTAGATACGTTATCCAAACCTTCAAAATCAAATCCTATCCAGGTTGCTAAATCTTATGGTCTCACTACAAAGTTCTGATTCTTTAATCTAAAAAACCATTATATACGCTGGAAACTTATCAGTATCTGTCTCCACAACTTCCAAACTACCAAAAAACTCATAGATCAAATGCTTATATTCATCATATCTAATGCTCACCAACTAGTCCCATTTCAAATTATGAATCCAACCATTCATTTTATCAAATAAACCCAAACTTATTGTAAGTCCTAAATCCAAACTTCTTCCAAGGACAAATATCTCTTTTCGACACCTCCTTCGTATTGCTTTTTATGTCGCAAGTCTCGAAATTAGATTCCAAATAACGATATGCCTTCATGAGGAATGGTTGTATTTTTTGTTCTTACCATGTTCTGCTTTCTTCTAAAACCTGTATACATAAAAAATTCATCATCATAATCAATTATAACTAAAGAAGTTTGGAAGGTGCAAAAGTGTCAATAAGAATGGTAGGTAAAGATGCCTTCATTTCTCATAATGTCTGAATATTATTTCTATGCATAGTTAAATATGCTTCTTTTGCTGCTTTTATTATTTTTAAAATGGTAGGTGTTGGCTGACATCTTTAGATGTAGGTTTGTGTATTAAGCGCCAACTTTCTTAAGATTCAGGTTTATATTTAGGACTGCCAATACAGGAACAAGTCAATTCTACCAAGCCGATACCATAAAATCCTTTAGAAAGTCTTGTCTACTTGACTCCAAATCTACAAAATGACAATCTCTATGTCATTTTTGACAAAAGCAAAAATCAACGGAAACCCTGTCAAGTTTAAATTAACAAGCATCATATTTTGTCTCCATACAGTAAATCAACAACAATTGATGATAAACACATTCTCTATTATGGCCAGCAAAGTTGTCAAAATCCGTTATTTACTAACTTTCAAGCTCAGCCTTCTCATGATTTTGATGTTCTAATTAGCTATCCTCTAAATTAAATTTTGATTTATCTACCCTTGTCAACCTGGATTATGAAGGTATTTAGTATTCATGTATAAGTTTATCAGTTTTCAGTAGGGGTTCCGATTCTTATAATTAGGAACTAGAACCAGAACCGAGAATCGAGACTAATATAAAATAAAATTAAAGAATAGGGGGTTAATAAAAACTTTTGTAGAAAAAATAATGTGAATACATTTATATTTATATTTTATAACATTTAAAGTAAGTTGGTTTGACTTTTGAGAATTTATCTTTACAAAGTAATGGAGTTTGTAATTTTGAATTTATAATTTGCAATTTTATTTTTGTTAACAAGTTCCATGTGGGGGGTATTTGTAAGTTTTTAAGGATTTTTTTACTATTTTAAAAACTTTTGGGGGGTCATGAATTTTACAGTGTACCCATAACTGGAATCATTGTTATAGGTTCTGGTTCTAGGTATCTAGGAACCAAAACTATTAGTTTTAGTTTTGATTCCTTTAAAAAATATAAGGTATCCGAAACCGAACACCCCTAGTTTTCCAGCCAAGGTTAGAACTGCTTGCTTTGTGAAGATTTCAACCTCAGATGATGAAGCTAGGCTCAAAGAAAATTGACTCTGATTTTAAATAAAACGATTCCTCCAAGGTAGTGTACAATCTATGAATGACAGTAAAAGTTGGTTACTAGAATACAAAAATACAAAATGACTTGAGAGATACCATTGGGTGATTTAACAACCACAAAATCACTTTTTAAATGACACAATCCCCGATCTTGAAAATGGGCTTCCTTGCAAAAAGGAAGTGATGGTGAGAGACCAATTTAGCAAGGCCTTTGTTTGAAAAATAAAAGCCACCGTTTGGCACCTTTCCTATTCCGTTTCAGACAATAAAAAATGACAATGATGATATAATTATAACAATAACAATTAGGGTGTTATTTAGTTTATTATTTTGAATAGGATTTTGAGAATAATATTGGGTAGTTGGATAGGAGAGTATTACAAGGTAAAATTTAAAATTTATAAAAAAACCCATAGGTTTGCTAATTTAATTAAATACCCTAATATATAAAATGACAAAAACCCCTAGGTTTGCTATTCCGGCAACCACCATCCTAACTCCTTGGAAAATCGTCGCTTATAAGATAGACCGGACTGACTATGTCGTAACGCTAGCCCTTATGGCCTTTTTCGGTCAGATTAGTGAATTTTCGACCATTTCTGGCCTAGGTAGGTCGCATTGTACGTATTCTACTACCATCGACGGTGGCTTGCGTAATCCGCAAGTATGGGTTACAGGGGTGTTTTTGATAATTTTTAAACTTTTTTTAGGGTGTATTTAATGAAATTAATAACCTTATGAGGTCTAAAAATAATTAAAAATAAGGTAATATTTCTAGAATAATAGGCCAAACATTATTTGGAGAATAAGATTGGGAAATATGGACAGAAATAATAAGCCAAACATGTCCAATGACACCTAAACTATCAACAAAACAAGTTCAATTTGGTTGCCATAACCCTACCACTCAAGCGCCCAGCAACACCAGCAGTTGGGCAAACAAGCAGGAAATCCATGCACTTGGATTTCTTCCTAAATCATATAATTGACTTCAATCAATGTAGCACCAGATTCAATCCAACCAGATTCATTCATCATAACAATATCAATTAATATTAAATTAAACATGTCAACAATAAAAAAACACATACCCAATTTACAATCTGGATCCAACAAAAAGTACAAATTATCTTCTGGCTAACACTGCACACAATACTTAAGGGTGAAAAACTTGCAGGTGAAAAATCTTCATCATTTTCTACAAAGACAATACAAAGAGAGCTACAAAGTGACATCACAAAGAAAAAACGGAAAAAGAGGGAGAGAGAAAGAGAGAAATCATGAAGATAAAGGGTGGAAATTGTCTTTGTATGGTCTCTTTGTTTTTGTCTTTGTAAGAGTAGTATTGCTCTTTTCTACAAGGTCAAAATTTTCTAACTAGGTAACTAAACTGTTTTTCAAAAAATATACACTTCAAAAACAAAATGAACACATCACACCAAGACAAAGAAGTGAACGATGTAAAACAAGCTCAATCATCAGCCAAAACCAATAAAACATGATGAACAAAAATCAAATAGACTAAAAAACTTACAATAATAATGGCAGATGATAAACTTGAAGAAGAATAGTGGTAGATGAAGAACTTCGACAAAGAAGAAGAGCGGAGATGAGGAATGCAAACAAAAAAGAAAAGAGAGAGATGGGGAATGAAGATGAAGAAGAAGAGCAGCTTGCAGTTTTTTAAAATTAATTTGGGACCCAATTTAATTTGACCTAAATTTCATTTTAGGTGACACATTAAACATTTATCAGGGACGCCCGTCCATAACGTATGGATGGGCATCCAAAAATTTTGTTTTATAAGTTTTTGTTTAATTTAAAGTATGGACGGACATCCACTTCTTCCATAACATTTGAACGGGCGTCCATTAATTTTGTTTATAATTTTTTTTTAATTTAAAGTTTAGACAGACATCCATTAAAGGTAGGGCTGTGCAAAACCGAGTACCCGAAAATTCGGGTATCTCAAAAAATATACCCGCTAACCGAACCAGTTTTAGACTACTCAGTTTTACGGATACCCGAAAATTCGGGTCACAAACCGGGTATCCGATTTTGGTACCCGAATTTTTTAAATTGTTTGGCTACAAAATTTTTAAAAAGATTTCAAATATTAATTAACCAAAAAGAAAAAGGTTTTAACATGTAAAAATAGATTGAAATTTTAACAATTTAATTAAGCTCCAAAAGAGCTAATGAGAGAAGCTCAAAAGCTGTAAAATAATTTATATAAAATCCTACAAGCCTTCTTAAAATACAACCAAATAATTCAATGGTGTTTATGACTTTAAATAAGCTTTTCTTAATTCTTACTAATAAATAAACTCTTAGATAAGTTGTTTCATTGTCAACAACTCAATTGGATAATTTCGGCTTCAAATATGTAATTAATTTATAACTCTGTAATCTGCATTAGCACCAACTCAACAACTAAACATAACAATCAAACAAGAGCAGGCTTCACAACTTAACAGACTGCCATTAATATACAAACTGCAAACCGCATTTCTCAGTTTAACAACTCTGCAAATCTAAAGGAAATGAATATTCAAGGGAAAAAGCATTGCAGATGGCCTCACCACTTCCCAACAATCCTCTAACCTTGCCTCCCTAACAACAATCTCGGAGACACCGTTGGAAATAGTTCAACCACTTGAGTCGCTCTGCATACTCCTGCATTCCAAATTGCGAAATCACTTCAAGAAAATCATTTCTTCTAACCCACATACGCTAATACACATAGTTATCAAAACAATCATTTATAATTCTAACTTACGTACACAAATTCACATATTCCCGATATTGACTATCAAAGTAACACCTTTAAAGAAAAAAACATGAAGATCTAAACAGAACCTTTAGATGGAATGAAGTTTATGCCTCTGGGTATATTGAACAATGATAAATCTAGTTTATAGTATATGAGTTTCTCTAATGCAACAACTACAAAGTGAGAAAAAATCCGAACTTGATAGTAAAAATAGATGAAATATTGGATCCAAAGTAGAAATTAAGCTTAGAGGACAAAATAAAGAAAAAGAAGTACCTAATTTGGAAGGAGAAGAAGAGGTCTGATGAGAAGGAGAAGCCCTGTGCTAGTATTGAGTATTGTGTGCGGCTGTGTGCAGGTTCTGCAGGACTTGAGTACTGGAAGAGAGTGAAGAGACAAACTCACAAAGAGTGGAAGCGAGCAGTGAGGCGGAAGTTTACGCGTGGAGGGTGACAGGCGAGTGATGGCTACGACGGGTTTTAGTTTTAAGGCATCTGAAATTTTCAGATTTGGGGATTTTTTTTTGGGTTTTAGACTTTACTCTGATGTCTTTTTTTTTAATAAAAACCGGGTATCGGATACCTGGTTTTCTAAAATTAAATAACCAAAATTTGGGTATCTTATAAAAACTACCCAAACCGAGGCAGAACTTTCGCTACCCAAAATTGATTGAGGTTCGGATTCTTGCTGGTTTTTTTTGCACAGCCCTAATTAAAGGTGTTCGCCTGTCCATTAGTATGGACCCCCGTTCATTGAATATAGACGGGAGTCCATGATTTTTGTTTTTCAAATTTTTTAAATTTAAACTATGGACGAGCGTCCATTATAGGTGGACACCAGTCCATAGTAAATGGACTCCGTCCATATAATATGGACGGGAGTCCATCATTCATTTCGCATGGACGGGCGTCCACCTTTGATGGACATCTGTCCAATAACAGTGAACGGTTATCCATAGTTGATGAACGGCCGTTCACTCGTAAAATATTTGTTAAAGTGATATGTAAGCTGGTTTGAGTAAGGTGACACGTAATTCGGTGCACAATCTCGTGTCTGAAGCTTTATTGTTATTTACCACCATATTCTAAAATCCACTTTAAAAGAGTACATTTATTTCCTCTTAGATAAAATATTAAACTATAGTCTAGATAGAAATTTTTAATCAACGGCTCATTCAAGAGTCCAATATATAATTTGATATAGTTATATTATGAGTTAACGACTTTTTCCCATCCAAATAATGACTTAAGGATATGTTCCCATCTATAGATTTTTAAAATACTATTTTACTACCTATATTTATATTTCGACAGTGAATAAAAAACAAACTCACTCCAGACTGTTAGGGCTTTTGAAGAGGAGAGACTGATGAGTCTTTTGGTAGTAAAATGTTATATTTTGGTGTTTGAGATTTATCAGAATTTGACTTGGGGAGTGTGACTACGCAAACCCTAATTACTTAATTGTTCAAGAGTAGGTTTGAGGGACAAAGATCAAGGAAGAGAATAGTAGTGGTGTTTGGGTCGTAATAATATCAGAATCGAAACCTGAATATAAATTTGAATAATAAAGTGATATTTTAAAAGCTTATAAGTCAGAAAGTGACATTAAACTATTGGTTGGACCAAAAAAAAAAAGTTTACTCGCTATATTATAGATTATTTTTATAAAAATTTCAAATCAAATAATGGGTTAATAGAATTACCTTAGGGTCTGCTTGAGAGTTTTTTTTTCACTGGTTTTGGAGAGTTTTTAATTAGACTGGTTTTAAGGTGTTCTAAAACCATTACTTGCCAGATTTTTTATGAACTGATTTTGACTGGTTTAAAAACCCCAAAAACCAGTGTAGTATGTTTTCGAGGGGTTTATAAAATACCCCAAATCGGGGTGTTTTGGCCGGTTTAAAAATTTTATCCCAAAAAACCCCTTTCCACTATTATATTTTCTGAACAGTTCTCTTTCATAGTTTGTTGTTCTTGGATATGAATTAGGTTATTCAATGGAAAACCGAACTCATTGGTAATGTGGGAAGCTCAATTTGGCTTCTATTACATATATTTTCAGCAAATGTATTTGTTGAGTGGAAGTCAAATTATCAAGTATGCTAATAGTGTCAGCATAACGAATGTCATCAACTAAATTACATATTTTATTGATGACATACAAATAAATTAAATAATATACAATGAAAGAACTTACAAATAAGTTAAACTTTGGAAGGAACTTTGATACTAAGTATTGATAATTAAAAAAAATCCCAAAGTATTAGTTAAAGTTTGGTATTTTTATGGGTATATATGTAAATTTATTATTTTAAAAATTGTCACGAAAATCACTTGATAATTTAAAACTCTCAAAGTCGTTATGATAGTTTACCTTGATAACCTCTATCATCATATAGACCCTTAATCTAGAAAAGTACGGCTTATAATCGTGATAGCGGTGATTTCGCAGAAGAAACGTGAGTGAATGTCAATTTTAGTTAATAGTAACTTTCTTTATCAATTATTATAGACAGTTTAATATAAAAAAGAAAAAGAAAAAGCGAATGATGAGACCGCGTATACCTTCCTTACGCAATTAAAAAATTCCGAAAAAATTAAACAGTAACTAAAATTATCCAATCACACAGCATTAACAAATAGAAATCAACCAATGACAAAAGATCCAAACATGCTACGGCTAAGTATCTGCGGCCACGTAACATAGAAATCTCTCGAACCCACTAGAATTCCAAAAAAGAAAGCGGGGGAGACCTTGCCTGTCTTAAACCAGTAATTTTAATCCAACGGTTCACACTCCACGATCAGAACCTTCCAGAAATCAAATTTTATTTATAAACACTGCCCTGCTCCTTACCTTTCACAGAGAGTGAATCAACAAACACCACAAAGCGAAGCTATCAAATTCTTTGTTTTCTTGTTTTTTTTATTTTTCCCTCGAGTTCTGGTTAGTTATTCTGGGTAAGCGATGGCTGGTAAAGGAGAGGGTCCTGCCATTGGAATTGATCTTGGGGACGACGTACTCATGCGTAGGTGTTTGGCAACACGATCGAGTGGAGATTATAGCTAATGATCAGGGTAACAGAACGACGCCGTCGTATGTTGCTTTCACAGACACCGAGCGTCTGATCGGTGATGCAGCAAAAAATCAAGTCGCGATGAACCCAACCAACACTGTTTTTGGTACGTTTTCAACTGCTGCTTCTTACTTTTTCCCGCGAATTTGAATTTATGTTATGTTTTCTTTACTTTAGTTCCAGCTTTTAGGTATTATCTCTTCTTTTTGTAGAAGATGAGAATAGTTAGGGTGCTGTTGTATGAATTTAAAAGAATACAAATTTAGCAAAATTAAATCGTTGCAATATTCAGGAATTTGATAATTATTGACTATACTATTTAATATTTGCACATCAAAATAGCGTAATGGATAGGTACTGTGCCCTTTTTTGTTCTTTAATATTTGGAAGAATTGAAATTTTTTCAAGTTGTTGAAACTATTATATAGAAAGATCCCGCTGGAAAAAAAAAAATAATAATAATAAAAAAAAAACTAATTTGTTTCGAAAGAGTTGAAAAATATTATCATAATATTAAGATAATTGTAACATATTATCCTAGCGTAAGCTTTATAATTTTACACCGTCTGCTAATTTTCGATGAGCCAAACAGAGCAGCGTTAAGTTGTAGTCTGAGTTATTGGAATTTTAGAATTATATTTTGACTGAATTGTTCGTATTGGATGGTATGCAGATGCCAAGCGTTTGATTGGGAGACGATTCAGTGATGCTTCAGTACAAGCTGACATGAAACTATGGCCATTCAAGGTCATTGCTGGCCCAGGTGACAAGCCCATGATTGTTGTCAATTATAAGGGTGAGGAGAAGCAATTTGCCGCGGAAGAAATCTCCTCAATGGTTCTCATTAAGATGAAAGAGATTGCTGAGGCGTATCTAGGCACCACTATTAAAAATGGCGTCGTTACAGTGCCGGCTTACTTCAATGACTCGCAGCGTCAAGCCACAAAAGACGCTGGTGTTATTGCTGGCCTTAATGTGATGCGTATTATCAATGAGCCAACTGCCGCCGCTATCGCTTATGGGCTTGACAAGAAAGCTGGTAGTTCTGGTGAAAAGAATGTGCTTATCTTTGATCTTGGTGGTGGTACATTTGATGTATCTCTTTTGACCATTGAAGAGGGTATTTTTGAGGTGAAATCCACTGCTGGTGATACTCACTTGGGTGGTGAAGATTTTGATAACAGAATGGTAAACCATTTTGTTCAAGAATTTAAGAGAAAACATAAGAAGGATATTAGCGGTAACCCTAGAGCCTTGAGAAGGTTGAGAACTGCCTGTGAGAGGGCCAAGAGAACATTGTCGTCTACTGCACAGACTACAATTGAAATTGATTCTTTGTACGAGGGTGTCGACTTTTACACAACTATCACCCGAGCTAGATTTGAGGAACTGAACATGGACCTGTTCAGGAAGTGCATGGAGCCTGTAGAGAAGTGTTTGAGAGATGCTAAGATGGACAAGAGCTCGGTCCATGATGTGGTTCTTGTTGGTGGGTCCACCAGGATTCCCAAGGTTCAGCAATTGCTACAAGACTTTTTCAACGGGAAGGAGCTTTGCAAGAGCATCAACCCTGACGAGGCTGTTGCTTATGGTGCGGCTGTTCAGGCTGCTATCTTAAGTGGTGAGGGTAACGAGAAGGTGCAGGATCTCTTGTTGCTCGATGTCACACCTCTATCTCTTGGTTTGGAGACTGCTGGTGGAGTTATGACTGTACTGATTCCGAGGAACACAACCATCCCCACAAAGAAGGAACAGGTGTTCTCCAACCTACTCTGATAACCAGCCCGGTGTGTTAATTCAGGTCTATGAGGGTGAGCGTTCAAGAACTCGTGATAACAACTTGCTGGGCAAGTTTGAGCTCTCTGGCATTCCTCCTGCTCCGAGGGGAGTTCCACAAATCAATGTCTGCTTTGACATTGATGCTAATGGCATTTTGAATGTCTCTGCCGAGGATAAAACCACTGGACAGAAGAACAAGATCACTATTACAAACGACAAGGGTAGACTCTCCAAGGAAGAAATTGAGAAGATGGTGCAAGAGGCAGAGAAATACAAGGCAGAGGACGAGGAACACAAGAGGAAGGTGGAGGCAAAGAATGCGCTTGAGAACTATGCCTACAACATGAGGAACACTATTAAGGATGAGAAGATCAGTGCTAAGCTTCCTGCTGCCGACAAGAAGAAGATTGAAGATTCCATTGATGAGGCTATTCATTGGCTTGATGGAAACCAGCTTGCAGAGGCAGATGAGTTCGAAGACAAGATGAAAGAACTGGAGAGCATCTGCAACCCAATAATTGCGAAGATGTATCAGGGAGCTGGTGGTGATATGGGCGGAGGCATGGACGAGGATGGTCCTTCTACTGGTGCCGGAAGTGGTGCTGGCCCCAAGATTGAGGAAGTAGATTAAGTAATGAGGATTTGATGGTTTGGGCTGATGAATGTGGTGTCTTTTCTTTTTTTTATATGAATTTCAGTTGGTGTTCGAACTATATGATGTGGCCCTGTTTTTAATCTTTTTCTTTATAGTAATGTAATTTTTTTCCCCTTTCAATCCTTTTTTTTGTGGTAGCTGTTTTATTCTGCTAAGCTATTGTTCTGCGTAATTTGCCCTTCACTTGCCTAAGACTCAGTCCTTGAAAATTCATGCAGTTCTTTTAAGATGTGACATTGACAAGTTGGACAGGACTTATAAATTACAGTCTCAGTTATGTTATAAACTCAGAGAAAGTCTGAGACCTGGAAATGGAGATAGATCAGCATGGTCATGTCCGTGTTGAATTTCTTATGCTTAAAAGCTGGAGATAAAAATACTTTAGGAAACTAGTAGGACCAGTAGAGAAGTGATTTTAAGTATATTTGTATTTCAATTCCTACAGTTTTTCACAGTTTTCCAATGCAAAGCAAATGTGTACCTCAGTCCTCAGCCATGACGCTCTGGTTGTGATAAGTTAACAGCGTTCGCCAAGGGAGAAGAATTCCTCTAACTGCTGCATGGCTAGACCCAGACTCAGAATATGGTAACCTACAACATTACCTATGTCCATCTTTGAAATAGGTGCTCCAACAATATACATCATGTCAACTGCGGACCAATTCAAGGTATCAAATTGCTGGGCACCAATAAAACAAAAGGAACATGACAAGATGTTAAAAACTTGATAATCTAAAACAAATATACAGTAACTATGCTGGCAAGCAACTGACTTGAGAACATGGTACAATTTTCCTAACGATATCGATACTTCTATCCCATAGTTTCTCATACAGCATAACGAACACAGCAATAAGCCATAAGCCAGAAAACGCTCGCTCGAGGTCTCCAAAGGGATAAAATATACTCTCTAACAACTTGATTCTAAACTCTAGTAGAAATCCACTACATGATGAGGTGGCATTGTCCTTAAAACACTTTACCAACAACTTCTACCTGGAAAGCTCAGGAGCAATCCCAAACCAAAGCTATTCATATGCATAAAAACAAACACCAAACTATCAGTTTAAGAGATCATTGGAATTAAAAACGAGATCAAAAATTTGAAGAAAAAAAAAGTCATTTATATTGCATGATTTAAACTTTTTCCTTTCTTTGATACAAAATAATGGAAAACTGATGATAACTACTCTTACATTTGCCAGTACAGGCCTCTGTCAAGATAACAGGAGCTCATTTGCACTAAGATGAGGGCGAAGGCAAACACGAACTTCATGTTCCTCTGGTCCTACACGATGCTTAGGCACCATGATTTCTAGACCAGTTGCCTGTTTCATCACCGTATGCTTCTAGCTTGGCATCATCAGGAATCCTCGTTGGTAGAGGGATTTCTCTAATGAACTCCCCAGGAGGACAATGCTCAGGGGATGGATCTGTAAGCTTGAATGTCCTATCAGTTCTCTTGATAAATGGCATGCAGGCTGTGCTCACAGATGATATCTTTACAACACCATGGGTGAGATTATTCCACCAAGTGACTTTCACCCTTTTAAGATCAGCAAAAGGTAAACTGATAATTATTAGGTATCCTTGCTCATCCTCATATATGGTTTTTGCAGCCGTAACTGGCCCATAAACATTCTTCATAACCCCACTAAACTCATTTAACCATGACGGTTCAATGGGGTGCATCTCTGCATCCTGAACTCTATCATTATGTTGATTATTAATGACCAAACAACAATCTTCATCGTTCCCCTGTAGAAATAAATCCTTCTTCCTCTTGTTGCAGACATGTGAGAGATCTATTCCACCACCATTTGCATGGCTCATAGGCCGAGTTGACAAATTTAAACCAGAACCATTAAGCAATTTTTTTGGATGAGGTTGCTGCTGAGTCTTTAATGTAGGAAGAGGTCTCTCAAGCTCAAATTCTGTGTTGGGAAGGTTCCTCCATGAAGAAAATTCACTAGCCTCAGGTGGGACTGAGAAGTTCAAATCCCTACCTGTAAGTTCCATCCACCTCTTTTGTTCTTCCTCATCAAGACCCTTGAGATTTGGCAATGAAACAACCTCAATCCCATGCACACACTGTGGATTTGAAAGGCCCCTATAATGCTTCCGCTGCATTCTGTGAGACCGAACAAACCCCTTATCAACACTGAATGGAAACGGACGCTCTCCCTGGCGTGAATGCCCATTCATATAACTTCTCAACTGCATCTTACCTAATGCATTCTCAGGCCTTTCCTTAAAAACCCACATATACATATTCTCCATATCATGCTGAACCAAGAACACCTCAAGCTCAAGATCTGACTTATCAAAACCCAAAACCCCATTACTATCCCTAATCACCTTTTCCCTTAGATTTATCATTCAACACAGGCTTAAAATAATAAGTAAAGAAAAACCAAGCACCCCATACACTATCTAATCTCTTGGCACATTTACGCCCAGTCTTCGATGCGTTGAGCAAAGTATCAGACTCGTTAATTTGAGGTCCAAGGCCAACCTCCAGTATATCAAAAGGATCCGAATTCCACAATTGTGGTGGAGGACTACGCTCCGCTGATAACGGGAGATTAATATCAGGTGGTCTAGAGAGAATCATTGAACGATTCATCTCTCTGCCCAATTCTTCATGTGCTATTGCACTCGAATCCATTGATAACAGTGTCGATGGGTGGTGATTCTCCATAGACAACCCCGTAAGCAAATCTTCCCCCATTTTTAAACTGTATCCACTATATATTTACTTTTGTTTCAGGTGTAAAAATCAATTTCAAATCCCACCAAAGTCAATCCAAGCACCCATATAAATCAACTTTGTTTTTTAACAAAAAAACATTAAACCCCTCAAATTAACATCGTTCACTTAACGTTTGATAAACCATGTATTATATTGATGAATACTGTAATCAAGATTAATTCTTTCTTTCTTTTTGCCTAACTAGTGAAATACCAAAACAAAATAAAAGTCTGAACAAACAAGGGTTACCTCTCTACAAGGATTCAAAAACAAAGAAAAAAAAGTATGAATCGAAAGAGAAGAAGAAGTTAAACAAGAAAGATTGATCTTGAGAGATTACCTTTTGAGGTTTGGATTAGAATCCACAAAGAAACAGAGATCTTTTTCTCTACCAAATCCTCACCTCTCCAATAAGCAAAAACTAGAGAGAGAATTTGACGAGGAAATTAGGAAAAGGAAGTTAACGGTTTCTGTTAGAAAGATTGTGTAACTCGGTGATGAACGCTGACTCCGTATATTGACGTTATCTGGCAGTCACCGTAACAGTTTTTAATTTCGGTAGGGAACCAGAGGAGTAACGGTGACGGCAGGAGGCGTTAAAGGGTTTGATTGAGATAGTTTCTAGGTGGTGGGTCTTTCATTATATCTAGAAGGGCCTTGGAAGCCCAGCCCAATAGCAATTGGGCAAAGGGAGTATTTGGGAGTTTCGAGAGGAAGTGTTTTGCGATAAAAACGTTTTTTTTTTTTTTTCTCACACTTTACATTCTGGAAAACGTGTTTGTTCTTACAGTTTGTTTAAACATTATAAACTAAATTAAAATGAAATGTGTTCAGTTAACTAAATCATTCAGGAATTTTCTTCTTTGCATGCCATGCACTTTGTTTAGATTATTGAAAATAATAAGGGAATTTATATATCAATTAATGTTTTTTTTATGACCAGAAGTCTTCGGATCAGTTTACGCATACATCAACTAATTCTTAAGATATTAAAACTATTTATCAGGTACAAACTCCAGTCATCACTCCTATATCAATTAATGTTGCTATCTCGAAATTTTAAAATCAGTTGCTGAATTGGAGGATGGAGAAGATAAACAAAATCGACCATTTAATTCATCCGAATATTAGAGCAAGATATATTTTAGTAAATCACATTATTATTATTATTGTATGTGTATAATATAGCCATGCAGCCACCAAGTAGTTTTGGTGCTCGTATAACCTTATGACATTGCTATAGGTACCTCAAGTCGTGAAATAATTAAATAATCGACCTTTGCCTTTTATTCTACAAATTTAATACTAAAAAATGAATTCAGATCATCCAATTTTTTCCACAATATATTATTGATTCCCTAATCCAAACAGAGAAAAAGAAAAAAGAGACAAATACATCACAATAAGAAGAAATACCGAAAAAGAAAACCACAAAACACAGCTAGATCACCCATCCGCATTTCCACATAGCGGTTGCCTTTCTCACAATACACATTAGCAAGAGTGAAAAAGCAGGAAAAAAAGAAAAAAAAAAACCCATTACGTTACCACTCACAATCCCAAACTAGAAGAGCTTAGAGAAAACCAGTAGTTATTTAGCAGTAGTGTATGCATGTTAGTGCAGTCCCTTATACCTTTCAGTCACTTTCACATCCTCGACCAGAGAAAAAATCAAAGAAGGGTTGATCACAGGAACCGTCTTCGATGGCAGTGTTAGTTTCAGAGGAGCTAGAAGTCGAACCGATAGAAGGGGTTGTACTTGTTCTTCCTTGTAAAATTCCAGTTGGGTGCAAGGGGAAGAGAGGCAACGTTTCTTGATTATTGTCAATGCCGCCTTCGTTAATATTTCTCATTTGCATCATGACACTGTAGTCATATTGCTCAGGATCATACAGTGAACCTCCAAGAACTCTTGTATTCTCTTTTTGTTCCTCAACTTTTGGTCTCCTCTTAGCGCCACCGGGAACGGGAAGTAGCACCTTTGGACATTGTGGATAGAACCCTATTTCGCTTCCGCGGTAAGTGATATGGACCACAAACTGAAAGAAAAACAGGAAACAAAAAAACACACCATGTTACATAATACGACAATTGATGAACAAAAAGAAATTTGCATGCAGTGAGAATAAGTATTGGACTGAAAAAAGAAAAAAGGGAATTCCCTGTTAAACACGTTTACTCCGCATAAATGGGCAAAAGAGAAGGAAAATTCAACGAAATAGTAGTTGAAAAGTGACAATTCATACCAGCAAGTAAGCGAGCAAAAACTAAACAATGAATCTTAAAGAACTGCATCAAGCAAATATTCATGAAATGAACAATGCCAGAAAGCTACACACAGATTACAGGGATAATTTTAATCTTAAATCCAAAATAAAAGGGTTGAATTTAAAAAGAAATTAATGAAAAAAAGAACAAACAAAAAAGTTCGTAAGAATCCTCCAAAACAACCACTAAACAAAGGACGCACATCAGGTTTAGTCTTCAACACAGAAATCGAGCCCATTTGCATGTAAAGACAGCTTGGAACGAAAACTGAAAATGGATTAAAATAATAAAAACACGAACTACGAAATAATCGAAAGGAGATTGGAAAACAAAAAGTCCTCTTAAACCATTAAGAAAGAAAGGATATTGTTCATAAATTCCGTGAATCAAATAAAAATATGGTCCGAAACTGTATTCGAAACAAACCGTTAGCGCAAGGAGGGAACACAGGTTGAGCTTTATGAATATATCGATTGAAAAACGCCATTCTCTCTTGCTTCTGCTTCTGCCTTTGCCTAGCCTTATGATTCTGAAACCAGTAGAAAACATTCTTCCCTTCAATGTGACCGAAAGTCCTAAGCCTATTAGTTATTTGCTGTATTTGTTCTGCACTCGGCGTCCTAACACCTTGCTTGTACAAATTCTCAAGCATATTTATTTGCTCCTTTGTCGGGTTCCATCTTGAACTGGCCAGAGTCCCACTGGAACCACCCATGTCCATACTGTCACTCTCCATGTATTTTTCTGAATAGGGTTTTTTGGATCACAAAAGCTTAGGGTTTATGAGAGGGGAAGAATTTATATATAAAGATTTAGAGAAAGAAATGAGAGTGGAAGTGACTTACTTTTTGCATGGTGTTTATTACTCTTTTATAGAGAAAGACAAAGAGTCAAACAAAAAGGAGAAAAAGAGAGTGAGTGAGAGAGAGAGTGTGTATTGACATGCGTATTGTTTTTGGTGCTGAACATCTCTGAAAACATGGCGGGTAGCGGCTAAAGGGTGGGGGGCTTTGGTTTCGTCTTCTGCGTTAAAAAACGAAGAGACCATACAAAGTCGAATTTACCCATGTTGCTTTTTTGGTTTGTTCTGTAATGGTTGATTTGTAGCTTAATGTTTATGTCTCGGGAATGACAGACAGACACTGACTGAAAACGTAGGATACGCCATTGAAGGAAAGGAAGGGTATAATTGTCATTGGATAGAAAAAGACAGCCGGTTGGGTTTGTAAGGTGTAGGCAAGGGGTAGGCTTTGGGAATTGAAGTCGTAGCAGATGAATACAGATGAAGTTGAATCGTCTAGCCAAAGCCAGGCTTAGGTTACTGTGTTTATAGGTGGTGGGGGTTGGGGATTTTATGGCCCCTCTGACTTGTGATCAACCGATAAATCCTTCACTCTAATCCATAAATTTTTTTCTCTCTTTACTTTGATTTGTTAATTGCATAATTGGTTGATTAATAATAACTACATCTTATTCTCTGTTTTCTTGCTTGCTTTTTAGGTCGATCATGATTGATGAATACTTTGCTTTTAATTATTATTTTTGCATACTTTTTTCGAGTTTTAATATATTAACTTGTATACAGACTGATCGAAAGGATAAAACAACTCAATATGAGAATTATATCATATGAAACTCTTAAAGGAAATAACATTACAGACGAAAGGTTGAGTGCTCTACAAAATTAACAAAATGGGAAAAATGATGGGGGGAAGGTTGCATGCATGTCAACGCGCCATTAAAGCCCGCAGTCACACGGTCAATAAAATAGGGAGCAAAAGAGCCGATTATAGGACGGTGCAGCTCATGTGCTGACTCTCATGTTCTGCCATAATTGGAGTAGTTATATATTTTCCTCATTAATATTACAAATTCTTTACTCTTTATAATACATCTAATTAACTGGTAATTAAATTAATGTGCTTGTTGCGAATTGTGATCAGGTCAGGTGCCGCCACCTTAGAGCGCCGCCTCGTGAACCACAACACCACCACGGCACCACCCCCGCCCTATTCTCTGCTTTGTTCGGTACAGATTGATATATTTCATCTATCTTTCTAGCCAGGTCTAGGCTTCTCTTTTTTCTCTATATTTGTTCCCATACGACAATATGGTGCCTCTAACCCAGAGAATTTGGCTGCATCTGTTTGGGAAAGTTTTGGACAAACATTAGATTTATAGATATGAAAATCGGGTGCAGATGAAGAAAATTTCTACGGATTTTTCTTAACTGATGAATAAACCAGTAACTCCTACTTCTTCAATTGTTTAACTGGGACCTAATACTGGATCAATGGATGTTATTGTATTTCCTCGTCAAATTTAATTTAAGGACATGTGCGCAATGTATAATTTATTATTGTGGAGAGATATTTTTCCGGTTTCTGAAAAAAATCAATAACCTAGAAACAATGTTAAGTTATGGTAACCAATCCCATTAGTCGAGCAGTTTGATAAAGACTACAAGTATATTATTTAAAAAGAAGTTTTGAGTTTAAGTTTTTCTTCGATTGTTAATAGGTGTGTCCAATTAAAGCTCTTACTAAGCTTTTGATTGTTAATAGTGATAGTTTTAAGATCTCGGAAAATTAGTTCGGATGGCCACCGAGCTCTTAGCGGCTCTTGACTATTATTAGGAGTAATCACTGAAGTTTTAATTAGATATGTAATTTCAGAGTTTTTAGAGATTAATTTAGATGCAGATAAATATTTCAGTCATTATAAAAAAAAACAAGAGAAAAAAAATGTTAAAGTTATGGTTTTGCATTTTGTCTATTTTCATCTCTGGTTGGATATAATGACGTGTCCTTCTGCATTCGTACTTAACTTCATTTCTAATATTTCAATTACTTAATTTTGTTAGATAAGCCTTGATTCGGGGTCGGCCCCAACTCTTCAGACTGAATCACTGAATTGATCGTGTTAAACACCAATAATTCACTACAATCCAAATTCTATGGGGTGGTTGTGTTATTAAATTAGTTTGAATCCCATAATTATCCTATTTTTTTAAAAGAGAATATAAGAGACCATTGTGAATTATTTGGTTAAGTCTAGTATGATTGCACTGAACTAGGTGATTAACTAGTTCGATGATGATTATTTGGTATATTACTCAAGAGATATTGAATTTAAATTTCTTTTCATCGATTACTAATAAGAGTAGTCACAATAACTCTTATCTTATCGATAATTTTAGGGATTTTAAGAAATTAGTTAAAATACGTATAAACTGATCCTAATACTCTGATCATAAAAAATGAAAAAATAAAAAGTATGATTACACCTTAAAGAGGAATGATAAAAATAAAAAATAAATGTAAAATTTCATTAGTTGAAAATAGAAAACCACTGTCATTGCTAAAAACTGATTCAAGCCTAAACGTGGATTCACGAGATGACACAAATTAATACAATACGGACTTAGTTAAAAGTTGGGCCTACGAGTGGTACTTGATTGTCCAAGCCCATTCCATACACCCGATGGTGGCAGGGTGCGCGTCAGGCAGCAGAGAGGTGCACATGCGGAAGCGGGTCCTAGTCTGACTCGAGACTTTTGCCGTATTGCCCAATCACTACAGCAAATACAATTGGACAGATAGGCATGCATTATTGGACGATCACCCAAATTCAAATCATAACGCCCCATTGATCCATCACTTTAATGGCTCCACTGGACCTCCCTTATAACCAACATGGGCCACGCTTATGATTTTACCTCTGCTTAATTTACGGCCTTGTACTATTTTTTTGCATGTAGTGGACCCGAACCTGTTTAGCCCAACCCAAGTAAAAGTATAGTCGTGTTTTTTCTGGGATTATTTTAAGCTCCACTGCAATTTTCGGAAACTTTTAAAAACACCCCTGATCATAGGGTTTTTTTATACTTGTAGGGGCTTTTTGATATTTATAAGGTGCATTTTATAATTTTATACGTTTTTTTTAAATTTCAGGGAGATATATGATGCTGTCGGAAAATCGTTGGGGTAGTTATACTTAACTATCTGTCAGGGACGAATGAAATTAATCTTTTTTTTTTTTAAATCAAGGTCATTTAATTATTTTGTTTCCAAAAGTTAAAAACCCATCTCATAATTTTAAACAACCCAATAAAAAATCAAGTCTATTTACATAATGATTTCAATCAACTATATGTCCACTAATCTAGGATTAAATACACGTTATATCCAAAGTCAAAAGTCATTTTTATTGCATAAATGACTCTAGTGATGATATAAACTTTGTTCTCTAATTTTAACTAATTAAGAATCTACAATAGTAACTACCGCTGTGTGACAAAGTGGTTTGATAGAGTATTTTAAATGTATTATTCAAAAGATCTTAAGTTCCCAAGTCCCTCTTCGGGTACTGATAGAAGTAGCCACTGAAATCTTACTCGATCAATAGTTCAAAGGTAGAGGGGTCATGACTTGGAACTCCGAAATGTTGGTTTGCGGGGAAGTAAGAACCAATACAACTTACCAACTAAGCTTTGTTCTCATGAGAAGGTCCAAGCAACTTCTTATTATATAAGAAAAAGCATCTAAGAGCATTAACAAATGTTCATATTACACCGCCCCTTATTTTGGACCTTTTAGATGTTTCACACAAATACGTTGATTGACATTTTTGTTACCTAAGATTAAGAACAAGCTTTAAAAAGGCTTGATCACACCATAGCTGGTCATATTCTATCAAGTAAACGCCAGCTAAGATCTTGATGTGTGTTCTTTTGTCCCTTTTCTCTAAAACCCAATTTGCCTATTAGACTAACCATTGATGCACCGACTGGGTGATGCAATCACTACCCTTTATTTTATTTTCTATTTTTTAACATTTTTATTTTTATATTTTATATTTTATGATTAAATATTTAAATGACACATACGCTCTTGCTAGCCCATGTGAGCTGCTGTCCAACCGTTAATACACACATCTCTACATTGTGTACAAGATTTTTCCCATTTCCCAATCATATGAGTGTCTCTTTTTCAGCTCTTTGGTTTTTATACCCAATTTTTCAAAATCTATTATTTATTAGCTAAAGTTTTTATTTTCATTGGATATTCAATTTTTCTGACTTTTTTTTTTTTTTGTTAAGTCTTTGTATATATTGAATTTCCATAAAAGTCCAGATTCCTTGTAGCGTGTGTAAAAGGCAATATATATATGGTCCTCAATGCCTTACCATAAGGAATCTTAGTTTGTCAAATGAGGATGTGAAATTGCAGTAATAGGAGGTTATTTCCGGTTGTTTCAGTTTCAGGTGAGAGTTTTGTTTTCTTTGTTTTTCTCTAACAAAGTAATTAATTGTATATTGTAGTTACTCCCTTCTGGGTTCTTCATTTTCCTCAAAAAGTGTGATTTTTGAAGTGAGTTTGTTTTTGGAATTTGGAGTAAAATCTTTTTGAGCAATTTTCAAAAACCAAGAGTATTCGTTACTGGGATGTGAATTTGAAGGCCAAAAATGAAATCTTTCAGTGGTTTGGGTATTGGTTTGAGCCTAGTTTTTGGTTGCCTTCTCTTAGCTCTTGTTGCAGAGTTATATTATTTGTTATGGTGGAAGAAGAGAATCACACACAGACAAGATATAGAAGCTGACTACAGCAACTATGCAAAGGAGTTAATTAAACTTTTCTGCTGGAAAAAACCCTCTTCTTTACATAGTACCAATACTCATCAAGATAGAGAGCCAGACCATAGTACCAATACTCATCAAGATAGAGCGCCAGACCACCCAGTTGCTAATGCGCATGAACCAGACCCTGAGTTAGGGACAAGCAAAGATTTGTTAATAAAAGCTTTAGGAGATGAAAGCGAAGTTGCAGAGCTCATGAGACTTCACAATCTAGCTGGGCCTCCAAGATTTCTCTTCACAATCAAAGAGGAAACAAAGGAAGATATGGAGTCTGATGATGGGAAATCTAGAGGTGATAGAAGCAGAAAAGGTTCCAGAGCAAAAAGCTTGAGTGATCTTATAGTTACAGTCGACTCCCCATTTTTAACTCCTTTGGCTTCTTCACCACTCAAGTCTCCTTTGAATCCTTTGGATTCTTATCACCACCGTGGATTCAACCCTCTTTTTGAATCATCAGGAGCAGCTGGCTTGAATGGATTGAGGTCTTCCCCTCCTCCAAAGTTCAAGTTTCTGAGAGATGCCGAGGAGAAATTGTGGAAAAGATTATTGATGGAAGATGCTGAGAAAAGGATTCCTAAGCAAGAGAATTCAGTGCTTCAAGATTCTGGTGTTAAAGCTCTTAACATTTCAACAGAAGACACAGTAGAAGGGTCTTTTCTTAAGTTCATTGTTGGTCAACATTTACCGCAGTTTCCTTCAAGCACTTCTCAGGTACTTCCATTGGCGACTTCACCAACAACATTCAGACCACTAGACAAGAAGCCCGTTCTTCAAAATTAGGTTGATTCCCTTACATAATTAACATGAAATGGTTTCTGTTTATTCTTTTTGATTTGGTCAATTAGTTTTTCAAGATACTTGTGTATTAATCTGAGCTTCTTCTCTAAAAATCTACTGCTCTTTCTTCTTCTTCTTCTTACTTTTTTGTTAGGTTAAAATAGTTATGAGATTATGACCAATCTCCATTATTAAACACTGTTGGGCAGAGAGACAAATCCTGCAAACATGCTTAGTTAATTAAAGACTAAAGTGGAGGTGAGTGGGGTTAATATGTTCATATTTTGGGTCACATTCCATGTCAGTTAACTTAAACTGTAATTCTTCATGTGCTTGATTGTTTATTATCATTTACTTCCCATTGGAGGAGGGCATATAATTATTGTTTCTTTAACATGCTGCTTCGACCACTTTCCCAATGCCTTCCTCTTTCTTCTTAGTATCTGTATCTCTTCTTATTTCTGGGTATTCTTAATATATTTATATGGTATCTGTACACAACAACAGAGGGCTTCTTAATTAATATATATATATATATTGGATTAGTTTAGATCAATCAAGTTTAGACAACTTTACATTCGGCAAAGATAATGGTAGATTATATTATATATATATAATATAATTATCTTAAACATATCTTTTGTGGCCCTTATTACGCGCTGAAGCTCAAAATGTTGTACAGCTAATCAAAACATTAGGAATCCTTTTGCTTCCGCTGCTGGTATGGTAGCCTGGTAAAGCTTAACCCTTTTCCTCTTTCTTTGGCTGATTAAAGTTGTTGGAAATTTATGCCTTCCCTTTTTTCACCTTTTATTTGTCAACACGCGTGATCGAAAGAGTCTCCAACCCAACTATGATAAAAATGGTTGTTAAACCCAGTTTATACGGGAACCCATTTATAAAATTTGCATCTACCTGAAAAAATGGATTTGTAATGGATAAATTTTTTGAAGTAAACTATCTCTAGATGATCGAAGGGTTCGATGTGATCTCTTGGATATATTACTCAAAAGACCTTAAATTTGAGTTTCTTCTCGATTATTAATCAGAGTAGATACTAGAGTTTTTATTCGACCGATATTAGTCAAGTAACAACCCAGTCATAAGAAAAGAAAAATTGAACATTGTCTTGGATTTGTTATAGAAAGAAAGGGGCATTTAATATTTGCTTTTGAAGAAAGTCATAATCAACAAAAGATGACAAAGTAGAAAGAAGTGCGATGTCGTGAATAAGTCTATGAACTTTTACCTAAAACAAGAAGAAATGTCGCTGTTATCACGCGATTCCCCTAAAAAGGTTGCCCCCACCTTCAAGTATCATATCCCTTGTTCATACAATATTTAAAATTTGAATCTTTCAGAATAAGAACGGTCCAAAAATAGTGCTACTCCAACGTATAGAAGAATTTCAGTGACCATAATTTCAAAGGTTTAAGTTTTTATAAGACCCAGTTAACCATTCGTTTTCAATGTTGTCCATATTTAAGATGTGGAGGATTAGACGTGTTGTTTGGATGAGGATGACTCCATGTGAGAAGAAGTGGTCCATTGGGCCCATTTTCATTTGAACCAGAACGACTTCTTGTTTTGTTGATACCATATTGCCGTTTTTGTTCTTTTCCTTTTGGTTCTTCCCAACTTAGCCGCTGCAAAATCTTGCAAAATTTCAGATTTCAAATATATGATCCTCAAAAAACATCATCCCAGAGTTTTATCCAGAAAATGCAAAGATGGGGACCAGTCCAGTCCAATTTGAACTAACCATTAACCTAATTTCTACCTCAACCACTCTCTATTTGTTAGAAGTTTGTAGAAGAGGAGCGTAGTTAAGACTTGACTTCTCCACTAAACTTTATCAACTTAAGCTGGTGGACTTTAAAGATACCTAATGTTAATCACCATTAGGTGCCCTATTGTAATAGAGTAAAGGGGTTCAATATGGGTACCTGAGTTTGAGTCTTTTCAAACACTAATTGTTGAAGAATGAGCTTTTCAAGTAGTCGTTAGTTTGTTATGAAGTTAGTTTCAAGTAGTCGTTAGTTTGTTATAAAGTTAGTTAATCAGTTCTTTGAGTTAGTTAATGTTTGTTAAGTCTGTTATAGGATTGCTCTATATAAACATATACTGTTGTAACTCTGTTTTCTAATTCAATGAATTCAATATCATTTTTCATCTTTGAATTAATTTCATCATAGTATTAGAGGATGACAATTGAGGAGATTTACCCGGTCGTTCACTTCAGGGTTCTGGAAGATTAGTTGATATGTGCACAAACTGATTCGGACACCCTCGGTCGCTGAAAAAAAAAAAAAAATACAATAGTGTTTGTATTAAATGGGTAACCTGAAAATGTTTATAGGAAATGGGTTACATTCTTCAGTAAATTTCTGATGCAGGAAAGAAGTATAAAAAGGGTTACATTCTTTTGTTATAGTGTTTAATACGACGAAGCTTCGAGGAAGCTTGGAGATATTCACTAATAATGTCTACAAATTCAGGCAACATAGCCTAAAACAAATCGATTGTACAGAGAGAACAAGACAAGAAGACAAGTAATTAAGATTGGATAAATTTTTAAACCAAACAAAAAAATGAAATGCTCCGTTTTGTTTGCCAGCTGGAAGTAGGTATATTGCCCTTTACCTTGCTGGATAAGTAATAATAATTTGCACAAGGAGATGTTGACAATGTTTGATTTGAGAATGTTTAGCACCGGTTAAAATCATTGCTAATAGATAAGAAAGACAAGTGAAATGGGTCAGTTGAAGAGTACACGAAATCTAATTACAAAAATGTAACGCAAGATTCGGAATATTATAAATAGTTCTACATGATGATACAATTATGTATTAAATGGGTAACCTGAAAATGAATGGCCCTTGAATTATGTTAGGATTCCATATCGAGATCTCATACTTATTAAGTATAATACTTAAGCTTAGAAGCTCTTCAACCTATCAGGTTGGTCTTTTGGGTTAAACTCTTCCTTAGGCTTGAGTTCTAACAAATTATCAGCCAAGTAAGAGTTCTAATGGTCATTCAATTAGCAACTTTGGGAATTTGAACTTAAAGACTATGTTAAATCATTCTCTTGCTTTTTTACCATCAAGAGACGAATTTGAGAAATCATGTTAGATTCTCTTTTGCTCTTTTACTTTTAGGCTCATTGGATTTATTACAATTATGTTTCCATAACACTGAAATTGGGTAAGGAATGTGATTTTTATATTAAGAAAATTATAAAATTAAGGCAAATAGATAGAAACCATGGGAACTTAAATTTGAGAGACCATGTTAAATTATTCTCTTGCTTTTTTACCATTAAGAGGACTAAAACTTGGGAGACTATGTTAGATTCTCCTTTACTCTTTTACCTTCAAGTCACACAGTGGTGGTTTATTACAATTATGTTTCCATAATGCTTAAATGGGTAAGGAATGTATTTTTGTGTTACGAAAATTATAAAATTAGGAAAATAGATAGAAATGATATTCATGATTTTGTCTATGATAATGGTTATAATTGATTGTTTCAATTGCAGTTTGGTACAATCAGGGTCATACACTCATATAAACCCAAGTAAAATCAATAAGGGGTGTCTAAGCCAACTTATACACCTCAACTAGTCCCCAAAAACCTTGGAATTATGTTAGGATCTTACATTGGGACCTCATACCCACCACGTGTGGTACTTAAGCCTAGAGCCTCTCCCACCTATCATACAAATCTTTTGGGTTGGATTATCCCTTGAGCTTGAGTTCTAACAAACTATTAGTCGTTGGATTCTCCCTTGGTCTTGAGTTCTAACAAACTATCAATTGGCTAAGATCTCAAATGGCCACTCAATTAGCAATCGTGAGAACTCAAACAGCGAGATCATATTAGATTCTTCTCTTGCTCTTTTACCATTAAGAGGACTCGAACTTGGGAGATCATTTTATATCATTATCTTACTTTTTGATCATTGAAGAGACTCGAACTTTAGAAATCATGTTAAATCCTTCTTTTGCTCTTTCACCATTAAAGGGACTTAAACTTGGAAGAAGATTTTCCTTTGATATTTTAACTTCAATCACCCATTAGTGGTGTATTATAATTATATTTCCATAACGCTGAAATAGTTGAGGAAATGTGACTTTTGTATTAAGAAAAATTATAAAATTAAGAAAATAGATAGAAATGACATTCATAAAATTAAGAAAATAGATAGAAATGACATTCATAATGGTTATTGATAGTTTCAATTGAAGTTGGTTCAATCAGGCCCATATAAGCCCAAGTAAAATCATACAGTAGAGTTTATCGGAGTGAGCTATTTGTGGTTTGAAAAATTCCGGCCCAGACCGGAGGTGCCTGGGCCTTCCGAGGCGGTATATGGATCTGGATTATGGATTGACCCGGAAACAAATCGAGAATACTCGAGGGTCGAGATCCGGATATAATTAATTAATTAAAATTTAATTATGTTAAATTAAAAAGGAAAAAAAATAAAAAGCAGAACAATACCCTAAGTCGACTACGTCTGAATAGCAGATAAAATCTGTATCAACACATCAGAGAGTCGCTCTCCTGCGCCGCTCAGCACGAAGCCGAGGTGGACCAAGGACTCCGGTAGGCTGTTCGAACTACAGACACGACGCCGGCGAATCTTTCGGCCGTTTATTTCGTCCAGCTGCTCCAGAAACCTGACGTACAAGTTTCAACAGGTTTTTTTTTCAAATTTTTTATCTTAAAAAAAGGGTTTATGTATTCATTTGATAATATTTGGTAGGATATTTATTTGATTGATGCATATAGGTATTCAATTGACTTTTCAACAATAATCTCTTATAAGATTTTCTTATTTTCTTATTTTTAGATTTGTTAGATTTTTATGTTTTATGGATCTGGGAACCAAACAGTTATACCTGGAAGGGCTCCGTGAATTTTCTAGGCCTAACATAATAACATGGCTGCCTTCGGATATCGGGACTCGGGTGCTTTCAATTTTTACTTCTCAAGTAGTGTTAGGAACTCTAATTGGTTGATTGTTCCAAGTCCCGTTATGGTGCAATGTGAAAGAAAAACTGAAATAAATTCAATTAGTTTAAAACTTTAGAGAGTTGAGAAATTCGTACAAAGGTGGCTTGATTTTCCCTTACCAAATTGATTTAATTTAAGTGATACCAATTAGGAAATGCTATCTACTTTTGGGAGTTGAGGGGGATAGACGAGCTAAGGGGGATAGATTGAATTTCTTTGTTGAGTGAAAGATTCTGAATCTGTATATTTGTGGTTTTGACACAAGCTTTCTTGCAATCTTCAAGTCAGTTCTTTCTTGTGCTTGTTAACTTCTGAACTTAGGAGTGCTTTAAACCCCAGTAACAATATCATTGGGTTGTTGTGTCTTGGATATATATGTATTGTAAGAGAGGCTAATGGAACTAAAATCTAGTACATTTGTTGTACTTTAAGTGGCCTGGTTGGCTGACCTGAATAAGTGGAATCCTTGGATTGAGCCTGGCTGCCAAGGAAAAGTGGCTTCCTTATTTATCCATGATTTTGGTAGCTAAAAGGTGTGCAAATATGTCAGATATTTTATCTGGCCTTTCTAAAGGTATATATATATATATATATATATACACCAGAAGTTATTTTACAGTTGTTGTTGAGTTTCAGATTGGAAAATGTAAATTGCATATGTGAAGGTGATTATTAATGCGAAAAATTTATTTTTCAGGGTAGCCAGTTGATCTTACAATCAACATGGTTGAACTTTTGTTTTTCAAGTGGAAACGTATCTGTGCAGATGAATGTACAGGAATGAACTTAACAAGATCTCTTTAATGTAGCATTACTTGTCTTGTTACTCCTTATCCTTTTCGCTTTTTAACCCTTGTATCTTTTTGGGTTCATTCCACTGTGGTTCAGATTTTTCTTGAAAGAGTGATTGATAGTACTATGCTTTGATATCTGCAGCCTGAACCAATACAGTAATGGGCCGAAAAGCTGGTTCGCTGTATATAAACTCGAAGAAATTTGGGAATGTCGCCAAACCTTGCATGAAGGAAATGATAACATTTCTTAATTGCTTGTCTGTTAACCAGATGAATGATGAGAAGTGCGTTCGGCAAAAGGAACTTTTGAGTACCTGTATGGATGCACAGGTGATGTAACTTTGATTTATCATAAAAATTCTGTATCCTATCTCTTTAAATAATTTATATACTTTAGAATATTTTCCTTATTTTAAGATATTTAGTAGTTTCTTTGGCTATCTAATGCATATAGAGGTCCTAAAGTTTTTGGTTGCTTTTGTTGCAGACAAATAAAAAGAATAAGCCTTTTGGAAGCATTAATTACCACCTGCAGAGGCTTAGCAAGGGAAGGAAGTAGTTCAGATTTAGGGAAGAAGCATGTTTTAAACCTGCACATCATCTTTCAAGTTCATCAGTTGAAATATTTAGCTGTGAGAAAGCGATCTAATTGTTGTTTTTCTATTTTGATTTTCATGTACAACTGTTAGAAAACTTTTGGGGCATTTTTACTTCGCAACTTTTTGTAGTTTAAATCAATACATATGAACTTGTGGATTTTCAATAATATGTGATCAGAGTTTTCGTGGCGTAGTTAGGATGCAGTGAAGAATCATGATCTGAAATGTTACTTAAACATGTAATTTGCATATTTTATAAAAATCACAGCACAGAGCTGTGCACCTTCGAACTAAGCTCTGCGAAGTGTAGGTTCTTGTGTCCATCATCTTGTCTTCAAGATATCTAATCATGGTCATGTATCTCAGTGTTTTTTTTTCTTTACCAGTGGAAGCTGGTTTATGGGATTGCATTTCATGTCTCCATTAAAGACAGTACCATTTGATCTACCTTGCATATTCAATTTAAGTTTCATTATTTGATTTTGATCAATTGTGTATGTGTGATTTGGATTGGCTGTATCGTACTGAATGATCTTTTGCAGAAATTAGAAACTTTTGGTGTTGCTTAATGATTTTACCAGATATTTCAAAATTATACATACATGATTTAAATGGGAACTCTGAAGTTCAGGCGCGAGGATGAATTAAGCTATAAACCAGGTGGATACCTTCCTATATGCTATAAACTATGGCAGTCTCAAAGATTATTCTGAAAAGCCGAGCCAAACATGCCTATAGAAACATCGATTTTTCTGACTGATGAACTGGGTTATTTATATACTATAAACCATGGCAGTCTCAAAGATTATTCTGACTCACATGGTCCAATTTCTAGGGTGTCTAATAAACAGTAACTTGGTCCAATGAAGACCTCGGGTTTCAATTGAATCGGTTGAATCGGGTCGGGTTTTTAAACACTGATAAATTATACAGATCATGAAGATCAAGTAGTCAACTCAGCCTCGATATTATTGGGGCCAGCACATTTTAAGTTAGCTGGAGGAACCCCTATGGTATTGGTACGTCCATAGCTTTATAACATAGATGTAGCAATGATTCGGTCCAAGGCTGTAATTTCAAACAGACTTAGGAGCTGGTGGTGGAGGACCGAAAGGTTCAGCAATGAGGCCCATCACCTCAGATTTTGCTCGTGTATCAGTATTACATTTAACTTTTTGTGATATGAATCTGAAGAGAAAAGAAACTGATCGAATTTTTAATCTAAAATCTCTTGGAATATAACAACTCTTGGTCCTAATAGTAATGGAAGAACTGCGCATGTAATATCTTTTTCCATGGGATATCAGAGCTCGATTAATTTTTGTCGACTGATGTGAAAATGGGAGAAACAACTGCATGCTTGTTCTTTTAAAGCCTTCAATTAAAGGTGCGCTATATTAAGGCCATGTCTTGTAAACTACAGAAAATGAGCAGTAAGCATCTAATTTATGTCAGAAACATGTGCAATTATGAAGTAAAGTTTCGTCATAGTATCTCTTTTGATGTAGAAAAATTAAGGCCGCAGCCAACCACTGGTATTACAGCCGAACACAGACAGAAAAATGGTACCACACTCAGTCTCAACTCTCTCTCTCCTTGTCCTTGTGGGAATCATGTTTCCAGTCATCCACTTGACCTCTTGATGTCGTCCCCATTTACATCAATTTTAAGATCCCCACAAGGCTGTCGTAACGAAAGTAGTCGTCTCTTTCCTGATCCTGCAACGTTTTGGGACCTACTAATTCTATCAATCTCATTATTTATCATTATTTTATGTTGTTTTAAAATTACTAATCAGTTGCAAAAGTTGCGCCATCTCTGTACTGGAAGGGGACAAATGAATGTGTTAAGGCTGCCATTTCTCTTCCTTTCCAACTAAATCTGCAAAAATGAAAGAATGGCTTTTGCCATTAAAATTAGCAAAAAAAAAAATAGCCCTACGTACACTGTCAAAATTTAATTGATAAGGAATTAGATTCCAACACCACCCAGTACTCTTCATTCTTAGAATCTTTCATGTTTAAACAAATCAAATGTTACACGTTTCGGATAATATATATATATATCACCAAGCTGTGCGAAGGTGGCACGATGCTTCATGCATGCAATAGCAGCAATACCAGAAAAAATAAACAAAAGAGAAGATTACTATATAATAATAACTCCATGCAGGTGAAATGTATAGTTAAACTACATCTCATATATTCTTCTTGCATATCTGATATTTTAATTTTGTTGCACTTAGAATATAAATAATTAAGAATTTTGCGCAACATAGTTGGAATCTTTCCCACTCGTCTTTACTTTATTTGATAGCTCGGATGATTATCCTTAAGCACTTTAGTAATTTAAATGCAGTGATTAATCAGAGAATCTCAATAATACAATAATCTAACCTTTTTTTTATTTTTTATTTTTATGAGTGGAGGTATCTAGACTAGCTTACGTGCACCTGAATTAATGCTTCACGATCCTAAAACTACCAACCGGATAATAATTCCAGTGATTATCCCTATTATCAATCAAGGAAGGAAGTCAAACTCAAAATCTTGACTAATATACTCAAGAATCTCTATCGAACCACTTCGGCCATCCAGTGGTAATTGAATATAATAATCTAACTTCCATGGATGTAAAAATGTAAAAGAATTAATTCTATTCTCATTTATGGCAAAAAATATTCATGAAGAGTTTACTCAACACTGTATGCAAATATGGACATTTTGTACTAAGAGTTTTTGCCTACGTTCTACTAATTTTTAGAGAATATATTTAAGGAAAATTTGTCTATAAAATGAGAAGAGGGCTATAGTTTACAAGACTTTTAAAAAGATTTTACTTTCAAATTTAGTAGAAAAATGGGGGCTATTTAATACAAATTTTACGAAAAGTTATATCACATTGAAATTATTTTTAATAAGATAATGAATATATATGATGATGTATAATTTTCCAATAGTTGTAAATTATACTGTTCTTTATTTTCATAAAGGTATATTTCACTTAGCTCCCTTGAAATTTATAAACTGTTTATTTAACCACCACAAGTTTGAAAAAATTAAGAGAAACTTCGTCGAAAGTCTAAAATTTGAAGTTTTTTATACACCTCTCCTATTATATTATATGCATGCATCCAGAGCATGGGAAAAAAAGGTGATTGGATCCCTAGAAAATTCTAATATTCATAACAAATGGTGGGAGTTGTATGTAGAAAATTGCTTTGTCGTGGAAAAGTAAGTGCAGATAGATGATGCATCATGTCATGCATGTACAATAATACAAAGATAACGAAGGATCGATGATGATAGTAATCGTAGTAGTGGTGCTGGTTTCATGCTTTTTGAACCGTCCAGATCACTCCCCCATATATTCCGTAGGATTTTATTTTATTTAATGGACCTACTTTTGCTGATATGGCACTATAATCCCGACCATCAGCATCTGATGACTAAGATTGACGTTGACTTCCTCTTTGTCACCACATCACGCGGTTTTAATGGGCCACCAACACGCAGCCCATTCCTCTTTCCTCGAGGTTTCTCTTCAGGTTTTCTTTGTTGTGGGTTTTTCTTTTTAGAGTAAGCGATTTTTTCCCACCAAAAGTTTGGCGAATCCACCGTCTCACCCCTGGTTTCATAAATTGCAATTCCCACCCTTAAATTTATAGAAAGCTATTTAATTTAACAGTTCAAAGGGTAAAATAGTTATTTCAAAGATAAAAATTTTAAAATAACCCTTGACTTCTCAAATTCATCCCACCGGCAATTTCAAGCTATTCTAGCCTATTCTCGACGCAATCGACCTCTCTCGACACCACCATTACAATCCCCTCAACCCCTACATTAAAACCCCTAACCTCCTTGTCTGCTTGAACCCCCTAATCGTCGGCCGCTGCTCTTAGTTTTAGTCAGTTTTTTATCCAAATTTTGACAGGTCCCAACATTGGAAACTACCCCCAACACCACGATAGCATCATCAGCTTTCCCCCATCAAAAGCCCCCAACATCGCAGATCGTAATTGCCCGCCGATTGCCGCCGCCTCTCCCTTAGGTTTTTGTGTTTTTTCGTGCTTTTCCAACAAAATTTCGGCACCTCGTCGAGGTGTAATCGAGTGGAAAAGTTAGGAGTTTTTGTCAGGAGGATAAGGGTATATTGATGGTGGTGTCGGGGAGGTCCAATGGTGTCAGAATCAGGTCGGATTTTTTACTTGGCTAGGATCCTCTAGGGGTTATTAGAGAGAAATTTGAGATGTAGGGGTTACTTTGCGAGAAAAATAATGGTGTTAATTTAAGGGTAAGAATCTATAATTTATGAAACTAGGGGTGAGCACTGGAGATTCGCCAAACCTTGGGTGGGAAGATATCGTTTACTCTTCTTTTTATTATTGGTAAGTTAATTAGAGTGAGAAGGGTTTCCTACGATTGATTTCTATTGGTTCTTGCTGAGTGGATCCAAATTTTGCCACGTCGGAAGCGGTGAGTCAATCTTAGCGGATGAAATGTTGAAATAGTCAAAAATTATGTGCTCCAAGTCTCCAACAATATCTAATGAGAAGTGGAGAATCAAAATTCCATAATCCATATAGAGTAAACCACTTTTTCCCACCTAAATAGTGGCTTAATGCCTTAACGGCACTTCCTCACATACAAACTTTTAAAATACTACTTTATTACTTAAATTTATATTCTGTTTTTAATTTCGATATCATTACGACCCTATACCAAAACCCTGCAAACCCTACTCTTATCGACCTCTATCAATCTTCGACAATTGAGTAATTAGGGTTTACATAACCGTCCCTCATAAGTTAAATTTTGATTAATCCTAACCACTAAAATTCAACTTTCTACCACCAAAAGACTTATCAGCCAGCTCCATTCTTCAAAAGCTTTAACTGCCTGGACCAATTTGCTCTCTGTTCGCTGTTAGAATATAAATTTGGGTAATAAAATGGTATTTTAAAAGTTTGTGGGTGGAAAAATGTCATTAAACCATATAAAGTAAAAGTGTTAAGTACCAATTATTAAGTTTTATTTACACGAAATAAATAAAAAGCAGCTGATGCATTTGATTTGCCATAAATATATAAACGTGGATAACTTCATCAAAAAAAGAATGTCATATCACTCTTCTAACATTGAATATTCTTTTAAGTATTATTATCATCTCATCTTATCTTCTTCCTAATAAATGAATAAACAACACATCAACATCACTCTTCTCAAGCTAACAATTTTGTACCAAAATTTCTTGTGAACAAAATTAGATACATTCAGAAGAAGATATAAACATAACTTATACGTAGAAAATATATCAGAGCTACTGTTTTTTCATGATTGGTGGGAAAGTGGGATTTCTTATGGTAGAAGATATGCATGCATGGCTTCTAATGTAATTCCTTGTCATAAATTCCCGCCCTCCCACAAACAAAGCGACTTCCATGATCCTCTATAACTCAATTTGCGGTCTCAATCCAAAAAAATAAAGGGGATTCAACAGAGAAAAACAGGTAAAAAAAAGAAGGAAAAGGACAGAAAAGAGAGACAAATTACAAATTTGAGTACATGATTTATGCTTTAAAGTTTAAAGACAACTGGATGATTTAAAGAGTTGATAAAGATGGTTAAATTCATGCGCCCTTTAATTTCGTAGATGACTTAGCCAGAAAGTACTTCATCCATCGTTGTATAATTGAGCAAGTTCCGTGATAAACAGGTGCTGTATGTATCTACATTAGCAGTAATCCATTAATTATTCATCTCAAAAACTTTCTTAATTTAATACCCTCCAGTGTTTATTGATAGATATATATATGTTTATTTATTATTTTCTGGGGGCAATTGGCAAAGGTAAAATAACGTGTTGATGTCGGGTAAAAGTTACCAAGTTACATGAAATTCATAACCTACGATTTGATGCTTCAAGTTTAAAAGATAAAGCAAAAAAATTATTGTACCTCATTGGAATTAGAAATCACCAAAAATATAAAGAAAATGGTACACCTCCATTTTCTTATGTCTCTCCATAAATCCTCAAGGATAATTTAATGCCTGACATTTTAACTCTTGGGTTGATAAGGGTTTTTTTTGGTGTCTCTCCATAAATTTCTAAGATTGAATTGATTTTTGAATGTTTTATTATGAATTTAAGAACAAGCATTTAATTATGGTATGTAGACATTAATGTCCAAGGATGTCTGGGATTTATTCATTTATTTGTTTTGTTCACTTCTATTAACAACCTTAGGTTTTGAGCTCAGAGAATTTATACCCAATTAAGGATCTGGCAGACAATATGAGTGTATTAATCATCTAGCTGCCAATTTAAAATTTTGATATTTTCAAAAGATTATATTTATACTTCTTGAATATATATACCTGAACTTTATTAGGATACATTAAAATCACAATCAAATAAATTTTCCACACATGGGATAGTTAAACCCATGAAGGATCAAATAATTTAATATTTAATTAGCTTTAATTTAAATTAACTTTGTTTATTTTATCAGTGAAATAATGTATTTGATCGTTATACAAGACAATTTGATAATTTGCTTTAAATGAAGAACAGTAATTATGCATGTATTCGGTCTCATGCAACTTAGAATTAAATTTTTTTAACAATATTGAATCCTATTTTCTGATTGGTCCCTGTAACTATAACTTAAACATAATTCTTCCAAGGAACTTTATGAAAATTGTGGCAGGCACGTGCGATCACTATTAATAATAACCTTTATATTAATACAAATATAAGAAAAGAGTAATTGATTAATTAGCACGTAAGTTAGTAATACGCTTAATTAATTAAAAAAGTTCAAATTGTTAGGCATAGAGTTAATACACCATAAAATCTGGTGATCTTTACAGCTGACGATCTCAAATTAATTTGTGATTAAGAAATGAAAGGCAGAACGATCCCACCACAAAGGAGCAAGTGATATAATTGTTTTATTGTATTAATTGTTGTCATCTTTTTCTGTCCAATGTCCATGAAGGAGGGGGTCACAAAACTCTCCTTTTGAGCACCAAAATACCACAGTTTAATAGCGTCTCAAAGGAAAGCTTATAGGCGAAGAAAATTCTTCCACTCAAACCCTAAAATATAATAAAACAAAAAGTTATGGAGATGATGGAAGAATAAGAGCAAAATAAACAAAAGCCTTTGCCAAGCTTTCCCTCTTCTTCTCTTTAGTTCCCTTTTCTCTTTCTTTCTTGGCTCTGGTATTCCCTTAGTGTGATTCTCCATTCCTAAAGACCCATCAACCTTTATAAAAAGAAAAAAGAGAAAAAATAAATAAGCATGGTTTTCTCATCGGTTCCAGTCTATTTAGATCCTCCCAACTGGCATCAGGTAAGGTTTTCTTCAATTTTCCTTCAACCCAAAAAAGAAGAAAAGAAAAGAAAAGCAGATAATTTAAAAGATAAATATTCCTATTCCTTTGTTATCTCTTCTTGAATATACCAAATGTTTGTTTCTTTATAATTCAATTTTAATGTTTTTGTTTGTCTAAATTCCATTTTGCAGCAACAAAATCATCAGCAAGCAAATAATGGAACTGAAAATCCTCAGCTTCCTCCTTTTCCTCCTGCCTCTCATATTGGCGTTGGTGTTGGTGTTGGAGATGGTGGTGCTGGCTCCATCAGGCCTGGCTCCATGGCTGATCGAGCCCGGCTAGCCAAGCTGCCACAGCCGGAGGTAGCCCTCAAGTGCCCTAGATGTGAATCCACCAACACTAAATTTTGTTACTTCAACAATTACAGCCTCTCGCAGCCGCGCCACTTCTGTAAGACTTGTCGCCGCTACTGGACTAGAGGGGGTGCCTTAAGAAATGTCCCGGTTGGTGGAGGCTGCAGGAGAAACAAGAAAAACAAAAGCAGTAACTCCAAATCCCAAGTTACCACTGAAAAGCAATTGGGTTCAAGTTCCACTACTGCAGTTCCCTCTGATGTTATTGGTCATTTGCCTCAACAAACACCACAATTACCCTTGTTGACCTCTTTACATAATATTTCTCAGTATAATATGGGGAATATTGGGTTAAATTTTGGTGGAATTCAAGCACAGATTGGGGCATCAATCTGTCGGTAGTGGCCAGAATGAAATTGGGTTTCAAATTGGAAACAATTCAAGCATGAGTAGTGCCATATTATCCGCCGGAGGAGTTCAGCAATTTCCTTTCTTCGAGCCACCCACCGGTTTATTTCCTTTTCAAAATGAAAGGTGTTGAAACACCATCTTCTTTAGTGGGTGACAACCAACTTCGATCCTATGACTGCAAACTCTAGGGTTTCTGAACAGACTCCAATGAAAATGGAAGGAAATAACCAAGGGCTAAATTTATCGAGACAGTTTCTGGGTTTTTCCGAGAATAATCAATACTGGAGTGGAAGTAACTGGACAGATCTATCAGGTCTAAACTCTTCTTCCGCCACTAATAATCTCTCATAATCTGTATTGTTCTTTATCATTGAACTTGGAAGCTAGATTTGCTTGAAGTTTTGAGCGCATATATATCCAATCATTACAGCTTAACCTCTAAGATAGATGACACGAAGTTGCATGTTCCTGAGAGCCAACCTTGACTTGCAAGTTCATCCCCAAAGGTGTGGATAGTGATGCAAAACCTTTCTCTTCATGATCCAGCAAGCATTAAAGACTGTTAGAACTTAGTTTTCGTTCTTGTCTTTTCAGTATGTTCTCGCTTAATTAATCTATATCTTTGGTGTCTTGTATTGCATGGGCTTGTTTACAAATTTGTCGTAGTGTTGTGTGTGTTCAAAGTTATGTATGAACTGATCAATTTCTGTAGCCTATCCTTTATGGAAACTTAATTATATTTCATACTTCTTCATGCACTAGCGTGATCGTACAAAGAGGTCTCATTGGTTTCCATAAAATTATTGCCACTGTTATGTTGTTAAAGTGTGAAATTGCGCATGAAATTCATGAGGTTAATTTATGGGGTGGTCGGTGCTTTCTTTTGTGTTTAAATTTTATGTTCATGAACTTCTATTGGAAAAGTTGAAGTTCTATGAAATTTCTGCTAGTCATCTTTAAAGTTAAAGACGAGCATGAATAATTTAGCATCAACACCTCGTCCAAGACCGTAGTCAAATTATACGCACATATATATAATATCATATATATATATACACTTCTTGAGTGAATGATATCGGCCGTAAGTAATCTTTCTCTGTCTCATAGTAATATCCTAAATGGTTCGATCTATAGCAACATCACTTTTCTTAAATCGACGTTGATGATCTAAACTTGTGAGGTTTTAAATTTTCCCTATTCCTTTATCTGTGGTGTAGGCAAAGTTTGAATTCCCACAAAGCAACTTGTCTCTCATTTTTAGGATGTTTATCTGAAAGGTTAGCTCTTTTCAGTATTGTTCAACTCCCCGAGAAAATCAAATTTCCAGGTCATTTGAGTTTTGAGTATACAATCATGGAGAGGGAAAGGGGGAGTCATATTTGCAACAGTTTTAGTAATGATTTTGTAATTATAAGTTAGAATCATCATGAGGTGGGACGTACTTCTTTGTTTGGCGAGAGAAAGAAAGAAAGAGAGAGAGTAATCCAAGAAGAGAAAGAGAAAGACTATTAGGATCAGAAAACGCCAAAAATCCACTCAAAACCATGCAATATATATTCCGTTTTCAACCAAACCCAAGTCTGAATTGTTCTAGAATTTCGTTAGAAGAATAATGTTAGGTCATAAATATGTGGCAAAAGAGAAGTGAGAAAAACTTCTGAACGTTTTCTTTAGATTACTCTGCCACTCTCTCTCTCTGTCTCTCTCTCTCTCTCTCAGTCTCAGCCTTCAATTGTGATCTTAGAAAACGATATATCAAATTATTAAAAAAAAAAAAAAATCTCTGTTAAAAATTTTCAATCCTAATAATAATTATATAGAAGTAGTGTATGTATATGTTGATGTTATTATAATCCAAGTGTGGGTAGCTAGTAGTCTTCTTACAAAAAGAAAAGGAATCAAGGGGTTTGCTTTTGTAAGGACCAAGGCTGCCTTGCAAGAACGAATAAAGCTATCAAGCCAAAAAGCACTCTCTCTCTCTTCTCTCAGTTCTGGTCCTGGTACGTAGCCAGTAAATTAAAACAGTCAACTTTGATACCAAAAATGAAGATGCATGTGGATAATAAAGAGAAAAGAAACAAGAGAAGGAAAAGCCATTCTCACACAAAGAGAAATATAGAGTGGTTACTGACTTATTACTGTTGGTGTGGTGGTGGGGAAGGTGTTATGGTAGTAAAAACAAGAGGCTCTTCAGAAGAGCAAAGCAAAGCAATCAACGGAGGGCTCGGAAATCCATGCTCAAATTATATAATTAATGTTCTCTCTGTTATTAGTTTTTATTTTCATCACTTTCCACCCAGACACAGCTTTCGCTTTTAAGACCTCTTTAGACCTTTGTTTCTCCCTCGCTATTCATGAATCTGCTTTTTTCCTTCATGTATGACTCATATATAGAAGCTGAGATCATGAAGTAGTTTTCTTATTGCGTCGGCAACAAACTGCAGTTCAACACATCCTTGATAAAACCAATCAATTCAGCTTCCATTTTGCATATGGAATATCCATGAAATAAACATATATAATATAGGGCATCCATGTTATTATCTTCAAACTCAAGCCAGAGGAACTAAATAGGGCTATATATTCTCGTTTATGTTGCATAAACAAAGTCCAAATAATGAGTCATCCATTAAAATAAGTAGCGTGAATACTGTAATGGTCTACGAGAAATCGTTCTTTGTATAACCACCACCACCAACAATTTATTATTAATTTGAGGTGGTGGTAATGTGCAACTTAAAGACAAAATTAAGAAGTAACTTGTTTAACATTAAAAGGTTGGACCCAAATTAATTAATTTATTTCTTAGCCTGAAAAGACCCGACACATCAAATCCCTTTATTCCTTCTCTTTTTCTTATTACTATTTATCGTAGAAGACTGTTATTATCTTTAATTAACATACACTGATCCTTGAAGTTCAGAGTAAAATACACTTACATCTCTAAGGTATTAACAATTATCATTAATCCTTCTATATTTTTATTTAACATAACTAAAGGTGATTAAAAAGTTTATCAATACCTTTAAATAACCTACAATTTTTTAATTAATAAGGGTTAACTCTATCGAATGTTAAATAGACTCAAGAAGGATTTGACGATACATATCCGACACCTTCCACATTTGCTCTAAGGATTAAACATAAATTCTATCATGGGTCCAGACATCTCAGTTATCCAAAAAAAAAAAAGGATATGATGTTGGTTAATTGTCGTATTTCATATTTTTTATACATTCGGGTTAGGTTAGGCTGGATTCGCGAGATTGGGGCAAACGCCCAATCCTTATATATATATATATATATATATATATATATATATATATATATGAGTAATGCTATGCTTACTCACAAACTTACTAACCATCTTATTAACGTGTATAAATATAAAGCATAATACAAGTACCATAAACATAGTACGGGTATCATATGTAATTTTAATAAAAGTGAGTAAGGTGGTTAGTAAGTTCGTGAGTAAGTGTAGCATTATTGTGTGTGTATATATATATATATATATATATATATATACGTATCTTCATTTATTTTTAAATTCTTCCAAGTATTGCCTTATGGGCAGGCGTTTACCTTAAATTTTCATATTAACTAATAAAATTTTCATGTTTTACAAATATTATATATTATTTATACATGTAATTATAAATTTGATATTGTTATATAGGAAAAAAAAATTAATGTTAATTAAATTTCTCTCACAAACATTGTAGACGCAACTCCTTTTAGAGGGGCACCTTCAGAAACTTTGCACAAACTTTTATATCCATAAAAAGGATCTCAATTATTTTTTGAAATATATATATATATATATCCGTGTGGGGCTATTGCCCCCACTCACATTTAAAAGGAAGATTCTATCCCTAGATGGTCAACAAATAGTCAAACATAAGCAAAAACAATATTAGAAAAGGAAATGTACTAACCCACCACATCATATTGCCACTCTCTTTGTCTTTACTTAATTTACAATCTCTAAATTGGATGACTTAAAATGGAAACAAATTATATATATAATTTCACATATTATGAATGAGATTCAATAGTACCTACAAACCAATATAATATAGCAATTCCTTCACTCAATAAATTTAAGAGTCTTATATCTCCATATTGGACGAGGATGACTTAAAAAGGTACTGGAATTGGCTACCACTTTAAGGGGTTCACTTATAAAGGGCGACGCACACAGGGTCCTGTTGTAGGATTATCTAAGGAATAGGACCATGGTAAGATTCTCTAAGGAATAAGACTCTTAATAGGGTTTGGCTTAGGAATACGAATCCTAATAGTTTTAGGTTTTTCTCATAAAACCTAGTAGATAAACACATTATTCTCTCTTATAAGTGGTATAGAAAAATCATAACAAATACATTCGTGAAATGAGAGAGGTGAGGAAATATTACAATAATATTGATTTTACTATATATAATCCCGTTTAGGGTAAATTATGATAATTAAATCGCGTGTCTTTCTTTTTACTTGTTACGTTACTTGTATGATGGTTTATTTTCTTTGTTACGTTACTATTAGGGAAGACAAAATGAATTAGGGAAGCCAAAAATCTTAAAAAAAAAAATTCTGTGGTCTTTCCCTCCCATTAAGAAAGATTTTACCTGATGAAAGAGAGGCTTGTACAATCAGTCGGTCAAGGAAAAAGCAAAGGCTTTAAAAAATGTCAGGTGGAGATAAACATTACATCATCAATGTTAAGCTTTGTAGCTTGCTTGAAGAATAAGCTGAATGGATTTTTCCTTTTAAGAACAAAAACTGAAGTGAAAGAAAGGCTCTTTTTTATGTTTTCCCTGATCTACCAAAATAAAGGGTCGCTAGATTCCGTTCCCTATGATATATTATTATTTGTTCATATCTCCAATGTTACCTTTTGAGGTGTCAATGATTTAGCATAGTATACGGGGATACTCTGTAGTTTTGTCCTCATGAATTTGCTTATGCAATTTTTATTTATCATTTTCACAGTCGTGTATGTAGCTCGTTGTTTCCAAGATGGAAAATCTACGAATAAAGAAAGCCTTATCAATTTGACCCAATCCCATGCATATTCATATATATATATATATATATAACAAGGTGGTCCATTCAGCTTTCATGGCTGTAACATGGGTCCCATTTGGTTCAAACCCTAGAAACAGAGATCCCATCACATCATCCATGGTCAATATTGTTCTTCCACCCAAAAGTTAATTTCAAATTCAATGTATTGTTATTTAGGAGATGGCGTTACTTTTCCCACCAATTTGGCCGCCTAATTGATACATGTGATTTATATTTGATATCATACATATTTGGTTGAGTAAACGACATATTCCCACCCGAGGCGAAGGAGGAAAAAATGGAGAAATGCAAGAGGGAGATGGATAATCATGGCTAGATCTAGGCTTCATCATTGAAAAGAATTAGAAAACGGTCGATGACGACGACACCGGCAAAGCGGAAGATGAAGAGATTCAAGTGGAGAGAAATTTGAGATTTGAGGTTATTTGGAGTTATTTTGTCCTTTTAATTTCAAAAAAGAGTAAATACTATTTTGGTCTTCTACTGTTAAAATAAAGGAAAGATGTCGTTTACTAACGAAAGCTTACCTCGTAAATATCAATCTAGTCCTCATGTTCTATAATTTCTCACTCTCACCCTTTAACATATCTTCATTTTTTCTTGTTAAATATTATATATTAAAAATATAAATTATATGTATACAAAGTGATGCTATTAGCACTTGTATAGAGCAATGAAAATGAAAAATGGTACAAGTTAACATAGGAGTTGGGAGGCCTCTGAAAGAAGTCAACCTGAATACAATTACAAGGAAAAAACTGTAGATTAATAGACTGAGGACGTAAACAGTGGGAATTATATATAAGCTTTCACTTGATCACAGGAAACATCTCTTCACTAAAATTTGAGGATGATCAGAGTCATTCATATTGGATACAAATAACATTACATGTTTGTCAATTGGATCTCCGTCCCTGTCCTTCGTTTTCTGCCTTTTTTATCGCTGTATCATTTAATCTCTTCCGAGTATTGTCCTCAATCCACGCAAACAAATGAATAACTTAACACATTGGGCAGGTGATCTTCCACCTCCCCTCTCACAGCCAAGCTGCCTCTTTCAATTCAACATGTTAAAAACAAAAGGATCAATGAACAAATTAACAAAACAAAAAACCTCAGCTGTCGACAACGTTTGCCATTGATGATGGCTGTGGTTTTTGTGTCTGAGACTGAGACTGATTTTCTGTTTGCATCTGAGCCTGCTTTTGTTGCTCAATAAATCTACTCATTCGTTCAAGCAACTGCGCAGCCTTTCGCTTGCCCCTGTCTGTGCCATTTTGGGCCAAATCCTCCAAATAATTCATCACACCAAGTTCCCTAGCCTCTGCCGCATATTGTTGGTCTCCACCACAAAGGTGCACCAAAACTGCAGCGGCATTCTCTTTGTTCCTCGGAGATCCATTCCCAACAACCTCCACCAAAACTGGCACTGCTTCAGCAGCCCCAATAGCTGCTTTCCCTTCAGGATGGCTAGCAAGTATGGCTAGTATGGCCAGTGCTTCATCCAACATTCCACCTCCAGGTTCTGTCAGCAAATGCATTAGGGTAGGAACAACTCCAGCCCTCACGGCCTTTCCCTTGTTCCCTTGGTAAATGCACAAATTGAAGAGAGCGGTTGCAGCATCCTTCTTCCCCCTTTGGGTACCTTCGCTTAGTAGAGTGACTAGTGGAGGGATAGCTCCAGAACCACCGATAGTAACTTTGTTTTCATCAATGACTGAAAGGCTAAAAAGGGTGGCTGCAGCATTTTCTCGTGCTTCCATGCTCCCTTTTTTTAGTACGTGAACTATACCAGGAACTGCCCCAGATGAGACAATACTCCCTTTGTTATCTTCACATATGGAAAGGTTAAGAAGAGCCGTGACAGCATGTTCCTGGGTGCGAGAGTCAGGTGTGGAAAGTAGGCCTACAAGGAGAGGGATTGCACCAGCTTCAGCAATGGCAACACGATTATCTGCATTGCGCTTGGCAAGAAGACGGACTTCACCAGCAGCAGACCGCTGATCCCCAGGGTTGCCAGATGTGAGCTTGCGAAGGAGAATCTCAATCTTGGTGCGTTCAGCAGGTGAACAGGCAGATGAGGTTTTACTGGGTCGTGAACTGCTGGGTCGTTTCGGTGGTTCAATGCCATTTGCCTCACACCATTGAGCTATGAGACTACGGAGGACATAATTGGGTGTGAGTGCAGTACTAGAGAGAGTCTGCTGTGTCTTTGGACATGTACCGTGTCCTGCTTCCAGCCACTTCTCAATACAGGAACGCTCATAGGTCTGCAGCAGAGAAGAAAACAAGAGACCTGTTCAGAATAGAGGGAGAAAATAAAAAGTAAATTCCAGTCTGCTTCCATTGACTACATGTCCTGGGCTTCTAACGAGTCATAATTATGTTTTCATAACACATTTAAGTTAGATATCCCAATTTTTAGTAAAGAAATCGGAGCAATTACTCAAAGACAAGGATTATTTCCAGACTAAATATTGGCTAGGATCTCACATGGGATTACTTATCAGTGACATGCCCCAACAACTGGATGCAAGGTGATAAAACAAAAATCAATATGCAAGCAACTTTCTTCAAGTGCATGGTCCATTCTACATTTGAATCAAGTGAACAAGGTGAAAAGGTCATGTTACTCCAGGGTCATGTGATTATAACAAGGATAACGAAATGAAGACTAAATGTGATCCCACTTAGTTTGGTCATCACAAAGCAGAAAATCCGGGATGCATATACCTGTCCTGTTGAAACAATGACAGGATCCTTCATCAACTCCAGGGATATTGGACAACGGAAGTCATCTGGTATCACTGGGGCCTTGTGGTTCCTATCACTAGATGCTTCCCCACCATGACTTGGACAAAGATTCTTTTCTTTCGAAGGAGCATCCAAGTTAGGGTTCTCTGTTTGCACAAAATCTTTAATTTTCTTCAATAGCATTGACATCTTTTCAATGCTCTCTCCAGGATCTCCATCAGTGGTAGCAACCATTTCATGTAAAGCTAGTGATTCTTGTGTCAAGTCAGCTATTCCCATCAATTGCAGCCTTTCAGCCAATCTCCTTAGGACAGCTGGATCTATTGCAGCATCATTGTTCTTGTTGTAAAGGGACAAAAGGTCCTCATACAGCTCAACATCGGGTGCATCAACCCTTCCTTTGGCTCGTCTGAACTGAGCAAGAACAAGCTCAACCTGTATACCAAAAGAGTTAAAAAAGAATATAGAAAATACAAGACTCAGAGAATAATTGACTTGAGGAGCTCCGCCTAGGAGACCACTAGGTCAAATGATTGTATCTGCATTCATAAAATCCCACATCTTCTAAGGCAACAAATCAGAGACTGGATAAGAAATGAGAGCACAATTTGTTTAATGATAAATCTTTACCTGTTCCTTGACTTCATCTGATATGTCAAGCTTCTCAAAGGAAATTGCACTTAAAGCTTGTTCCAACTGGGCCGTCACTTCATAGAATTTTTGCATAATTTCATCCCTCTCTAGGACCTGTCAGTACGGCAGATATGGTTAGTACATTCATGTGGTAGCCTTTAATTCCTACTGAAACAAAAAATTGCCAGAAATGTTTTTTTCAATAATCATAAATCCAAGAGAACATACTTTTAATGCTAGCAAACAGCACTTCAAAAATATGTATGACTAACACAAATACAGCCAAGTAATGCCATGACTAAATAATTCCTACTGAAACAAAAAATTGCCAGAAATGTTTTTTTCAATAATCATGAATCCAAGAGAACATACTTTTAATGCTAGCAAACAGCACTTCAAAAACATGTATGACTAACACAAATACAGCCAAGTAATGCTATGACTAAAGTTTGCATAGATTCTCTGAGTAACCAAGCAGCGCTTGACCAGTGATCTTAAAATACTTTAGCACATCAAATTTTCCTGCAATACAAATATGTCGATCTAGATTTTTAAGTATCTACATGTAGAACTGTGATTGAAAAACCCATCAGCACGTAATATTGAAATTTTAAAAGGTTCAATAGTTTAAACAAGAGTTGCCTCAATGAAATCCAAGATTCCCTTAATTAGAGCCACCCCAAAATTTTGAACAACCGTCAGCTTAATATTTTGCATGCAATAGAATGTTGCTTCAACCTTTTGATTGCAAGAAAGAGAAATTTGCATAATTAGAAGGCAGGGAAGAAGAGTGTATCCAGTATCAGTGAACTGGGTTACTGAAAAGATTGAGTAATGTTAATAATATTTCTATCCAATTCACCAACAATATTCTTTTAATTCTCTAAATCCAAACATTTTTACTAGAATCAGAGCTGAACAATTATAAATCAAGAATTAATGTTATCTTTCTAGCTTCCCTCTTTATCCAGATAGTGTTATGTCAACACCATTTCTAACAAGACCCAGAGCTCTTCACTTTTGGAACTTCCGGAACTAGATTCTACCCTGAAATCTCCAATAATAACTATTTGTCATACTGAAGTGCAAGAAAATAGTGCCATCACAATCAAGATCAACTAAACCCTTGCCCTTCTTTCCCTTTGCTAGAACAACCCTTCCCTTGATATACCCAATACTAGCAACCAGGCTTGCCTATGGTTCATAGCCCTTTTGAGAGTGGCTCTTTCTCCTCAGTGAAAGTGACAGAACCGTGGTGAAATGTTGCCTAAGATTTGCTGCATACAAAGACCTCATACCTAGTCCCAAAAGGCAATACCCATAAAGATTTGCTCGTGCAATGATTTACAGATATGCACACATATAGAATGATACATACCTTGCGTTACCTTACATTATCTCCCACCATCAACACAAAGCCACTCCTTAAGTTATGAATCACCAAAAACATGTCCAAGATCAAGAATTACCCAGCGTCTATATTAATATGCCTTCAATAGTGCTTCCACAATTAGAACTTATAAGCAACACTTTTTCACAGTAACTTAGAGAAGCGTTGACTAACCATAGATATTCTAGTTTTCAACAATCTGATTTATTTTTTTTTTTTTTTCAATTGTTATAATTTTTCAAAAGCTACCATCAAAATTATAGATAAAATATTGATTCCCCTTGCAAACTATAAAATCGATCATATCCTTGCAAACTGCCAAACATGATGGAAACTCCAAGTGCATGCCCATCTTCAAACATATGGCCACCAAAAGGCACAAGCAAGTGTCTGGAGGAAAGCAAGAGACAAAGTAATAATCCAAGTTATAAGATTCTGAGAACATTCGAAACAGGCAGAACCAGTAGAGACAAAGGAAACCGCAAAGTGTTAAAATAACTTATTCAATAACCGGTATGGATTTCACAATCCATACAAGAATGCAACTTTCACTAAACTCAAAACAAATATTTCCAGCAATATAAGGAAAATGAATCCATTCTGGGATTTACGATGCCAAATCTATTTCATCACGTTAACTTACAAATGACACGACAGGTGAAGACCCCAGAAATATAAGTTCAGATAAAAGACTTGAAAAGCATTAGGATTTTTTTTGGTTAATGATGAATCACAAAGAAGCTAATTTGCATCAAAAAATAAATTCACAAGCATGAGATGATCATTACAATTGTCCTTAATATAAATTATAATCAGTTCCGAGAATAACAAAAGTGGAGGGGAGAACAAGAAGCAACTTCAATTCCATTATTTAACTGATCGGGAATTCATCGCTCAAAAATTAGCAACACAGAAGATATCAGAACTTTTAATGCTCTAATCGAACCCAAACCCAACTCTTCAGCCAAGTGAAAAGTAGAAGTAAACTTCAAATCCGTTCATTTCGTATTATGTGGAAACAATGGAATTAAACATAAAATTCACAGGTTCATTATGAAAATACAATCGCCAGAGATGTTTTAGCTGCTTCCAATTCTTAAACGTGTGCATAACCAATCAAACGCTTCCATTTAGCTATAGAAATAACAATTAGCTATAATTACCGATAATCACCGTCCATTGCAATTCACTTTCCCTCATTTTCTCAACCAGCAAACAGATCGAACAATCAAAAAGTTAAAATAGTCATACAACTCAGAAATACAAAGCAAATTATAACTTACACACCAGGTAAATCTTGCTGCCTTCGCTGCCAAATCTGAGCAACTCGTGAGCTGAAGCTAAAACCTCCTTCAACGAAACTAAAGCCTTAGCAGTTTCTTCAGGAATCGCTTCTTTACTTTCTTTAATTTCCTCAAACATTGGCGTCAACAACTTCAATCTTCTAGCTAAATTACAGTACTGTTTCTTGACCGTGCCCCTGTAATCTGAGATTGACGCTATTTCGTTAACTGTATCGATCAGACTCTGTACAAGCATTCCTTTGTCTTCCTCCATTACGGCGAGAGCTTAACTGAAAACCCACCTAAACTAAAACTAAACTAATTAAACTACAATCAGATCTCACTGTACGCCCCGTATTGTGAGTGCTGGTTAGCAAATACTTTCTCTGATATCTGCAGATTTGTGTTTAACTTGGCAATGTTTTGTGCTTGATTTAGTGGTGGCTATACTCGTCCGGTCTCCATGAAAGAGGAGACTTTTAGAGATAGAGATAGAGAGAGAAGAGAGTGCCTCTTGACTCTCTTTTGGTGGCGCGGCTGAGCGAGCTAAATCCAGGTTAGGGGTTGGGTTTGGACTTTGGACTTGAGTTGAGAGTTAACATGGGTTTGTAAATGTTAGCTTAGCTAAGAGTAGGAAAGCTGACACTCTGTCTTCAGCTGGGCTTTGGCTAAGGGTTGAGTTTTGTAGCTGAGCGAGCTAGGGTTGGTTGATTCAGTTAAACTAATGCCGGTGAATTTGCGCTGCTAAGTCATTTAGCAGTTAATTCGTTACGACAGTAGACAGTATTTAAAACCAAAAAAAAACACTAATTAAATATTTAAAAAGTAAAAAAATTAACTAAATCCCCTAATTATTTTGAACAAATGGTGACCTCTTTTTTTTAATCTAGGACGAAAGACAAAATCATGCAAAAAAGAGGATGGCACTCAACTGGATGTCGTGTTTGACCAGTGGTAATAGTAGTAGTATCCGTGAAGAAGAAGAATATTTAGGCAATAAAAGCTTTAAATCTTTTGGGTAGCACAGATAAATGATGAAGAGTAATGTTACAGTTATCGAAGGATATATATGTGACGAAATCTTAACCGTTGATTATTATAAGTTAATATTAATTAACGGTCAAAATTTTATCATGTTATTTGATACATATCTTCTGTGTATAATTTTTAATAATTTTATCATTTTTTTAATGATGAAACATCATACACCAGATCACCCTACGATAGAGTAATCATCATGCGAGGTGATTGGGTAGCCATGCATGCAATTGCAAATGCAAGTTTGAGGAGAGGGGCTACCGGGCTAGGGCTCTTTCTATCAGATTATGGTCCAACTAAGTAATCATCATGCGATGTGGGAGTGGGACTTGGCCACTTTTGGGACACCAACCCACCTAACATTAGACGTCCTACAAGTTGGGTTGCATGCGAATACGCGTAAATTAAATGATTATATTGGTGGACAGTTTGCATTTTCCTTTTAACATTTCTACGTTTGGAATTCGCTTTGTGATTGGGTTTGTTATAGATCCTAATCAAATGAATCAACTTGCGTTCCCCAGTTATTATCAGTGTTTCAACTTATCACGTCTCTAATTAAGGAAATATTATAAAGGTATTATAATTAAGCTTATACAGCTATAAATTTATGATGCTTTGAATGATACCAAGAATTGTGGATTAAATTAAAGGTTGCGTCTTTCTACGTTTCAAATTGTTGACGGTTTTTGTAAGAATTATAAGTATCATATTATTAATTAAAGTGTTCTATGAAGTTGTTAAAATAGCATAAAATACTGTAGTATTTTTGAGGTTGGATTGGATCAAACAGAAAGTAAATAAAAGAAGTAAAAACTAAAAAAGAAAAATTTTTTTTTTTGTATTTTTCATTTATTAAAAGCAGGACAAGAACGATAATGCGGGCAAAGGCAAATACTATAAGCTAAAAAATATTACATAAATATCTTTGAAAACAAGGAATACTGTTGATGATGATTCATTGAGAATAAAAATCCTCTGTATGATTTGATCACAGCTAAGCAACTTGCGTGACAGGACAGCCAATACCAGACGGCCTACCGGGTGGGCCATAGGAACCTCTGCTGCCGTTCGATCAAGTTATAAAATCAAAAGAGGAAAAGTCAGAAAACTTAATATGAATTCACATTTTAAAATTGAAAGTGTACAAGCGGGGACCCACCGGTAGTTATAGCCGTCTGATCACTACCCAGTCGTCTATCAGGATCAGAGATACACGTGGCCCACATGCACGGAGTGGGTGGTGGTGGGTTTGGGAAGATTAGATCGTCACTTCGCTCTACCTGATAGCGACTTGTGTCTTAATCCCACTGGGCCTTCATTTCAATCGGCTCGGCTTTTTTAAGCCGTTTTCAACAACCCTCCAGCTCTATACACCATGTTCCATGCTGTTTGTCCAAACATATTAAATTAGCCAATTAAGAATTAGAAAGAAGTCCACATCACTCAAGTGGGTCCCGCTGCTTTCTTACATTATGTGATGCAGTGGGTCCCGTGAGGGCGAAAACTGCGGCACATGGTCGACATGTTAATAATGATGATGATCGTAGTGTTTTATCCACCGTGGCACGATCCGGTCTTGGAGTTGAGGACGAATAAGAACCGCCCATTTAGGATCCCATGATACTGTGCAGCCTACGGGAATACTAACAAAGTGGTGATTATGATGACCATCATAACGTACCCCATGAATAAATGTACATTATGTTAGTTAATGGTAATTAATATTGTTGACGCTTGATTTTGGACGCCAACGATTCGTACGTAAAAAACGCTGAATTGACTCAGGAGACACACATGATGGATCCATGAGATTTGAATATGGAGCTGTGATTATATATTTTACAGAAAAATAAGTAAAAGATTAGCAAGAGGGGTTTTTATAGTGGTTCGGATGCTCAACAAGCGACTCTTACATCCACTGTTATTTTATTAATCTCTCACTATTTCTATGATTTTGCCCATAAGGCATACAAAGATGAAGAAATACAGTGTTTTTACAGAGAGAAAGAATTGAAGCTAAATCTCAGCCCAGTCACCAACCTCTCTTCTTCGGGAAGAGAAATACCCATTTATTCACATTTGCACTCAATGCCATGAGAGCTTTTGCAAACTGCCTTAACACATGGAAGGCTCTTGTCCATTCATCTTTTTGAAATGAGATAAAGTTGGTAAGAATTAAAGGTGGAAAAGTAGCATGGCCTACTGCTATGAGGGTTACTTGTTTTAGGTGTTAGGGCTCAACACCCGCCCGCCAACAAAGGAAATTAAGGGAAAGTGGTGGCCCGGCCCATGCCACACTCCCTAACCCGCCGGGTTAGGCACGGTCGGCCAGTTAGCCCGATTTTTTTTTTTTTTGTTTTTTTTAATTTATCTTTTCAAATAAATAATTATAAATATAATTGTTTTTTAGTTAACTTTTCAAATATCAATAATTCAATTCAATTCAATTTTTTTTGTTAACATTTCAAATATTAATTCAATTTTAATACAATAAAATTGTAATATAAGAAAAAATTAGACTTATTCATTTATCAAAAAATAAAATAAGAAATTACAATAATTATTGCCTCGTTAAAAAACCTCACCAAGAAAAAACCCAATGGGAGAAAAAACTTGGTAAAGAAAAAAGAGTGCAATAATTGACAATTAATTTACAAATTACATTTTACAAAACAACTAAATTGGGGGTGGTTCACTAGGACCTCCCTCATCTATATCATCTATATTACAAAATTGAAATGATTCTATTAAAGCATTGTCGATAACCTCGTATTGATCTTGATGGCGCGATCGTTCCCAATCTCGAAGACATGTGAGGACTTCAATCATTTTTGGAGCAAGTTTAGTCCTCCTTTCATTTAAAATCCTTCCACTTGCACTAAATGTTTGTTCGGATGAGACGGTTGAGGACAGAACAATAAAACATCCAAGGCAAGTCTTGATAATACCGGAAAAATACATTTTCGGCTCTCCAATACTCTAAGAGATCAAAGTGACCTATTGAAAACATTTCGGGGGTTGCCAAATATTGTTGAAGTTCATTATTCTGCGACTCCATGGAGGACAGCATATTAGTTGTTGTTGTTGTTGGTGGTGGTGCGTCTGAAGAGGAGGTTGTGCTTCGGACTCGGGTCCTCTTCGGCCTATTCAGTGCATTCCAAGAGAATAAGTCTTCATTTGTTTCTTACGCTCTGACTTCTAGATATTTCGCCTCTTTGCATGCGGGTTCCCATACCTGTTTTCATATTGGAAATATACTTGAAAAGACTATTTTTTACCTCTCCTATTTGATTGATATATGATTCGTTTTGTAAATTTTCACTTAAATTGTCAAGACCATTTTTCTAAACGTGCTAATTTAATTCTAGGATCAAATATAGCACCTAAACAATAAAGAAAAGGAACGGGTCTCCAATATTTCAAAAAAAAATTTTCCATTGCCTTTATTGGTGCATGTAAAATTTCATCATCTTTGTTTTTTGTAAATAACTCGGAAATTTTTATAATTGCATGTATTACCAATGGACTAGTAGGGTAATACACACCAGAAAGTTGTAAAGTGGCTTGGTAAAAACATTTGAGAAAAGAATGAAATACTTTAGCTATCTTCCAATCATTTTCTACCAAATGATGAGGACCTCTATTATTTGCTACAAAATAACTAATTATATTAGCATAAGGTAAACATGAATCAAGCATTAAATAAGTACTATTCCATCTAATAGGCATATCTAATGCAAAAGTTCTAGGAGACATATTTGATTTTATATAAGCTTCTTGAAATTCACATTTCTTTTATTACTACTAGTAATCCAAGCTAAAGATTCCCTAATTCTATCAATATTTTTTTAATTGTTTTCATACCACTTTTCACAATTAAATTAATAACATGACATGCACAACGTTGGTGAAAAAACTTCAAATTATTATATAAAAGATAATTATTTTGAAAAAAATTCTATAGCTTTACTATTAGAACTTGCATTATCTAAAGTTAAACTTATCACTTTATCAATAATATCATAATCTTCTAAAACTTCAATAATTTTATTATAGATTTCTAAACCACTATGATCCACATCCATTAATCTAAATCCTAATAAAGATTTATTTAATTTAAATTCATTATCAAAATAATGACTAGTCACACAAATATAATCTTGTTTAGCTCTACCACTCCAAATATCGCAGATTAAAGCCACACTAATATGACAAGTATGAAATTTATTTTTTAATTATAATTTCATTTTTTTAAACAATTTTATTAAATCATTTCTAGTTGCGCTTTTAGAATAACTTTTAAATCCTGGAAAAAATGAATTTTGAACAAATCTTTCAAAATATTTATCTTCTCGCCATATTAATAGGTTGATCGGATGCAAGAATATATAAAGCTAATCATACTACATCGAACTATAACGCCAAGTAGTACCCATATTAGTTATTTGAGTTTGATTGCTTTCTCTATTTCCATGTTGATTAATATGTTTATTAGCATGCCTTTTTAAAGTACTAGTACCATTACAGAATCACTTTATAAACATTTGCACAATATTTGCATCTTGCTTTCTTGACTTGAACGCCATTTTCTCTCGTAAAACTTGTCGAAATGCGCCCAAACGTCGATGTGTGTCTGCTGCTTTGACTGGCAGCTTGATGATCCCGCCTCGGCTTGAGATGAAGTTGGGACGAGGGACGCGATTACGAGGGACGACTTCTAGAACCACCGGCGCCGTTGGAATCGACGCCATATTTTGAGGTGTATCGGATTGGATTGGGGACAATGGGACTATTTGAATCTCCCCGCATTCATAGTAAAATCATGGGACTAGGACTAGGATAATAGTTTTCTTCCTCATTGAAATTGATGGGAGAGAAATATCTATCCATTGTGGACTTGTAGTTGAAAAAAAATGATGTAGAAGAAATAAAAAATTAAAGAAAGAGATTTGGAATATAGAAATTGGAAATATGAATGGAAAATTGCAAAACCTAATAAAAAATTAAAATAAGAGCAAATTGATAACAAAAAATATTAAGAGAATAAATGAATAATTGAGAGTTGAGAGAATAGAGAATATGAGAAAATGAGAGAATTTGAGTTGTGAGAAAAATATGAGAGTTTAGGTCCAATTTATAGAAAAAAATAGGGAAAGAAAATGACGAAAAAGACCCCTCCAACGGCTATAAAACGGCTAGATTTCAAGGGTAAAAGTGTAATTGAAAAAAATAAAAAAAATTAATAAATTTTTTTTTTTCGAGCCAACCAGCGGCAACCTCCGCAGCCCTTGCGGGCCTCTTCTAAAGAGGCCAAAATAGCAACCTAGGCATGGGCGCGGGTTACCATGTAACCTACCCGCCCGGTGTGATCGGATGTTGGGCTCAACACTGGCTCGCCTAGCGAAGGCGGGCTGCTTTGAGCCCTCTTTTACTGGTAGGGTTAGGGTTGGCCCTCCCGCCTAACCCTGCCCATATTTTCCACCTCTAGTAAGAATATCTTTGGAGATATGGGCTTGGTAGCTGGTACAAAGAGACATTAATTGCGCTGACATAAGCTTGACTTTTGAGACATAACAAATATTTAATAATATTGTTTAAGAACAACAAAGTCTATTACAATATTTTCTTTTTTCTTTTCTTTTCAAATAACTAAGAAAATATTATTTTAGCCGTCTGATCACTACCCAGTCGAAGATGAAGCATAGACTTAAAGCATGATCACTAAGAAAATTCTATCAAGTTGAAGCCGACCGGTCGAAGATCATGGTAGTAGAAATCTATTGCACTAAACAATTTAGAATTTGAAGTGAGAGACACAAAATATACCCGGGGAACCTATTATATCCACCGTCGGCTCTAAGTGGGACCAAGGAAAGTGGCAGGGATGATGCAGATGCATGTGATCTGCCGTAACGATATTTGGTGTTTAGTGCAACGGGCTTTCCTTGAATTTGGGAGTAAGTGATCGCGTCACAACATGGTGAGCTTCCTACTGTTACCGTTACTGCCTTGTCTTTCTTTCCCTTCAATTGGACAAAGCTGCGGTACACGTAAGCCTGTTCTTATCTCTATCCCAATTGTCTGCTTCCATTCACCCTCACTTCAATCAAATCTGCCAAGTGTTTTTTATTTCTAGTTTCCTAGTGACAAATTTCTTTTTTTTATTTTACTATTTAAATAATTTTTTATACCTCCATATGAGATTTATGAAAAAATATCATATGGTCAAAATGATGAAAGTGTCAAGTAAATTATAAAAAAAAAGCTTATATTATTCAATTAAATTAATTATAAGAAACCTTTTGTTGAGTGGATCCAATTGATCCCATTTCTGACCCACGTGTCGTTAGTGGGAGGGCAATCTGTAATCTGAAAAAAGTGCAAATTAAAATTTAGAGCGGGATAATTAGCAAATAGCCAGGGGTTCAAATAGAATCAATTTTTTTGGGGTCAAATTGGGCTTTAACTGAAAACTGATAAGTTAATCGGCAAACTGTAGCCCAATAATATGGGCCTTCAGTTTGCAGTCACATGGAAAAAATGTTGACCGTTTAGCCCAAGGCCCTGATCTAAAGAGACCGATACACTCACACTCAAGCACGCCATCACAGCATTCCCTAATTGTCGTTGCAAATTATTCCCAACTCGAACAAATTTTGGCGCAAGAAATGGTACAATTAAACGATCACATGAAGCTCTCAGCTTCATTGCAGTTAATCGGTCGCTGTATAGTCTCATTTATCTTCGTGGTGCTAACTCAATTTGCCATCTCTTTAGTTCCTCGCTTCTTCTCTGACTCACCATTTTTTATCCAACTCACGCTCTCAGGTACGTTTGTTTATATATATTATCAAATTTAAAGTTGTTTTATTTTGGAACTCTTTGCTTTTGTTTTATTTTGGAACTCTTTGCTTTTGCAGCTTTGGTGCTGCTGGTAGTGGTAGGTATTGGTGGATGGAGTAGGCGGATTCTTAGAGTCTATGCGTCAGCTCCAGCTTTCGTTTTTCTCAATATACTGTTTATTTGGGGTTCTTATGTGGCTGTTATTCGACGAGGTGCTTGTATGTTCTTGAATATTCTATTAGTATTGATAATTCTGCAATTTTAATTCATATTGAGGCTAAAATTTTAAAATTAATTGTAGGTAGTTTCTTGCTAGTTTAATGCTTTCTAAAGTTTACCTGCTTTTTGCAGCTGTTTCAAATTTAATGGATGCTTTATTCAATGGACAGATTGCCGTTATCGTAATTGGTTTGTGTAGGTTGTTTTTTTGTTTTTTTAAACCTTGCATCTGTCTCGTCGTGGTTGATGTCTTATTGTGTTATTTGACTATTTCTTACGCTGATATGATTGTTGTTAACTGCAGGATCCTTTCAAGTGATCCGGGTCGGGTAACACATGAATCTCTTTGTTCGGACAGACTTGTTGAAAGTTCAGGTTTTGGAGTTGAACCTGGCAATAAGGTTTAAAAGTAGAGCCAAACTAGCCAATTTTTTAATGTAGTATGCGTTAGAAGTAGCGAATGTTATGATTACTGAGCTGAATTTGCTTTTATTTTCTCATTTTAGGGTCTCAGAGTAAACAAAATTTCTGTCATCTTATTGAGTAAAATTGCATTTCTTAACTTTTGTTACTCTTGACTCTGGAGGATAGCTTTTGATTGTTTCATGTTTCGATCTCAAGAAAAACTTACATGATCACACATTCATGCACAACTATACAATGAACAAGGTCAGATGTTTTGAATTTTGCATTTCACATTGAGGCTTACTTTTTAAAACAGTATTATTCAACATAAGCACATGAACTATGTGTTTTCAACTATTTTTTTAACTGCCCCTAAATTATTTCTGGGCTGGATCTGATCAATGCCTCAAGCAGTTGGCTACTATCACCTCAAGTATATTTGTCATTTCTTTTTATAATTTTTTTTTCTGCCAACATTAGTGACTTTGTGAAATCGTGTCTTCCTCCATGCAGATAAATTGAATGTGTTCCAAATGAGCTTCAGGCCTTATTGTCTCATTGTCATTTAATTAATTAATTGTTTTTAAAGTTCTTATACTTCTTGCTTTCAGAATTCCCCTTCACTCAGGAGGGTAAGATATTGTAAATCGTGCAAGGCACACATAAAGGGGTTTGACCATCATTGTCCTGCTTTTGGGAACTGTATAGGTAATGATATCGTATTAGGCATTATTTCCTTTTAAATCCTTAAAACTTTTCGAAACCATTTCAGTTTATACTTGATCTTTGACTTCTTAACTTGTACACTTAAAACTATGTGCCTTAATAGAGAATAATGTTGATCATGTTATTGTGTAGGCCAGAACAACTATGTTCTCTTCATTGCTCTTTTGCTTGGATTTTTAACAGCCGAAGCCTCTTACCTTGTGTGCTCAGTTCAGTGTAAGCTTAGCTTTGGTTGACACTTGAAATGTTTGTCTTATCCACTTGACACTGATCTTATATTGCATGATAAGGATGTTTTCAGTTTTCCTGCCTTTCACTTGAACCAAAAAAAAAGGGATTATGCTAGGTGAATTAAAAGTATTGGTAAAATGATGATCGATCACTGAAGGATATATTTAAAAAATATGGGTCACCAAACCTATGCTTGGTTGTACTGTTATCAACTCTATATTATGTTTTTATTAGTGCTTTCCATGTTATATTATTCATTTTTGTATTCTTAACCCTTTTTCAGTTGTCAGAAAATCTCAAAAATTTGATAGAAATTGGTTAGAGGTTGGTCATGCTTTCCCTTTCCTTGCTGCGGAAGTGTTGCTTGCTTGTAAATTTTGGTAGTAAATATTGTAGAAACAGCCATCAGCACCCTGCAATTGTTTTGTTTGATGTAGATTAATCTGGTTGGAAATTTGGCTATTAGCACGATGCTGTTCTCTGTTCTCCAAATACTATGGCAGGTTTGTATTGGTCTTTCCCCTCTTAATGTAAATTTTGTTTTCAAGAGATTATCTAAAATGATGTATTCCATGTAGGGTGTGTTTCTGACTTGGCATTTATATTGTGTATGCTTCAACATTAAAACCGATGAGTGGGTAAGTCCATAACCACAATTAAAAAAAATATGAGAGAGAGAAGGAGAGAGACTTGTTGCTGACCATGTCTGAATCACATGATATTGCTTTGATCAGCTTTTAGAATTGATAGCCTTGATAATGTTTTCTCAGATAAACTGGAAGAAATATCCAGAGTTTCAACTTGTTCAGTCTGAGCCAGGTGAATATGATTACAGAATAATTCTTGCTTATGGATATCAGTAACAATTTACTCATAGTTAGTATTAAAATCAATTTTTTTTAATTTTTCGTACCCAGGAGAAAGCTTTACTAGGGTGGAGTTTAGAAATCCATATGATAAGGGTGTTCTACAAAATGTGAAGGAACTTTTAGCATTAAGATGATAACAGTATCAATGCATATATTCCACTTACATGCGGTAATGGCTGTCTGTCTTCCTTGTGCTGGCAATTTAAGTTTGTCGAAGGCAGTATTTTGATGCACAAAACGAGCCTTATGAGAATTTAAATGATAGCCTTGGCTCATATGAAGTTACCTCTATGTAAATACGTTTCTTTGGATTAGGGCACAATCAAAATGTCAATAGAATGGAATTAGCCTGATGACTAATTTGTAGTGCTAATCGAGTTATTGGATAATTTAGTCTCAGTTTATTTTTGTCTGGCATGTGAAATTTTATATTTATCCTCTTTTCTTGGCCATTGATAATCTGATGTGACTTTGATGAAAATATACTTCAGGATGATCACCAACGATAAACTGCATGTAACGAGCAGTGGAGCACATATGATTCTCCTAATAATTTTTTGTCATATATCTTACGTATTGAACGTAGAGTAATGTTATGCTTACTCACAATCTTACTAACCAACTTACAATTCTAGAAAATATAATGGCATAGTATCGTACCCATACTATGCCGCTTATATTTATCAGGGATAGTAAGATGGTTAGTATAGCTTTTATTGTTGAACGTATCTTCATTATCATAAAGAGATGGGAAAAATGCCCGGGCCCAAAACCCGGTCCCCAACCAGTCCGGACCAGGCCCAAGGGAGGAGGGGTGGGCCCAGGCCGATCGCTCCTTGGCCCGGGTTTGGGATCAGTCCCAGGCTCGGGCCCATTAATTTTTAAAACCCCCATCCAATTATATACTCTCTGACAAATATTCAAAACATTCTTATAATATATGAAATATATAATAAATTTAGGGGTTCAAAATAATTTTATAAAAAATTAAAATAAAATAAGCTAAAATTTTTTTAGGCTCATAGAACTGGTCCTAAGACCGGTTTAGGCCCTAAAAAACAAAAAAACTTATGGACCCAAGACCGGTCCTTGAGGATTTGGGCTTGATCCCTCAAGAACCGGTCCCAATTTTTAAATTAGGGCCAGATCTTGAAGGCCTAGGCCCGGGGACCGCCTGGGCCGGGGCCTTGCCCACCTTTTTCATTATCGATCTTCAAGGGGTTTTGCAAATGACTTCGAATATGGTAGAGAGTTCTTCTGAGTTCTGACAGACAACGTGAGATTATCTCTCCGTTTAGTAGCCTATTTACTTTGAATTTAGACAGAAAAAATAAAAACAAAAACAAAAAACTGGGTGCTGCGGTCTTGGCTTGAGAGGGACAATAGTTTATGTATGCAAATTCCCCATCCTTAAGATCTGAAATAAACCTGGAATTCTGGATTAAGAGCCTGCTCTTCTTGTACCATTAATTACAAAATTGTTACCATCTGCAACCCACTTGAGATTTGAAGAGACTCACCCATCCATATGGCATTAGACAAATTTAGAAACGAACATAAAAGATTTTTAGGTTATTGAAAATCACACAAATTAATTATTTCAGAAACTTCTTACAATCACTCGCACAGACATCATTAGAAAACAAACTCACGCTTTTTTTTTTTTTTTTTTTTCAAAAGACAATTAACTGGAAAACCAACTAACATAAACACAATCTCGGAACAGGCATTTTGATTTAATTAGCCAGAAATCTCAATGGCCCTAACTTCAGGCTTCTTCTCCTCCTCCTTAGGAACAGTCACAGTGAGCACTCCATTCTCCATGCTAGCTTTCACTTGCTCCATCTTTGCATTCTCAGGCAACCTGAACCTCCTCAGGAACTTCCCACTGCTCCTCTCCACACGGTGCCACTTGTCATTCTTCTCTTCTTGCTCTTTGCTCCTTTCTCCACTTATCTGAAGAACTCTACCCTCTTCAACTTCAACTTTCACCTCTTCCTTCTTCAGCCCCGGAAGATCGGCTTTGAAAATGTGAGCTTCTGGGGTTTCCTTCCAGTCGATTCTCGCATTTGCAAATGCAGATGTTTCACGAGCTGAAGAGGGCACATTGGCCACGGCTGAGGTGAAGAACCCATCAAGAGGATCCCATATGTCTAGAGAAAATGGATCAAACACGTTGGTTCTTCGCTCACCAAAAATGCTAGGAATGAGTGACATGTTTGAAGCTTGTTAAATGTTGAAGAACGAGTGAAGATATGTTGTTTTGAATGCTTTGATCAGTTTCAGGATGAAAAGGAAGTGGAATGGGCAGCCTATATGTAGGATTAGCAGGAAGATTCGAGCAACTTTAAAGAAATTTCTGGTTCTTTCGTGGGCCTTCTTTTAATTAACAGATAAGTTTAATGCTTTTTAATGTGTACGGTCTTCTCTTCTATAACCTTCTACCATCTTCAAAGGCATCAATGATTTGAAAGATTTCCAATGTCTACATTTTCCCTCCTGTTTCATCTTTAAAGAAAAAAAGAAAAAGCGAAATGATATAGGAAATTTATTTCTTACATAGAACAAATGCAAATTCTTCAAGTAAAATTGAATGCGCATCAAGATTTTTTTTTTTTTTTAAATAATAGAGGTATTCAAACTAGTTTACGTGTTCAATTAATCTCTTGAGACCTTGAAACTACTTATCGGAATCGAGCTCTGATAGCCATCCTTATTAGTAACCATTATTGAGACTCGAACTTGAAAATCATATTAAATCATTTTCTTACTTTTTTACCTTCAAGAGAATTTTAACTAAGGAGATTATGTTAGATCCTCCTATTGAGAGATTATATAAATTTTTTTCTTGCTTTTTTTCCCATTAAAAGGATTTGAACATGAGAGATTATTTCCTCTTTTTTTTTTTATCATCAGGCCAATCAGTGACATGTGCATCCAAGTTCAATCTTACAAACATAAAACAGAGTTGGACAAACACTGTACAGAGTCATTCAGATCAATTATTGATCCCAATAGATAAAGATTGCCTCGGAATAGATTGGTCTCATGTGGAATATTGAATCTGCGCACTAAATTATTTGTTGTTAGATGGATTGAAACTTGGGAATGTGGTTCAGAAATTTTATTCTTCATGGGCTTTACTTCAGCTGATAGGCCCATATAACAACAACAAACCATACAGCCTCCTTTAAACCCCCCAAACATGGACCATAATTTTTCACGTATCCTAAAACACGCCAAATCGGCCCCGCCCCCCCTGCTCCGTATAATAAATTGTTAAAAAAGAGGCAGGCGCCGCTGAGCAGCGCCGTACAAGAACCATAGGGCTTACGTCATCACCGGCGCTTAGGTCCCACTTGTTTTTTTGTTGCTCAACTTCTCGTTTGCATGTCATCAAGAAATCAGCACCGTTTATTCTGCTTATAAGGAATCAAAGGGTCCAAGAATTTATTGTTTAGAATTTCAAGGACACGTCTGAAAATTGCAATCTTATTCATGATCTTAATACCATTGGTTCTTAGGTTCTCCCCTTTCAAATGCCAGGGGAAGCCCTCCATCGCGGAGTAACCTTAACTTTAGTGGACCAATGGCGATCAGTGATGCTACATTTGGCATAGATAAAGGATAGCCTAATAAGGGTAAATCCCAGTGTAGATCAGCCGTGAAAAATCCAGCTATGAGGGAAACTAATTGACGGCTGTAAATACGGGGTTTGAGTGAACGGTAGTATTGGGCCAGGGCCATGTCTTGACTCAAGAAATGAAGTAATTTTTAGCCCACAATCCAATATTATGTGAGATTATAATCGTACTACAACTTCCTTCATTTTTTCACTTCAAATTTTTATATTTACAATTCTCAAAAATTAAAAGTAAATTAAATAAATCATAATTAAAAATAAAACAAAAAAAATTCAAAGGGGATTTGTGATACTAGGTATGAAACTATAGTTTTTCTTTCCTTGGTTAATATAGGATTTAGAAGTGATTACTTGATCGTAAGAGTTTTGAGGTTGTAATTCCATAAACAAATTAAACCATATTTGTATGATTACAAGTTTATGATACCGAGTGTTTTGTTTTAATAAGTATGAAACCTGATTTTTCTTCTATCAAGGTAGAATTTAGAATTAATAACTCGATCGTAAGAGTTTTGGGATGTGATTTCATAAACAAATTAATCCATATTTCTATAATAACCACATTAATTGATTTGTCTCGTACTTTATTGTTAATTTTGATTGATTTAAATTTACTTTAATTTTTTTTAGAACTGTTAAAAATAGAACTTTAAAGTATAAGTATAAAGGAATAAGAATAATCTCTTTTATAACAATTATATTCACATTTATAATTAAAGATGGAGGCTAAAGAGTTAATGGGGGCTAAAAAGAAACAGAAACTTAAGCGATGGGCCAAGTGTTGGAAGTTTCGACTCCAAAAGACATAATCCCATCAGTTTGAAGATAATGATATATTGAAAGAAAAATATTACTCTTAATTTTTTTTGTTTTTTTATATAACCGGTGTATTAGGGTTAGGTTTACACGTATCTCAATTAATCCTTAAAATTCATTAAACACCATACAAACTTAATGTTATAAGGTAAATTATAAATATAGTAAATAATTTAAAGATGGGTCGTCTCCCAATAAGTCAATAAAAAGAGTAAATTTTCTTTTAATCGGCTAACTTTTAAGGTTATATTACTCTTAGGGGCAGTTTGATTCGGGGTTAAGTAGCATTACTGGGGTAATGTCATCCTATATTACTTGATTACCACGTTTGGTTGTCAAGTAATATAAGATGCCAGTAATCTTTAAATACCAATAGTGGTTACTATTGGTAATATAAGAGGTAATCTGATTACCTCCATTTTCTTAGGTTTTCTGAGATTACCAGGGTTATCTTTTTTTGTTACAATTTTATCCCTTATTAATAAAAATTTTGGACAATAATACCCTTACTTTAAAACAAATTTACATTAATATCATATTTCAATTTTACCCTCTGTAATTAAAATTTTGGACAATAATACCCTTATATTTAAAATAATTTCCTTTACGCACCACCAAGCCACCACCACCACACACCACCCAGCCACCACCGCCGACAACAGGTCAACCTATCATGAGGACCACCTGCCGGAAAATGCGCGGAGTTCCCTGAAAAACACTCGAAAATTATGTGGGGGCGGGAGGTTCGATATGGCCTGCTGGCCATATCGAAGCCTCCAGAGCCCCCTACGTAATTTCCAAGTTTTTAGTCATGCTTTCCGACGGCTTGTTCGTCATGGCGGCAGTGAGGTGGGGGTGATTTCGCATGAATTAAAGTTTTTTTATAAGCGGGGTGTTTTAGCTAAATCTGAAATATTGGGGGTTAAAAAATTATTCAAAAATTAATAATAAAAATAATATTATATTAATATTTAAAAGAGGGTCAATTTAGTAATTTAAATAACATACCCACCAATTTATTCCCATAACCAAACATATTAATATAACATACCCACCAACTAACCAAACATATTTTCTTAAAGATTCCCAGTAATCTTCCAAAATAATCTATCTTTCCAGTAATCTAATATTCCCAGTAATCTAACATTCCTGAACTAAACGCCCCTTAATTCATTCGCAAGTAATTGACGTTAAATTTTTGTCTCTGGGAAAAACACTCCTTGAAAACCAATTTGCGATTGTGTCAAGAGAATTACTGGATGATCAAGATTCAATGAACTTGGTTTACAAAAACTTATCCAATTGATTGACACTTTCGTACAAGCCTTGAGTTCTTATAGATTTTCATTAATAAATTCTAAATCTTTGCAACTTGGTATAAATACGCGTACAAGTTACCACCAGATTTTCTTTCATGTCCCACGCAATCATAATTGATTTGTTTTAACGTTAAAGTATTAATTTGCTCTAATTAAATGATTAAACATAATTAATTATCATCACTTTCATCAATTCTCTTTCGTGAATTAATTTGAAAAAAACTGTTGCTTGAAGAAATCGTATGGACTAATGACAAATAAACGATCGAGGTCGTTTTCTCTTAACTAATTTGGTCCAAATTGATGTACAGGTTTCATCGTGACTTTTATTTCGTAGAATTTGAAATCAATTCTAAACAGGTGTTACGGGGAAGGGGATGACCGATTACTTCTTCTATCAAGAGATATGTATTAGGAGAATATGCAAGTAAAAAATATACATTCAAGATAAATAATATAATAATAAAATCATATTACGTGAAAAGACATAATATTTACGTGGTTCGGTATAACCCTTGTTTATATTTACAGATTAGAGAAATCCACTATAATTTCATGAACATGATTATAAGAGTACAAAACACTATAAACCCAATACATAATTAACGAGAGAAACAATCTTAATTTCGAACCATGCTCAATCCAATTCCTAGAGTAGAAATAATCTCAGTTTTACTTTTGAGTGCAAAACAATCCCAGTTTTACCTATAGTGGAAAACAATCCCAGTTTTACTTAGAGCGGAAATAACCCCAGAATTTCTAAGACATTATACCCATAGTGTTTAATAATTCTTACATCAAATATATTATGTTTTTGTATCCTTGTATTCTCACATTCTCTCATAACATTGAATTGCTTCTTACCTTATATTTATAGTAGGATATGTGATATTCTATTTCTAATAAGATTCATATTTCAATTCCTAATAAAATTCTTAAATTATATTCTTATTTATAATTGTATTATTTATGAAATAATTTTCTTAATTACATAAAATTTTACCTGAGAAAAAATAAGAAAGCGTGCCACAATATCTCAATAATATGTGACGTTATGTTATTGGTTATAACATCGACTACAATGCTATGTGATCAATGTAGGTATAAGACCACATGATCGTGCCCTAATATAAATAAAAACACTTGAAATAACTTTTAAAATTCGGATGTACCATTTTTTAAAAACCCTAATACTATAGTGAAACTTTGCTTGAGATAATAGTAATTATTCTTTATTCTCTACTTCATTTAGTAGTTAATCAAAGTGGATATATATGTGACAATTAGTAAAGGGTATAAAAACACATGATCATGTTCTACAAGTGAAAGAATATAACCCCAAGTGATTGGTCTGGCGATCAAGAAAGGTTTGTTCTCTTTATTAACTTTCTTCGGGTTCGAACCATCTTCAATATTTATGTCTTATCTTGAAATATTAGGGATTTATAGAGTGTTTAATAGATACTAAAATTAGTTGAGATGTACATAAACTGGTCTGGATACTGCGATTAAAAAGAAAAAAAAAAAAAAAAAAGTTGAAAGACACATGGAGTATCTTTTAAATTCAAGATGTGCCATTTTTTAAAGCTCTATTACTATAAATAGTGAAACGTGACTCCTATGTGACAATAGCAATTATTCTTTATTATCTCCTTCATTTAGTCGCTAATCATTTTTAACCGACGGTGTAAATGAGAAGAAGATATCATTTGAAAAAGATAAACGAGATTGTCCACTTCCAGTCAAAATAGTTGGTACACGTAGAAAGGTAGAAGGTTATAAACTTAATTAAGAGCAGGCTTGCGGAATCAGGAAGCTCTCGTGATATGAGCAGGTCCAGATAGTTAGCTAATTTTGGAAGCATCTCATTACGTTACAACTTACCATCTAACCAGATATAATAATAATATAGATTCATGATTTTGACACTAAATGCAAACCAAAAAGTCAGCTTGATGATGCATCAAGTTTCTGGACACTACATGCAAACCAAAAACCGGGCATTAAATTTAGTCTCAATTATCATAACTTAAACTTGAAAAGAATAAAAATATATGTATTTGGTTGTTAGATTTAAGATTAGATTGGTGAACAAATGGGATATAATAATATTAGTGTATTTCGTAAAACGTAAAGCCAATGAGAGTTCAATTTTGTTGGAATATTAGTTGAAGCAAGGACAATGGATCAGCTCTCACTTGAATTAATCCTATAGAAAAATCCCACAAATGACCAACTTGTGCTCAGATTTTTAGACTGTTTGACATCACCCTCGAGTAGAAAACTCAAACCTGACGGTTTAAATTAAATGAAATTGACTTATCATAACAATCTGAAAGGTGGGGTGGGGACTGGGGTGGAGTGTTATTTTTATATTTCTTTATAAGATATTTAAGAAAAAAATAGAAGTTCTTGCATACGTTTTTACTAGTCATCAGAATTAAGAGTAAAAGGGTTTCATTACTGGATAATTTACAGAGTGAAGTTCTCTAAGCTTGTTTGATATATTATATAAGATCATATTAAAAAGTTTATATTATCCAGTCCAGGAAGACAGTACGTAAGCATAATGTCATGATCCCTCAAAAGCACGAGAACACATTAACTTCGTAAGTATTAAAGAGCGAATGATCAAACAAGATTATAAAAATCTATAATTCGAAGTACTAGTTAATTATACAAGTATTTTTTTACTGAAGATCGATATATTGATAAGAAGTTATACTCATTTTCTAAAGCTCTAGTTTTTATATTTGTTGTGCCTAAAAAATCGCATTGATATCAGTACTAACCAATCAGAGTTCAGAAAGACTTTGTACCGTCTAGAAGTTATCACGTTGCCCAAAGACAGAAGGGATACGGCTGTCACTAATCTAATAAATTCAAGTTTAGTCTATGAGTAGAAGAGGACTGCACACTTGTCATAACTTTATCAAAATAAAAAGAAAATAATTAAAAAGTGGTTCATACGTGTCAGGTCAACTTATAAAAGCATTCATTATATTGACTTAAAAAGGTCAACTTATAAAAGCATTCATTATATTGACTTAAAAAGTGTATAAATGAGCACCTCTATTCACGACAAGGGAGGTTGGACATATGAAGAGCTAGATAGAGATTTGAACTTCATTATTTCTCTCTGTAAAGCAAAGTATTTTTTTATCTTTGTATACCTTATGGGCAATATCATGAAAAATTGTCAGAGAATAATAAAATAACAGTGGATGTAGGATTTGCTTTAAGCATCCGAACCAACTATAAAAACCTCTCTTGTCAGTCTATTATTTATTTATGTTTCTGTAACATATATAATCTCAGCACCATATTCAAATCTCATGAGCCCATCACGTGTAATTTCTAAAACTCTCATGACACTTTACACGTACAAGTCGTTAGTGTCAAAATCAAGCATCAACAATATTCTTTGATTCAAAATACTTGTATTTGTAGATAAAGATTTGCAAGAGAATGTAACAGACATCATTTTGTTATAATAAGCAAATATTGTCTGTGAACCGCTGGTTTATATTCCATTACCATGATCTCCTAGAAGATGCGGAAAAAAAATACAGTTTAATGCTTTAGCAATATTAGGATAAAGTGTAACCCTGAAATTCTATGATAAAGATCATTGATTTTGGTGAATAATTAGGACACGATAGGATTATTCCAAGAGGGAGAATAAGTGATAACGAGGCATTTCTTCAATTTTTTTCTGCAAAAATTATTATTCCAGGGTGAATATCATGAAGGACATATATTACTATAAGAATCTTATCTCTTGTTCTTCTAATGATCTAACATAAGCAAGCAGTCACATGTGGAGAAAAGATGTGTCTGGATTTGGGTTGAATTATTGAAGAACTTTGTGATGACTGATCCAGACCAATTCCTAGAGCACATCCTTCTCCAATAATTCATGCATATGCTACCCTGATTATCTTGCTTCAGAGACCATGTGACTCTGTTGAATAGGTGTGCCCCCAAAACTGAACTCTCTGAAATCCATTTCATTTTCAGTACTATATCTTATTCTATGTAAATACCATAAACTATTACTGTCACCGACATTTTGTCTATTTTAATTACATTACTACAAAGATAAGATCCATTTAGATCTAAATAAACAAGAATAATATATATAACACATAAACATAATCCAATGTCTTTACATTATATTATATATAATTCAATTGCATAAAGGATTCTAGGATATCAATCAAGTTCCTGAGCATTTTCATGATTCTCTTACGATCTTACCACAAGTCACTTGAATTTAAAGCCTGGTCAGGCCATTGGATATATTACGTAGAGAGAACAATTAAAAGTTAAAAAAAAAGGCATAAAAGCTTATACATTATGTTTAGATGAATGGTCAACAGTGGAGGGGCCATTTAGAAGATTATTGGAGTAGCATCTGGTTAATGCATATGGATATATATCGTTATTTGTTAATGGGGAAATGCAGAAATACATGATTTGATGCCTTTTGGGTCAAATAATTTTCATGTTTCCCAAGCTTAGTTTTGAGTTTCATGAGCTTCAAGGTTTTGTCTTACTTAGAATTCTTAATTCTCAATTCATACACGTTGATTTCTCCTATTGGTGTTGTGCATGAATGCCTCGAATATCTCATTTTATTGCTATATGAAAAACATGTGCATGCGCAGAAGCTTGCTTGAGCTTTACCATGTTTTATGAAACCATTCGTACTGCAGAAGCCAGAGACAAACTATCTCTAGGAAATTGAGAGTATTTGAGAATTCTCGTCTAATTATCACCTTAATCTAAGACTTTGAATTTCTATGTACACAAGGAATTCAAATGGGTACCTGTTTTACACATAAATATTTGAGTTAACAAACTTTTTTCTTTTTTATACATAAATATTTGGGTTTTTGAATAAGAGAGATCGATAAGTCTTTTAATGATGGAATATTGGATTTTGATGGTTGAGATTAATTAGAATTTGATTTGAAAGAGGCGATTATGTAAACCATAATCATTCGATTATCTACTACTAATAGAGTCAATAAGAATAGGGTTTTATGAGTTTTAGTAAGTGATAATCGAAAAAAGAAGAAAATAATGATGAATATAGAGTCGTAATGATATTCAAAATTAAAAATAAAATATAAATTTAGGATGATAAAATAATATTTTAAAATTTTACAAGGTAAAAATGTGTCATTAAACCGTTATTTGAGTGGAAAAAAGGTTGTTTATCCTAAATATTTTTGCTTAAATTTATATATAATTATAAAACTTTAAATCAAAATTAAAAATAGAATATAAATTTAAATAATAATGTAATATTTTAAAATTCGTGTGTGAGAAACTGTCGTTAAACCATTAGCTGCGTGGGAAAACTCTTAAATCACGAAGTTTATCACCTTTTTATTTCTACGTTTCACAGGAAACAGTGCCGAAAGTAAGAAACACAAAAAGGCAGATCATCCAAAGATCTAACTAGCTGACAAGCTACATAAAGACAGTAATAATCTCTGGAGTGAGCAGAGATCTCCAGCAATCTTTTCATAACACATGGCTTAGATATATTATTATATACAGACAAGTACAATCATGGGTACTTAATGGAAATTATATTAAAGACTGTCTAATTAAATCACCAAACCATGTTTAATTAAGAAGCAAACGCTTAATTGTAAAACAAGTTTTTACTCTATACTTTGCTCATCATATAAAATATTAACAAAATACTTTAATAAATCAATCACTCCATTCTTTGCTTTGGCTTAGACATTACAACTCAAATTAAAATTCTGAGAGGAAAAGTTACAAAAAGAGTTTAAGGAAAACTCATTCCCTAATCCTGATATAAGGAATCAGATTTGCCCTCTTATCAAATTGGATCACTTTTTAACTTTGAAAGATGTGGTTTGCTCTTCCTTTTTACCGCTCTTACATTCGAAAACCAAAGTGGGATTTCTCTTTGTTTGAGCATTCTCCTTATTACTTTTTCTTTTTGTTGGAAAATAAAGGCCGGTATGGTGTGGTTTGATGGTAAAACAACAAAAGAAGGATTTAAAATGATCTTTCAAAGTTTGAGTTTTTTTTTTTTTGATAAAAGAGTAAGATAAGGATTTAATACAGTCTCTCAAGTTCGAGTTCTCATAATTATTAATAGAGTTTGAGTCTCACGACCCCTAATAGGGGTGATTATTAGAACTCTTATCCACTCGATAATTTTAGGGTTCGAAAAACTTAGTTAAAGTATGCACAAATTTACCAGAACACTCTGATCATTAAAAATATATATAACACCTAAATTCTAATTATGAGGGACATCTTTTACGGTGCATATATGATTAAGTCCTTTAATCGTATGGGTTAAATTTGTTTCAATTTTATCAACAATTAATACTATATAGCATTCAACATATATAATAAGCATGCATCTTGTGACATACTCATCATGTTGATATATACTTATTTAATTACTTTATGTTATGTTATAATATTATATTCTTTATATGATCCTAGAAAGATTAATGAATTTAAAGCTAGTTTTGACCTACACTAAACATTAATTTTTATTCATAAATTATTGGTAATTGAATTATGAGAGATGCGATCGCTTATCCAAAAAGTCTATATATTAGCAAGTTTGGAGGACATCTTTGTCGAATGGCCCATCTTCTACATGAGCATTTATGTCTTTGCATTATTCGTTTTCACTCAAAGTGAAACCATTATAAGAAGCAAATCATAACCTGTGATCACCTTCAAATCATATATTTCTCAGATATGTTCAATCATAGGCCCTGCCCTTGAGTAGTTAAAGTGATAGGACGAGTGTTGAGATACATGGTTAAAGGTGTATGATTTTAGGTTTGAATCCGTCTGACTTTCAAGATTTAAACAGGTGATTATAACGGTAGGATGTATGTTGTACTAATCTTTATAGGGATTAATCGAGATACGCACAATCTAATTTAGACACTGTGTTTAAAAAAAAAAAATCATATAATAATATTTACACTATGTATATGCACATGATCCATTCCCTCCCAGTCCACCATTCTTTCTTACTCCAAATATAATTTTCCAATTATATTAAATACACTGTTTTTGCCAGTGTCACTGTCATGGTTTGAAGATTAAAACTGGCACGGGTTGACTTGTAAATAAGGAGACAAAGTTAGGGGTAAAGACGGGAATCCCTAAGTCAAACTGATTATTCATTCTTATTATCTAGCAAAATTTATTACGGCCTCACTAATTCAAAGGGATTAAAGTTAGACAGCTCCGGGCAGCCTGTTAACAACAATTCCATTCACCGTTCCAAATCTACCCTCTGAAAATTCAACGGTCAAAAAAAAGAAACCGCGAGTTTCAACGGCCAAGATCAATAGAGGTAGTTGGGAGCCTTTTTTTTATAACGCGCTTTCTATTAAAAAAACAAAAAACGAAACAGATTTTTTTTTTTTAATTATAAAGTTTTAGAAAGATTTTTTGTCTTAATATATAATGTTATCGGATATATTAAATATATTTTATATGAATTTATTTATAAAGTTGTAATAATATAATTTAAATAAACAAAAATATAATTGAAAAATCAAAGCGTTGGACTAGTTAACATTATAATAAAATATAAAGGGGAGTAATAGAAGGTTTAATTTGACTGGTGATTTTAACGCTATTTGAAGTCAGTTTACTATTTGAAGGGAATCTATATCTTGCCCGAAAAAATATCTGACAGCTGCCCCAAACTGAGTGAGGGTAACTGCCCACACTGACACGGTCAGGTACCTCGCTCTTCGGGCAGTTCCAAACTCCAATACCAATACAAAGACTTTGATCACTCGCTCTTATTAAGACTTTAGTAAGAGCCAAGAACGACTACTTAAATGTTAAGACTTTTATGCTTCAATAGCTTATTTAGAGAGAGAGAGGGAAAGCTCCACCACCACCTCTGGTTGAAGGTGGCGCTTCACCAAGAACCTATATGGTGGTGAAGTGCACACCCTCTGAAGAATAAACAAAGAGAGAGTAATAAGAGAGGGAAAAAAAAGAAAAAAAGAGAGAGAGAAGATGGGTCAAGGACTTAGTTGTACGACGAGTAAAGAACATGAACTCTTCACTGCTGTTCAGTATGGTGATATTGATATGGTTAATGATTTGTTAGAGAAAGACCCCAATCTCGTACATCATACTACCCTTTATGATCGCCACTCAGTTCTTCATGTTGCTGCTGCTAATGGCCAGATCGAGGTTGATTTTTTCATTTCATTTCAGTTTTTTTTCTTTAAACTGAAGTTTGTTTCTTTTTGTTGATTTTTTATGGTCTTGTTTGGTCAAAGTTTGATGTCATTCTTTGGATTTTTCTGGGTTCTTGTTGTCTTGTTTGATTTGCAGATTTTAGATTTTGCCTTGAATCGATCTGTGAAGCCAGACGTATTGAATCGTTACAAGCAGGTAACCATTTTTTGTTTTTTTATATTTCTATGTGAATGTCGCATCTCTATTGTTATTTCAAATAGATTGATCTCTCTGATTTTGTTTTTGTTTAGACTCCGCTTATGTTGGCTGCAATGCATGGGAAGATCTGCTGTGTGAAAAGGCTTCTTCGAGCTGGAGCAAATGTATAACAAAGTCCCAAATTTTGGTTATTTTTGTAATTTATTATTCTTTTATGACCATGGAATTAAACATTATGTGGCTAATCTATGAAAATTTTCAGATATTGAAGTTCGATTCCATCTTTGGAAGAACCTGCTTGCACTATGCTGCTTATTATGGCCATGCTGATTGCCTTCAAGCCATTCTCGCTGCTGCTGAATCTAGCCCTGTTGCTGTATCTTGGTAGGTTATCATCTATATATGGCTACTATGATATTTAGATTTATTTGGCTTATACTAATTTTATTTATTACTTGGAATTGGTTTTTAGGGGATACGCAAGGTTTGTGAACATTAGAGATGGTAGGGGAGCCACACCGTTGCACTTGGCATCTCGCCAAAAACGGCCTGAGTGCGTGCATATTTTGCTAAACCGTGGTGCTCTTGTCTGTGCTTCAACTGGTGGATATGGGTAATAATTTTTGTTAAGTTCTTTTGGTTTTTGTTAATTTTTGGTGTTAAATTTGTTCTGGAGATTGATAGATTACTGATTGCAGCTGCCCAGGAAGCACTCCTCTTCATTTGGCAGCTAGAGGGGGATCGATTGATTGCGTGCGTGCACTGCTGGCATGGGGTGCGGATCGTGTTCAAAGAGATGCATCTGGGTAAAAATGAATTCCTTTCTTGATTTGTGACATATGTTAATTTATATTAAAAGTCCATCCAAGTGAAGTTGATTTTGTTTCTTTTATCCTCTTCACGCAATCTATATTAGTTTCTTTGTTGCTGTTTTAAATTAAGAGCTTGAACTCCAATTGCATAACAGCCAGGGCAAGTTTGGATGTATTGTGAAAATTGAATTGCATAATATATTCAGTTTTCAAATTCGCAATTTTAAACAAGGTTGTTGCACTAAATTGAGGCCATCAACATGGTATTGAAATTTGAAACTGCAGTACTTTAGAAACCCTTCAATAATCATCTACTGCCTGTTAATTTTTCTTGTATCTTTTGATTCCTGTTTCACAAATGCTCATTATTTGTGAATATTCTTTTTCATGAATTTATTCATCAATACAAAACATCTGCACTGGTTGTCTTTTCTCTGACTGATTTTTCCAAAGATTTGCAACTAATGGTGATGTTGTTACATGGTCTTTTTTGTGTAGGAGGATACCATATGTAGTTGCATTGAAGCATAAACATGGAGCTTCTGCTGCCTTGTTGGATCCTGCATCAGCAGAGCCTCTTGTATGGCCAGCACCTCTAAAATTCATCAGTGAGCTTGATAGGGAGGCAAAGGCTCTGTTAGAACAGGCCCTATTGGAGGCAAACAGGGTGAGAGAGAAGAATATCCTCAAGCATACTGCATACTCGCTTCCTTCCCCTTCGTATTCTGATGTTGGGACAGATGACAATACTTCTGAGGTAATTTCTTTTGAAGGAAAAAAAAAATTAATTGCAATATATCAATCTTAATTTAGCAAAGTGCCAAAATTTGAATTATCGAGACCTAGTGGAATATTTAAGTTTGAAACTGGTGAACTTGGTTGAATATTTAAACTAAATTCATTAATTTTAAAAAATTTTAAACTTTGAAAACTTTTCCTAATTCGTTCAAACTCATGGCGATTACTCCAATTGCTAACAAAACAAATGACCCACAATATGCCAACCCCCCAAGAAATTCATATCTTGACTTGTATCATGCATGGACCATGGACCACAAGTCCTTCCACTGAGAGTTTGTGGAAAATTAGCCATAATTACACATTTGTTGCAATTTTGAGTAGCTTGATAGGCTATCTTAACTTTGTTGCTTTATGGACTGATATTAGCTCAAGTACTGAACCAGTTACAAAATTCTTTGAACTCAGTCCGAAAGTTCTGAATTTGGGAAATTCTCCATGGTGATGTTTTTTAAGCTTCTTTCAAATTATTCAGTAGTTAGCTGATAGGGTCATTTTCTGTCAATGTACTTGGAGCCATATCTTTTACAATTATGTGAAGTGTATATATTAACTTTTACAAATTTCTGGGAAAAGCGGGATTGATATATTCACATATAATGCAGACCAGTGATACCGAGCTATGCTGCATATGCTTTGAGCAAGTATGTAATATTGAAGTTGAAGATTGTGGCCACCAGATGTGTGCGCAATGTACTCTAGCCCTCTGCTGCCACAACAAGCCTAACCCTACGACTGCTTGCTTAACGCCTCCAGTTTGCCCCTTTTGCCGAAGCTCCATTGCTCGTCTGGTGGTTGCAAAAATCAAGGATCAGGATTATGGTGATCTTGACAGTGGTGACATTGGCTCACCAAAACTGAGAAAGTCTAGGAAGTCCTGCAACTTCAGCGAGGGAAGCAGTAGCTTCAAAGGGTTAACTGCAGTGGGTTCGTTTGGTAAGATGGGTGGCCGGGGCTCTGGTAGAATTGCTGCTGATAATGAGTGGGTTGATAAGCCTTGATACTTCAAAGCATTTGGTAATCAAAGATTCCATTTGGTGATCAAGAATCCCCCTTATTTCTAATAAGGAAAAAGGGAAATGACAAAAATCAAGGAAAAGAAACCCCTTTTGCTATTGCCTACTGGCCCCAGTTGGTAAATATAGATAGTGGTCCATTTGCTATGTAGATTTGGGAAATAAGCAAAGGAAAATGAGTTGCAGGTTCGGGTTGGTAAGTTTGGTAATGGATGCTTGGGTCATATTGTTGTAATCTTTATGAACTTGAGATTGAAGGAGCCTTTGGTCATTTTGAGAGTATGTTAAGCTGCCTAAGTTGGTTTAAAAAAAACAAAAAGAGAAAAAAAAAAAGAATTCTTTATCTACTTCAAAGTGAAATTCAACATTCTTCAATGGCTGCTTCAAATACTTGTATTATTAAAACCCACTTTAAGTCAAGGATATGAATTGTTTTTGTTTGGGGTTTAGATTTTGACCCCACCAAGCTTTAAATCTTTTTCTCTTGTTTAAATGTAATACGTCATTTGATAATATTATTTTGTTTTTCTTGTATAAATTTCAATAAATTGTAAAAATAAAATAATATAAAGTAAAAAGTCCTGTTTGCTTCTTGGTGGGCATGTGATCATGTCTCTATTGAGACATGTCAGGAGATGAGCATCTGATCATGGGGCCAGATGAAGATGATACGACCAAGATGTTGACACGTGGAGTGGATGAATTGTGAAATAAAGGGCTGAGAGAGCACAGGCACACCTAGCTTGATTGGGGCAGGGGCATATTGGGGCCTTTATGGTTTTTGGTGAAATTATTTTGTGTGAATATGCAAACAATAACATTTCGGAAAAGACGTTCATCGAAAATTATATACTAAATTTATGTATTAAATATTAAAATCTAGACCGTTGATTAATATTAAATTAAAATTAATTATTACAGTGGCATTACTTAACAACATATACCTGCGCTGTTATTGTTGTTTAGCCTGTAGGAAGAGCTCTATACGATGAACCATGGCATGGGTTCTGTCATGGCCAATGCCCATCTCTCATATTCACTAGTTTTCTGGGTCCTATTCTTATAATTTTTTCCAAGTGGGTCCAGTCCTTTGGACGGTCTACATTGCACTATTAGAAATTTCCATTGGTTGATGATGGGAGTCAGGCAGGTTGATTAAGACCTTGTAACTAACTTATAACAATGTCAGAATTCGTGTTTATCTTCTTTGGGTGCGTCGAGGAATTTTTATAAAATAATATATCTTCGTTTAATTTGTCAAATCTACAAACCGAAAGAATTAGATAAGTTGGTAAATGAACTCAAAATCCAAATAAAAAATTAAAGAATAAAACAAACCTCGATGACTACCATGTCAACCTCTTGAGGTTATTCTTACTGTTTGGTTGATTAATCTTCTTCTTTACTTTAATCAATCAATGGTCATCACTGTAAACTTAACCTAATGTGGCTTGACTGGCTAATTACTTATTATAGTAATTAATGGGAGAAATATCTTGAGAAAGAGTCACTTTCATGGTCATGGGATCTTAAATTAGACGAGGAAGCTTTAGACTCGTGTTGAAATTTCCCAGTATGAATCCAGACCAGGACAGCTGAGAATTCACATTAAACGGGAAAATACTTGGCCTAATCACAACAACCAAACAAAGCCGCCACTCACAAGCTGACAACCTTTTTTCAAGAGGTTTGAATAATTCTAATACGCAAATTCAGGAATTAAAAGCTTAATACAAATTTCATCAATTTGATGTGCTTAGTTTCAACGCCTATCTTTGCGTAAGAAGAAATCTAATCAGGAAACCATATTTTTTTGTATAGTGCAACTGTGCAAGAAGACTGCAACAGTACTTCAACAATCCATGTCAGCAAACTGAACAAACTGCAGAAATAAAATATAAATCTATGATAAGGAAACGCTAGGGGCCGGTGAAACATAGAAACTGGTTTTCTGTCTATTGGAATATGGAACCTACATTTGAAAACAAAGTTTATTTGTTCCTAGAACATAAAATTCAATCACAAATAAGGGATATTAATAAATGAATTTGAACTAGCCATACTTTAATGGGAGGGTTGTCCTTGTCCACACATGCATGAAAACAGCTCAGGAATTCCACAGCCATTAACATGTTCTAATCCTCCATTGTTTCTCATATCAACCTCTGAACCATGCCATGGACTTGATTGAGGAGGAGCGATACGACCGTTAACAAAAAGTGAATTTGATTCTAAGTTAGGCTGAGCCATGGCAAGCTCATCAGGACCATAAATATCGTTAGGACTCAGCGGATTCCTTCTACATCCATTACCATTTGCAGCTCTTCTTTCCACTGCAAGAAAGTGGCCAAGTGATGGAGGGTTATTGTTGTTGACATTCGCAGCATCAGTGCTATCCCTTGAGCATAAAGAGAAAAACCAAGTTCTTGATTTGTTGTTGCTCTTTTTCTCCTTTACTACTGCTTCTGATTTTCTTCCTCTTATTGATCTTTTAGAGAGCTCAAAGATACTGGAAACGCCTATAAGGCTTCCAAGTGTTATGCTTCTGTCATGGAAGAATGACCCTGTAGACTGAAACCAATTATATTAGAGTTAGACACACATAATCTAGGGCTACAGAATTCTAGATTCATTCCAGCATTGAAATTGCAAGTCAGGAGACAAGATACAAGTTAATTCTCCTAAACCAGGTTAATTTCAACTCATAATGTGAAATTTCAGAATTCTCTGGAGCATATTATTCAAGTTGTTTAATTGAATTCACATTACGGAGAAACTCTGTATACACCTTACTGTAATGGAACTATTTTCTTTACTTTCTTCGCCAAGTACACTGTCCTATTCTAATAAACTATTCGAAATTATTCGGGTACAGTAAATTTGAACAGTTTAACATAATAGCGTACTTTTTGTAGTGACTAGTACAGTGGCTAAAATCCAACCATATCAAGTACAAGAACAAGAGGGTTAGTGAACAATATTTACCGCCTGCAGCAAGCCTGCTGCAGATATAGTTTAACAAAAAGATTGAACTATAAGCAGAATTATATCAAGTATAAGGTCCTTCAACTGACGACTGATCCAAAGATTTCTGGTATCTTCAGTTAATCTGTGGCATGTTCAGTCAATCAAGCAATAGTACCAAAACTATGAAGTGCTAGCTAGTACAAACTGAACTTTGAATATTGGTTGAGAGGCGCCAAGTTACATGGCCTCGCCAATTATTAACTAGCACTGGGGAAAATGAAGAATTCCAGCCTAAATTACAGAGAATATACTGGCATAAAAGAGAACAAATACAGTGCTACATTATAAGCATGTCAAAATCGCTTCTCTGAAAACTGAAATGATAAGACAGCAGGCTCCAGAGACAAGACTACTGAAATTGAATCAGTGAATTCTCAGACCATGTACTGTCCCAAAAATAAAAGAAATAAAAGAACCATAGATTTCAGTTCTTAAAACTGACCTCTGTGTCTAAATCTGAAGAGGAATCAGAGGAAGTTGGAGAACCGGTAATCAAAGTGTTGAATGATACTGAACCAGAAAAATCACCATTTCTAGTTAACCTAACTCTCGCATTAAGAGGCTGCAAGCCCAGGGGCCAGCCCTCTTCCTACAATCAAATCAGTAAAAAAATATCAAGATAAAATAAATGTACTATGAAAAGAAAAAAAAAAACAACATGACAAAGAAAAGGTAGACCCAGTAGCAGAGAAATTATAGGAAAAGATCGAAGACTCCAGATGGAAAAATCTAAATAAAAACGAGAGAGAAGACAAACTAATACCTGTTGAGCCATTTATTTGCCAAGTAGTTCACTTGTAAGGTTGTGTTGATTGATCTTAGTTAAATAAAAAGTCCAATGAAGTGACCTCAGGTACTAGAAATGAAGTGAGTAAATGGCTATCATTTGCTTCGGCGTTTTGTTTTTTCCACACTTTCAACATGAAAGCGGCAATCTTTGATGGATTATTGATGATGAACCGAGCTTAAGATAAGTCCCATATAAATATGGTTCACTTGTACTGTAGTACTATGCTTACATGAGAGAGAAAAGAGTAAAAACAAACAGAGGTGGGTCAATGAAAACACAAGGTTTAGTAAGAGGTCTTATCATATGTGTGATTACCCCTTTTCCTTGGTTTTGTTGACAGGAGAAGAAAAAACAGAATCATTTTGTACCCAGAAAAAAGATGAAGAAAATCGAGGCAAGGGTCCAGGAGAGGATCAGAAACTGTCTCCCATAATATGACTTATTTACCCTACTCACGACACAACTTCCTTCAAGACTTGAAAATCAATGCATAAACAATTACATCCATAATAGTTGCAGAGAGAACAAGGGCATAACAGGGAAACGATCGTTTAGGGATTAACTAAGAAAAAATTTAATGGCTTTTCATAATGATGAAGTGGAAAAAGAGGATCCAAGAAAGCAAGTAATGAAATAAAATAGAAAAACACTTCTCTGCTTTAGAGGCTTGCAATTACAAGCTATGTGAAAGAAGTCTAACCCTAATCAAGTGTAAACTTTTTCTTGAGTCCACAAGCTAGTCCAGCTTGTGCTGACTGAGAACAAGCTTTTGCTTTCAGGACCCATATGTTACGCAGTTACGGGCCTGAGGAGAGAAACCCCATTGAAGTCCTCCTTTCACTATTAAATTACATGTTCCAGCTAGAAAGATAACTACCCACCACCAACAACATCAATTATCAATCATCAATCTTCAAAAAGTGTTATTTATTTTCTCTGAAGACGAACCATTTTGGATTAATCCAAACGTGTAGTGTGATTCTATAATACTTAGATATCTAGATTCAATTTACACTGGAAAACAACAAAAATTGTTTAGTTTTGCTAAAATGTGCAGCAGAGAAAAAAAAAATTGAGGTGTGGATTATACCTTGATATACATCCAGTTTCATAGCTTTTGAAGTAGCAAATAAAAGAAGCCCAAAGTCATAAAAGAGTAGAGTTGACTGATTCAAGCAAATATTATCAGTCTTAATTGAGTGATATCTGAGATTTATCATTTTTTTTTTCTATTTGTTTAATGATTATTTGTGTTCTGTGGGTCTTCACAAAAGAAAATTGAGATCTAATCATAATGATCGGTCAAGGGAGCCGGTCTTCTTACCACATTATAGCAATCTAATGGTTCAAACGGAAGAAAATTATGATGAACAGTATATGAATCCTTGCTTTTTCCAGCATACTTGACAAAAGTTTTGCTTTAATTGTCAACAAAACAGAAACGTTTTGATAAGGGAGCCAATGAACGAACCAGGCCTAGACAAACTTGGGCTAAGGGCTGACATCAAATACGCTCGGATCCAGCTACCAACTTGATGGCCCGAAGGATTCTAAATCCAGGCTGTCGTTTCCTGGTTACAAATCCATTATTTTTCATTCCTGGACCACAACTTCTGGATCCACTTTGTTCCCGCCCATGAAACTGGCTGGATTGATCCCTTTTCTCCTCTTTCTCAAAGCAAAGCCCACAAGAGGGACTAGATTTGGATCAATTTTGGTCCAACGTTCCAGGACCAACTCTAGTCCAATGAAAATTACTTCTCATACTGAGGTGCTTGGATCCTGAATTAGAACCGAAACCTGTTTGCCCTTGGTGGAAGTACTGTTTGGTTCCAAGATCAATGCCTATAATTCAATCATTGGTGAATTTGACACTAAACATCCCCGATATTAATGTCATATTGAATATTCAATCAAGCAACCCGTGATTTGAGTTGAGTCGTTTAAGACTCTTGATCATTTCAACCAAGAAATTACTGCAATCGCATTGTGGCCTTGACCAACAAAAATTTTTAAATTTCATAGTAATTTAATTTACTTGTAATTTATCTCTATGTTTTGATCTCTAAGATTTGGAAGTAGGGAATTCGGTCGGTCGGAGGTTTGGCTTTCACCCAAGAGACATGAAAGTTTGACGATTAAGGAGATTTGTTCTTTTATTGAGTTTTAAGTTCAACCTTTAGGATCATCTACCACATTATGATTTACATAATCCTTTGAGCTTGTAAGGTATTTAATGGATTCCGGGGTTAATGGATTCCAAAACCAATGGTCGCTGAGTTGGTAAAGGTAATTGAGATACGGATAAATTGGTTCGACACCGGTTAACCAAAAACAAAAAACCCTCTTCATTGTTCTTTACTTTTTAGAGAGTCTAGACATGAATTACTGTAATCCAGAATCCAAAAAAAGCTAATATTTGCTTACAAGTTAAATTTTCCTGAATGGCTATCACTACTTGTCCCTTTCCAATCCTAAATTTTCTTCTTATTCCATATCAGCTTATATATCAAAATTCTTAACAGCCAAAGAATCTACCACCTCATTTTCTTGAGTTTGAACCAGATCCTTCCAGATGATACAAGCTGCTCTTCTCTTAAACGATTTTACTGAACAAAAAAAATTAAAGATATTGAAATATGCATACCCATCAGCTAGCCTAGCCTACCTACCCTTCAAGATGAAGGTTTTGATTGATATATAGCAGAAAAAGTTAGTTAGATAGAAGTGATAGATTGGGACAACATCCTTTTTTGCGAGCTCCAATAATTTAGATGTCATCTTTTGCGATAAAAGAGAAAAGGCAACTTGGCTTTTTTGTAAGTGTAGACTGCAAACATCAACAGTACTTTTAATCTTAACTATACCCAGTACCAGCTGTAGGGAAAAGCTATCTTGAAGTTAGAGACATCATCAATTAATTTAATTACTGTTGTGATAGTTTCTGTCATATGAATTAGTAACGGTAAGGAATATCCCTCAAGACACGGCTAAAACCAAGGAAGAGAGAGAGAGAGAGGATGTTTGTTTCTCTTGGTAAAGTCAATGCAACCCCATTTCCCTTTTTTTACAGTTTAAAGTCAATGTGGGCAATCAAGTTTTAACTTGATCATGAGTTCAGAAAGAAAGAAAGAGACCTCCATTGTTAATCAATGTTGATAAGACCCCAAAGAGAATCTCTAAGAAACAAAAGAGCTCTTAGATGAGTAGTAGTATAATTAGCTAGGATCCTATGTTTACTTGTACTATGTCGTGTGAACTTAGTTTTGATCTTTTGCACTGAAGTTACAGATTCAGATCTGATGTGATCCATAGCCCAGACACTGCCCTAATGCTACAAAATTCTTAAACAGTAAACGAAAAAGGAAAAACTCTGAACCAAATTAAATATGGAAATGTTCGAACATTTAGCATATATAGCATTGATATACCACTTTCAACTGCTGTTTTACGTGGAAATTAGACAGAAAGATAACTAATTAAGGAAAATAAATAACTTTCTTCACAGATGAGCATACATGAACGATCGGTCGATGATGAACATCAGTTAGCGTGAGTTTCTTGTCTAACTTTCTTAATCTTGTTACCAAGATCTGCCCTCGAAGAGCTGGAGGAAACAAAGCTTCAATCTCATTTGACAGATCATGAAGAATTCTTCGTTGTTGAGGCAATTTTCTCTTTGGCAATGGACGTGTTTTTGGTTTTCTTGGTGCAGGTGGACATTGAAGCATCACCGGGATTTTCTGATCCAAAGATTTTGGAGTCTTGAACCCATCGCCGTCTTCTTCTTGTTCTTCTTCAACCTTGAATTCTCCTAAAGAAGGCAGTTGTATCTTCAAAGAAGAAGCAAAACCCTTGCATTTATTTTCTTGATCTTTCTCTTCTTTTGCTTCATCTTTTCCATGTAAATCAACCACTCGTTTCTCTTCACAAAGCTCCGAATCTTGCGAAGTTGCAATATTGTTATGACAGTCATGATCTTGATGAAATTCTAACGTTGGTACTCTTGGTCTTGGTTTTGCCAAGAAATTTAATTCCAAGGAATTTAGATCTTTCTCAGCAGAGAGAAACATCTCGGAATTGGACACACCCATAATTGAAAAAGATTTGAATTTTGAATACATGAAGAGAAAAAAACGATTAAAAAGACAAGAATTTGGCCAAAGATGCAACCAAAACAAAACGACAACAAGAATAATATATATAGACTGAGAAAGTCTAAGAGAGAAGATAAAAAAAAATGGCTTCCTAAGATGTATAGAATCACCGCATCATCTTCTTTTTTGTTTGTTTTATGTAAGTAAGTACTGGTCTATATCATTTCATCTCTCTCTCAAACTCAAAACTTCTTTGGACTATAGCTCTCAAGCCACTACTCGAATTGAGATGAATGAGAGTGAGAGAAGGTTGGAGAAGAGAGAGGCTTTTGAAACCCACTTGGGCGAAGGATCCAATGCAACATATATACACATACATACACACCGTCTCTCTCTCTCTCTCTTTTCTTTCTCACTTTATCAGAGTAAGAGAGAAAGTGAGGTCTCATTCGCTAAATCTCCCTAAAGCAATCGCCTTTTTTTTTTTCCCTGATTTCTACGAGCTTTGATGCATCTATGCACGTGGTTTACTACAGGGAAACCATCTGATCTTAACATGCATGTTCTATATAATACTAATACTAACCATACAGCTAGCTAGCGTATAGTGTAGTTGTCGCGATATTTTGACAATGGCATCGCCATTGGTATTCGCATGGGAGTAATGATACAGTTACCGACTGGTGTGTATCGATTTTATACACCGAATGACGTACACACCAGTCGGTAAGTCTATCATTTTCCATTCGCATGGTTTGGTTTCTCTTTCCTATAATTTTGTTTGTTATGCAAGAAAAATAAAAAAAAAATAAAAGATTTTCTAGATAGGTTTTTCTTTCCTTATTACCTCTTTAGATCACTTTTTATATGATTTAAATTATTTATTATAAAAAATTTATCTAAAAAAATAAGAGTCTAATAAATTCTTAATCTTTTAAATATAAATTAAATAATGAGTTTGTTTTTCTATCTTAAATTTAATTAATAAATTATAAATTTGTATGTATTTTATATATTAATTCTCTCTTATATAAAATATTTTTCTTGAAAATAAAAAATATCTTTATTAAATTTAAAAAATCTAATAGATTTAAATAAACAATTTGTTTTATATATATATATATGAAGAGTATCTTTATTTGTATAAAAGAAACACCATTGAAGATGTTTATTGGTGAAATATCATTTCTACGTGGCTTTTATCAGAAAATGTCTTGGCTTAAGCTGGCCGCAAGAAACCACACTGTCTGGTGCATGCCTTACGTGGGCCATTGTTAATTACCTCCATGTTTTGGTGCTTACTGAAGTCAAGAGGATCATTAATTATGTTAATGATAATTAACCACCCAACCAAAGTTTTTCAGCAGAATCATTCCCATTTTTACTTGATTTTAATGAAAATAAAATTAGGTTATTTTATGGGTGAAATCAGAATACGAACTTTGGACGTATCAATTGCATATCTTCAGGAAAAAAAAAAAACTACCATGAAGAATTGAAGATTGTCAAGTTGATTAGAAATAAAACAAATATTTTAGTAATATGATTAAGTTAGGCATTATCCTAATAATGAAGATTCCATTATATTATAATAAGAATGTACATTTTGCATACTTTTGGCTGCATTTAACCATATTATTTCACATGTATGGCAGCTTCGGCCGGCCATTTTCATGTTGTGTGTGGGGTGTCACAGTCCCAGTTGCAGGCCAATTTCAAATTCTGCCTTAGGATTCCCTCCCCTTTGATTTATAACTTATTTTATTTTTATCAGAATCAAAGAATTAATTTAGGTATTTTATTTTAGTTGAAAAAAGGTAAATTAATTAATAATAAAAAAATAATAATAATAATAGTGGGCATTATTTATGGTGAAATGGAATGTGTTAATGTTATGATAATGTAAAGTGTGAGGATATGAATTAATGCATGTCTTCTGTAGCGGAAAGTGGGGGACCCAATTGGATTGCTTGGATTTCATCACATTATATTTTCGACATGATAAGGGTGTGCAAATTAAGAAAGGATCCCACTATGCTCCTTTTTTTTCTTCACTCAATTTATCTATACAAATTTCACCCTGCCCCAATTTTTTTTTTTTATCTCTTTTACATGCCACTTCTTTATTCTTTATTCAGAAAAAACCCCCATAAAGAAACTTTAATTTATATGTATAATTGTTTAGTATTTATATAATTTAATGTCAATAATTAAATCAATTGAAAGGATATGCAGTATGAATCGTGAAAATATAACCACCATTGAGTGACCTGGTGGATAAAAGAGTAAAAAGAGGTTTCATGAGCTTTTGAGTTCGAGTCTTCATAAATCCTAATAAGGGTAATCACTTCAAGACCCTCGGGATTAACCGAGACCCAATCATAAAAAAAAAGGATGTTGTATGAATAGTGAAATATATAGTGGTTTAACTACTATTTGGTGACTTGGTGGTAAAAAAGCAAAATGAGGTTTTATGAGCTCCTGAGTTCGAGTTTCCACAGGTTCTAATAAAGATGGTCATTTCAGGGTTTATCTAATCGTTAACTTTAAGACCCTAGAGATTTGTTGAAACACGCTTAAACTGACCCGATTATTAAAAAAAAAAAGATGTTGTACGAATAGTGAAATATATAGTGGTTTAATTATGAAATAAAGAGTGATTAATAAGGGGTGATGATAAGGTGGGGGAATAAATAAATAAATAAATAAAAAAGTGAACAGAGAACACACACACTCTCATGCCACATAATTGCATCTCATTCTAATGCTAATACTCATGCATGCTTAATGATTTTGCTTCCCATTTAATATCATCATGTCCCCAATCCATCTCTTACAATCATCTCCTCTCCCCCAATTCCAACTCCCTCCCTCAGTCCTCCCTTCTACTTTACATAACATAACACCTTTCCCGCCACTTTCCTTGTCATTTTCTGCTAATTAATCTCACCTCCTTTTTCTTCATACATACATATACAGACTGCATTTGGGAAAGAGCAGAAGGAGTTAAGCTTTGAGTGTACAGTAAGTATTATTCTATAGCATCAAACTATTGATAACATGTGTTTAAAAGTGTTTTTTCGGTAGGAGAAGCATTTATTATTAAGTGTTTCTGCAAAAAGCGTAACTAAAGGCATTCATTTTGGTGATTCTTTCTGCAGAAAAGCATAACTACTTTCCTTTGAGAGGTACACCCAGTCATGAATAATACTTACTACAAGTACTTGTTTTATTTCAAAAAGCACTTATTGAAGAAGCAAATAATCATGCCTCTCTAATTTCACTATTTAATAATAGTAATTAATATCTTTATAGTACTGTAGATCTCTAATTTTTCATAACCATGCGATTGTAAGAGATCTTGTATCATTATATGCGTTATTATTTACCCCATCACCTTCTAATGTTCACATTAGTATTCATAATTTTGGTAATATATAATTATTTAACAATAAAGATAAGGTTAATAAACTCTTCTCACTAATGCGACGTACCAACTTGTAATTGATTAAACGAAACCTATTGTTGGATAAACAAACAAAACCTATTGTGAGTTATCACGCATTTATGAGAAAAAGTCTATTACTTAAATTATCGTCATCTTCCAAGTCTCGATTGTTTGAAGTTCAATCACCACAACTTTGGGCCAGATGGGCCACCTGGGAAAGAGCAATCTGGGCCAAATGGGCCACTTGAATTGTGTAAAATCAATTTTCTTAATTAAGCAAGGCAAGTATAGCTACTTGCTGCCTCACTTCATTCACCAAACTTCAACTAGAAATTGTCAAAGCCCATTGCAAATTCATTTATATTTGATAGGCTCCAGTAATTCTGGGCTTTTCTTTCTTCCATCTTAAACTTTTATGCAAGTTTGTGGACTTTGAACTAGGGATGGGCACAGGCTGGGGCAGGGCCAGGGACCCATATCTCCGACCCTTGGCTTGAAGGCCCAAAGGGATTCCCCGATCCCAGCCCATAGCCCGTTAAGAGAATCCCCTTAATAAAAGCCCGTTTAAAGGTTTTGTATTTTTGTGTCTTTATTACCATTTTCTCTAAATTATAATATACTATAAAAAAAAAAATTAAATCTATAATATACATATTAAACATAAAGACCATCATACTAAATTGATAATATATTATAATATATACATATTACAAATATATATTATGTATTAACATATGATTATAGACAATAACATATATATGTTATATACATTATACTTATATATCATATATAAGTATAATGTATAGCTTTTATTAATATATATATATATATATATATATATATATATATATATATATATATATATATATATATATATATATGGGCAAGACTTGCCTCGATCTATCATGAAATTCGGGACTAATTTTGAGCCCGATCCTAGCCCAAATCCGTAATTTGGGTCTTATGAGTTAAGGTTTTATGCCCATCCCTGCTTTGAACCACTTAAGTTGTGGTCGGATGGTAAGATTTTGGGTTATCCAAAAGTTTTGTATTCGAGTTCTATAAAGTAGGTTATCTATCACATTTTGTGATTTACTTGACACATGAGCTTGTAGCATATTTAATAAATCTCGAGGATTAATTGAGATATGCGTAAACTAGGCTGAACACCTCCATTATATGAAAAAAAAAGAAAAAAAAGTTTGTGTTTTTGTAATGGTGTAAACTCAACTTGAATATTAATTTATAAAGTATATGCGAGATTTAAGAAGCTTCCTATTCCATACCATTTTACATAATCTTGAGTTAGAATCCAATCAAATTTAATTTAAAAGATTGAAATCCAACTTAATCTCATTTTCAATTGGATTTGATTAATTGAACTAGCTTTATTTTATATAGCTGTCTCTTGATATAAACAAAAAATGTATAACTATTTTAAGTTTTTAACGATATTATATATAATAAAAAATGTAAGGACAAAGTAAAGGGGCAAACTCGTACTTTCAGTTTTCATTTGACAAAAGCTTCAAAACCAGCTGTATTCACGGGAACACCAGATCACGAGTACACGCGTCGTCATGTACTTGAATCTAGCGCATAAAAAACTTCCAACGGCCAAGATTATATTATGGAAATCCCGAGTTGTTATAAAGCGAATTTCATTTCAGTTGCGTTAGAGTTTCATTTGAGCGTAGTTTCAATTTCATTACATCATTTTTGAACCCAAGGGCGCGCTGCTGAGATCGGACCCTCCTCTTTCTGTAATCTTCGTTTTTAAGGTATAACGATCTTCCACATTGTTCTCGTTTATGCTTATTATCTGTTTGGCTTTAAAGAAAACGTGAGAAATCAAAAGAAAATTAAAGACTCAGGAAATTTGTTCATTTGTTTGTACGGATCTTGATTTGTTTATCCTTTGTTTGATTATTGATGTGATATTCTTTTGTTTGATCTGGATTTTGTGTTTTTATTAATCCGATGTCGATTACATTGTTAAATGGTGAACAAATTCATTGAATTTATATGATTCAGGTTTAGCTTCATTGATTTAATCTTGGTTTACGTATATTGTAATATTTATGTGCTAGGATTTCATCTAGAAGATTCATGCTCAGGCTTTTTGACGTTTTGTATTTGTTATTTGTTGTGTAGTTGATGGAATTGATTTTGGTTGCGTTTAATCCTTTCTTTACAATGTCTGAAGAATTGAAGAGAGAATCGTTTTGTTTAGATTTTTTTGAATATTTTGTTCCTTTATGTTGTAATGTTCTGGTTGCTTTATGATTTTAAAATGTTAAATTTGAAGAACAAAAAGATCTGTTCTTTTATGAAATTATGTTAGCTTTAACCGGGCATGGGCAATGCTGGGAAGTGTGGGTTTCTAGATCAATCACATTACTAATAAATTGTTTGGATTTGATATTATGTTGTTACATTGGAACTTCTCCCATAATTTCGTCTGTTAGGCCACATGCAAAATCTTGTTTGTGGACATCTAAGTTATTGCTTTTTATATTCTCCTTGGTTTGATTTTATTAACACCTCTTTTAATTTTGTGCTTATGACTTGTTCAGCTAGTTATAGAAGATGGCAGATGCTGAGGATATTCAGCCACTCGTCTGTGATAATGGGACAGGAATGGTTAAGGTATAAATTCAGGATTGCTTTTTATGATATCTCTGGAATTTCTGATAGTTTATTCATGGTTCTCCTGATGCATTGTCTATTTTTTTCAGGCTGGATTTGCTGGTGATGATGCTCCAAGGGCAGTGTTTCCAAGCATTGTGGGCCGCCCACGTCACACTGGGGTAATGGTTGGCATGGGCCAAAAAGATGCCTATGTTGGGGATGAGGCTCAGTCCAAGCGTGGTATTTTAACTCTGAAATACCCGATTGAGCATGGTATAGTAAACAACTGGGATGATATGGAGAAGATCTGGCATCACACCTTCTACAATGAACTCCGTGTGGCCCCGGAAGAACACCCAGTTCTCCTCACAGAAGCACCTCTCAATCCAAAGGCTAATCGTGAGAAGATGACCCAAATCATGTTTGAGACCTTCAATACTCCGGCTATGTATGTGGCCATCCAGGCTGTTCTCTCCCTCTATGCCAGTGGTCGTACAACTGGTAAGCAGTTTGACTATTTCACCATCTTATGCATATAACCTTGTTTGCACTCGTTTAAATAGACTTTAACTGATTTCAAAAGTTGTTTATCCATCTGTTTGAAGATTTTTTTTAATGTATGGAGGAATTTGGCTTGCAAATTGTTTTAGAGAATGATAATAATTGGTCCATGGATGTAGCAGGTGCCACCTGCGTTTTGCAATGGGCAAGGAAGAAGTGAATTGTTATTTATTAGTAGCACTATCTTGAATGAGTTACATATATAAGTCACCTGTTATAGTCTTATTAAAAACTACCATTTCCAGAATTAGGCCTTTGGAAGTATTCATATCAATAATTTTCAATCTTTGTTACTTGGAACTTTAATTTAGAAGAAGCTTAAGGAAAGATGTCATGACTATATGATACATTAATTTTAACTTACTGTTGATGGCACAATGGGGGTTTTGATCTTAGTATTCTTCTAACCTAGTCGGTCTAGCATGTACTTGGATGCTTTCATTCACTAATTATTACTTTTGTCCCAAACAATTATGCAGGTATTGTTCTGGATTCTGGAGATGGTGTCAGCCACACTGTCCCCATTTATGAGGGCTATGCCCTTCCTCATGCCATCCTCCGTCTTGACCTGGCAGGTCGTGACCTTACTGACGCCCTCATGAAAATCTTGACTGAGCGTGGTTATTCCTTTACCACCACAGCTGAGCGTGAAATTGTTAGGGATATGAAGGAGAAGCTGGCATACATTGCCCTTGACTATGAACAAGAGCTGGAGACTGCCAAGACCAGCTCTGCAGTTGAGAAGAGCTATGAATTGCCTGACGGGCAAGTGATCACCATTGGTGCTGAGCGTTTCCGCTGTCCTGAAGTCCTTTTCCAGCCATCCATGATTGGAATGGAATCTGCAGGCATTCATGAAACCACATACAACTCCATTATGAAGTGTGATGTCGATATTAGGAAGGATTTGTATGGAAACATTGTTCTCAGTGGTGGTTCAACCATGTTCCCTGGCATTGCTGATAGGATGAGCAAAGAAATCACTGCTTTGGCCCCAAGCAGCATGAAAATTAAGGTGGTGGCTCCGCCTGAGAGAAAGTACAGTGTCTGGATTGGAGGCTCCATCTTAGCATCTCTCAGCACTTTCCAGCAGGTATGTATAATTATGATGGTGATGATAATTCATGTTTTATTAGTGTTTAGTATGCACAGGTGCAATCAGTTGTATATTCAAGGAATATTATCATTTTAATCTTCTCTATGGTATTTCCTTGTTAAAAATGAAAACCTTAGAAAATAGCTTCATTTGTTTTAAAGAAGCTACTTTGCAGGTCATGGTTTAGTTGGGTACATACCTGCATGTAACATCATCGGATATGTTATGCTTTAAGTTTTCATTCTCCTGAGAAAATACAACATGCTCTACTACAATAGGATTTTGTTGTAGTAATTTTTTTGCAGTTCAAATAGGGAAGTAATTGTCTATGTTTGAAATGCAGATGTGGATTGCAAAGGCAGAGTACGATGAATCTGGTCCATCTATTGTGCACAGGAAATGCTTCTAATTCTGTGGGATCAAAGAGATGGAAGAGAGATGTTCCGTTTTCTTGCTTGTTATTACTGTACCTTTGTTTCTCTTGAATTTCATGTTTTATATTGTTGAAAGGATATGACCAAGAGAGAAGTAGGGCCTATTGCAGAGAGTTTTAAATTCTTTTATTATTATTTTTAATTAGCAGTTGTTGAACGGTTCTTGTTCAATGCTAATTCCGAATTTGTCTGCATTTATTATTAATCTGGACTTCAATTACCCCTACAGAGATGGAAAAACGAGGTTTTCCTTTTTTATATTCTTTTTTATACTGTTGAACTTCTTAGATAAACTATTAAACGTTTCACTCATTCACTGTCATCTTAGATTACCTCACTTAGTCAATTCTTATTCCTAAATCTGATTTATTAGCAGTTAATAAGATTAGTTAATATTTGTTTAATTAGTGGGTTTTCTGTTGGGCCTCTAGCTAAGAGGTTTCCCTGAGACGAGGCACAATATGGGTTTTTGTTTTTGGTTCCACACATGGAAAACGTGATTTGCTTTACTTGTAATCCATTTAGTTTTCTCTTGAGGCATGATTTGTCAACTACAGTTGTTCTGGATAGAGGCAGCTTACTGTGGGAAAGTTTACATGTATTTAAGGCTCAGTCGGTGTAAGCAAAGGCTGCTTGACTTAAAAGAGTGAAGACTAGGGTGAAAATCTGGCTGGAACTCGACTCAAAATTAGTTGAGTTGAGTTTGAGTTCAAATAGTTTGAATTGTTAATCTAGTTAACTTCGATCACAGTCTCGACTCGATATATTCATGAGTATTTTTCAAGTTCGATGGTTAAGTTGATAGTTTTTTAAGTAATAGGAGTTATATGTAATTTAAAAGTTATAAAATTTGTAAATTCACCTCTATTAGATGAGCTCGAAATAGAGTTCAAACTCGATATTTTAGAGATCGAGTCGAGTTCGATTTATCAGATACTCGACTCAATTTGATTACACTCTAGTGAAGACTAGCTGGTTAGACTTTGGATTGACTACATTATTGCCAGTTTGGGATTTGGACCATTAGAAAGATGATGTTGGTGTTCTCTATCTATACAATTAATAATGCATGCCTACTAGTTAGTTAGACCAAATATTGGTCGCCAATTGCCAGTTGGCTTAATAAATTTTTAAAAGAGAGGTACATTATATTATTACTTGATTTAGATGGTAATTGATGGGCAATAAAAAAAAAATAGTGGGATATTCCATTGTATAATACTCAAATCAATTTTAGATAATAGTTTTGTATTTACTATTTAGTATTTACTGCCGCCATTCACGCTCCAGCTCTGGTCTTATTTAAACAATCAATCACTGTAGTGTTACGTAATTGTTATTCCTAAATAGTAAATACCTTGCGACAAAATTAATATCATCACTATGGGCCCCTTGATTTTACTATCTACCAGTTTTTTTTTTGACGTCCTATTAGCAGATTTGTCAAAACTGGAACAGAAAAGGGTACGACGATTAATTTAGAAATTTAAATTATCATCGAATTAGTTCTCTAGATTAATAAATAGTATGGTACAAAGCAATGTATATTAATTTAGAAATAATAAATAGGTAATTTCTCATTTAGAAAATTCATGCAACAAGTCAGCACAAAAGTCAATCACTCAAGCTCCATTTCGTGGAAATAGAGCACGAGACGAGAGAGTACTACCAAAGAAAGAAAAAGGAAAAAGAAAATACTACAAAATCTTACATCCTCCTACAATATGGTTCACAGCTTAAATCAACATCGGTTAACATGACCTCATGAAAACCAACCTATTACCGTAGTTCGGTGAGGTTGTTTAGTTTCACAGAGAAGGAACGGAGAAATGGAGGTCTTAAGAGAGGCACAGAGGCCCCACCACCAGGCTGTCTGGAATTTTGTTTTCTAAGAAGGTTAGTGGTTGCCAATTGCCGGAGATTGTCGAAGAAGATAGTAATGAGAAAGTGTATGTTGCTGTTGGAAAGGGTGTGGAGAAAAGGTGTGAGTTTGCTTCATTGGAGTTTTAAGCGATTTGGAAGTGGCAGAGAATTTTGTATTCTTCATGTTCACCAGCCCTCTCCTCTCATTCCAACTCTATGTAATTCTCTTTCTCTTTTTAGTATAAAGAATTCTCTTTCATTTTTTTTTGGTCACAGAGTGGTAAGTTTGAGATATGTTTTGGAAATGATCTTCTGAATTATATTGATTTTGCAGTGGGGAAATTACCTGCGAGTCAGGCTAGTCCTGAAGTGGTTTCTGCATTTAGAATGAAAGAGAGAGATGAAATGAAGAATCTTTTGGACTATTACTTAAGCATTTGCTCTGAAGTTAAGGTGATCTTCAATTCAGCTTCTCATCTCTATGTCTATAGCGAGTGTTTCTTTTTGTTATATTATAAATATAAGCTTTTTTGTTTCATGGGGCAAAAATCAAGATTATTATTGTATCCTTAATAGTTATATGTTAAGTGTAAATGATTGCTTCTTTTTAATGGTGGTCTTACTTAATAATCACCCACCTTATTTGAGATCCTTATTATGAAATTATTGCAGGTTTGGTTTCTCTATCTATTAGCTTCTCTGATGATCTTGATTATTCACTCACGTTTTTCATTCAATTTATATACTTTATGCTTCATGAGACAAACATCAAGAGTATCGATGTGTTGTTAATAATTGAATGTTGGTGTTATTGATTGTCGCTTTATACGTGTGGTGGTGCTTAATAGTTGCGTACCTTCTGTTGCAATACACATCAAATAAAAATGGGTTAAGTCTTGGGTTATAAGGCTAGGTAAGCAACATCACCTAATAGGGCTAATCTTTTAGGTAGTTGATAAGTCTCTAATGCGAGATAAATGGTCAGAATGAGCACAGTTCTTATCCACTATGTGAGTTCCTCTTTTACATGTCAAGTGCCTTAAAAAGGGTCTAGGTAGGGCAGGACTAACAATGGTGAATTGGACTGGTCAGGGACAGTGTTGGATGTGATGATGGTATTACAGGATCAGGTGAGGGAGAATTTGCAATCTTACATCGGACAGAAATCGGTTAGCAATTGGTATTAAAAAGGTGGATTGACAACATTATCTAACAAGTTAATCTTTTAGATAGTCGGCAAATGCTTAGCCTGTGAAACTTCTTTGCTATTGTAAAAGAAATGAATATCAGCTTTAGTTTCTCTAATAATTTTGCATTATTATCTCATGTCCGCTGTTATATATTTTGAAGTACATCTGAAAAATGAAACGGTGAGTACAAAAATGAGTGATAACCCTGAGAAAAGACTTGTACGATTCAGTTCAACGTGAATGGTACTGCATCATGCATGGCTCTATGATTCAAAGATTAAGATGTGAACTTGTTTTGGTTAAATGTGAATCCATGATTATTCATTTACTTTTATGCAAAGACCTACTTCATTTTGTTTAGTCATCTTAGGAAAATAGTTATGTTGCAGGTGAATGCAAGCATCATAACAACTGAGGCTGACCAAGTGCAGAAAGCAATTATAGAACTAGCAAACATACATGGTATCAGGAAACTTGTTATTGGGGCTGTACCAGAGAAGTAAGTAATCCATTGATGTTTTCACCACTTCCTCCTTTCCTAACTGAACAGCTGATCTGATATGCTAAAGTATTCAAAAGTAATAGTTTGGCATGGCTTGTTTGGTGCCTCTGTCAGACTGCTTTGGTTATCTCCTGCTGTGGCATAGCACCTAATCTTTTCTACCTTTTTGGTTCTATACACCACACAGTAATGAAGTGCAAATATAAAACTGTTACTAAATTTTTTGTTGCAAGCAAACACAAGAATGATTTATAATTTAAATATGTATTATACTTGTTCTCATGACATGGACACTGAACTTGGCTTTTTATCTTTGTATCGAAACAAATATTGAAAAGTTTTTGACAGTCACCTCAAAATGTTATTAGAATCATATCAGTGGACTTCTGTTTTCTCTGTGCAGCCTTGTTTCATCTGTTAAAATTGTTGGTATGAGGTATAGTTATTATAATTGTGTAAGTGGGTTCTGTCTTCTCTGTGTAACCTTTGTTCATCTCTTATTGTGGTTGATATCTCAAAACCTATACCATGTTCCCTTGCTTGTGTTCTTTCTCTCTCTCTTTTTCAGTTCTTTTCATACTTTCTTCTCCTGGCTGTAACATTTGGTTCATTATAGTTGCATGAAGGTCAAAAAGAGCTCTAGCAAAGCATATTATGCTTCCAAAAATGCTCCCTTGTCCTGCGAATTATGGTTTGTGAATAAAGGGAAACTTGTGTGGATGAGAGAAGCTTCTGAAGGCCCAAGTTCATTGCCATCATGTAATCAAGCAGAGACTTTGACTGCAGAAACTTTAAGGTCTAGATCCTTGCAATATCATAATACGGCTTCATCATTTCCCTCTGAAAATTTTCGTTCCAGGTCTACTACAAGTATAAAAAGTGCTCCAATTACTGACTGGATTCAGACTGAACCAATTTATATATCGCCTATGTCACCAACTTTGTCTGGTTCAGTAAGTGGATGTTTTCCCCATTCTGATCAGAGTTTATTAAGGACAAGAAGTAGCACCAGTTCAGGATATACTTCTGCTGAAAGGATATCTACAGATTCTGATTCAAAGCTTGAGGAAGATAGCCTTTGGGGTCGACTTAGAGAAGCAAGGTTAGAAACCGAGGAATTAAGGAACCAAGCATATATAGAGCTATTGAAGTGCAAAAACTTGGAATTGGAAGCTATGGAAGCTATTAGCAAGGTAACCATGATCTTGATATACACAAATACAGAGTATTTGCACTTTCACATCAACTTTTTACTGAATCTTTATATACACACTTAAGGTCTTGCTTTGTTTTTGGTTCACCTGAATTCTGTTTTGTTAGTTTTAAATATTGCAAATATTCCTTGAGTCTGTGCCATCATATGCAGTGAACGATCTTAAAAAGATTGAGTTTCACCTGAATTTTTGCGATGTTTCTTTGCTGCAGTTGCTTGACATTTTTTCCTTTGCTAATAACTACTTTAAAGGAAAAGGAAACCAAAAAACAAAGTGAGAAGTCAAAAAAGAAACTAGGAACGTTGGTACATCTAATTTATATCTGAACTTCATGTTTACTTTTTTGCTTGTTTGTTTTCTACATTTAAAAAATTATCAAATTAGTTCTAGTAATTTTATACAATTCACAACATTGGTTTTGCAGGCAAATCAAATATTGGTGTCATCTAGAGTTTTCTTAACCCACAATTTCTTGCTTAGAGACTAATAGGAAATACACTGAGGAGGTTTCAGTTTGAATTATTTGAGAGTTCCATCAACGTATGTAATGATAATGCAAAAGCACATTATAGACCATGATTAATTTGTGGATCTTTTCAGTATTCTTCTAATGTTAGACAAACTGATTCCTATTTTTTCAGGTGAAAGTTTTTGAGTCTGCCCATGCTCGTGAAGTGAAACTTAGGAAGGAAGCTGAGGATGCACTTGGAACTACGATACAGGAACAAGAAGTGCTCCTGGAGGAGAAAGAAAAAGTTACTGGAGAGCTCCATAAGACAATGAGGAATGTTGCTCTTTTAGATAGTCGTGCACAAGAAGCAAACCGTAGGCGTGATCAAGCAGCTGGAGAGTTAAAATTCATTCAGACATCCATTGCAACTTTGCAGCAAGAAAAGCAAAGACTACGACAACAGAAAATGGAAGCTGTGCGTTGGCTAGAGCGGTGGAGGAGTCGTGGGCAAGCTGGAGCTACAAACTGTAATGGGTTCATTGGGTTTGTGGAAGATTTGCCTGAGTCAGCAGAATTTTCTTTGGCAGATTTACAAACTGCAACATGTGATTTTTCTGAGAGCTTCAAACTTGGGGAGGGAGGATTTGGCTGTGTCTACAAGGGGGAAATGTTGGGTAGAACTGTAGCCATAAAGACGCTTCATCCTCATAACATGCAAGGGCAATCTGAGTTTCAACAAGAGGTCAGCTGATCTTTTTCCCTCTCATTTCCAGCCCACCCCACTCCACTCCATCCTGTGAACGAAAATACTTACACAGTTAAAAACAGTAGAAGAATACATTCTTTGTTTTTCTAAAAGCCAATCACTTGGCTTCATGATGCTGGCATGAACTTTTGTATCTCCCAATAGAAAATAACTCAGAGCCCACTAGTTTGTATAATTTTGTTTTTGCTTGTTCATAATATTTAGAACTTAAACACCTTTTTAATTAATTGGCTATCATGCTTAGGTGTCCCTAGAAGATTGAAGTGACTTGTGCGACCGCTTTGGTTGAAGTTTCCATAACCATTAACACTATCTTTTTCCAATGACATTTAGGCCGCTAAATGTATGGTGCGCTTCAGTCATTTCTGAAACTTCGGGAGTAATCTTTTAGTGTATGCTTAACTGTATAGTTGTATTGGATTGGATGTGTGAACTAGCCTGTCGCTAAAGTCTCTGTGCAATTGTACTTTAGACCTGGGATCATTACTACCCTGATTGGGGTGGCTAAGAGAAGCAGAGGGATTGTGTCACTGATTGATATGTTGTGCTCTATTTGCTGGTTTTATGAATCATAAAACCACGCATAACAAAATTCCGAGTTTGATGTGTGATTCCGACCAGGAAAAAAAAAAAAAAAAAACCATGTAGTAAGAGTTGTGAGTCATAGAAGATGTTCTCATTTATCTTTCCTTTGTCATAGGGTTGCTTAGAACTTATTTAACTCCAATATGTTTTTCATATTTGTGGCTGCAGGTTCGTGTTCTTAGCAAACTGCAACATCCTCATCTAGTGACTTTGCTTGGAGCATGCCCAGAAGCCTGGGCCCTTGTATACGAGTATCTGCCCAAGGGAAGTCTTCAAGATTGTGTTTTTCGAAAAAGTAACATTTCTCCTTTGACATGGAAGGACCGAGCACGGATAGCAGCTGAAATTGCTAGTGCCCTTTGCTTCTTGCACTCATCCAAACCCGAAAAGATTGTCCACGGTGATTTGAAACTTCAAAACATTCTTCTTGATTCTGAACTTAGCTGCAAGATATGCGATTTTGGCATATGCAGGCTGCTTACCGAGGAGAGTCTTTATTACCCAAGTTTTAATAGGGGTTCTGTGCCAAAGGGTGCTTTCCCATATGCAGATCCAGAGTTCCACAGGAATGGAGTCCTAACTCCTAAGACTGACATTTACTCCTTTGGAGTGATAATTCTTCAGCTACTCACTGGAAGGCTACCACTTGGGTTAGTGGCTGAAGTGCGAAAAGCTGTGTCCTGTGGAAATTGGACATCAATTTTGGATTCATCTGCTGGAGATTGGCCTACATTTGTTGCTAAGGCGTTTATTGGACCTGGGGTTGCAATGTTGTGAATTGTATGGTAGGGATAGACCTGACCTCACACCAACACTTGTGAGGGAATTGGAGCAGCTGCATGTCAGTGAGGAACGGCCAGTACCATCATTCTTTCTTTGCCCCATACTTCAGGTGTGTGCCCTCTTCTATATAACTAGGGTAAAAATAGCACTACTTTCATTATCGTTGATGATCTTTTCACGTGATGTAGCTGATGAACCACTAAGCAAATAGCAAGAAATGAGGAGCTTGCTTTTAGTAATTTCCTGTTGAACTAGACTAAGAAAGTTGCATGAAACTATATTTCCACGGTTTGACTTGCTGAGCTCTTGCCACACTGGGAGCTCAGCCTGATGAATTGAAGTATAAGTAATGATGACAAGTCTGATGGACATAACTATTGTGACAGCAGAAAAACTAATGCTAGATATACAAACTATGTTTACAAATGGAAGTTATATCACTCTCTTATTGCAGCACCAATTATCCTCAGTAATTGCATTAACATTTTTACTTTCACCTTATCATTCGTTGTGTGCCTCGTGACTTTGTATCTAAAAGTTTGTACACTGTTTGTCACTGTAGTATTAAGCCAGCCAAAAATTATATGAGGAAAAATTTTAGATTCTTTCACAAATTAGGAATTTGGACTTCCAAGTATTTGTTGATTAGTCATATTTGTGCATGTGAGAGTTTAAACTTCATGAGAGGTACATTAAACAAGCTCAAAAAGGACTGCAGAAGCATGGGGGTACTATTCGAGCTCTGCTCAAATTTAGAATTTAGTTAATCTGCTTTGATCTTGAGTTTAATTTCTTACCAATCTGGCTTATGTTTGAAATGATTTCATTTCAGGAAATAATGCATGATCCTCAGGTAGCAGCAGATGGATTCACATATGAAGGAAAGGCCTTGCGTGACTGGTTGGAGAATGGCCGTGAAACTTCACCCATGACCAATTTGAAATTGAGTCATTTGCAGCTTACTCCCAACCATGCTTTGCGGCTTGCTATTCAAGACTGGCTTTGCAGATCTTGAATTCCCTTTCATTCATGTATGTATATGGTCGCTGTGTTATTTGTATGTATAGAGGTGTATTGTTAGTATATGCATCTTTGCTGTGCCACTGTAAATTATGTAAAAGTTGGGATTGGTTTTTTTCTGATTTATATCAATCAATAAGTTAAGTCTGTAGCATGCCTTTCCTATAGTTATTGATGGAAAACCGAAAATAGAAAAATTATATCACGATAATATGGCTTTTGTGGCAAAGCGTAGGGAAAGTTTTTTATATTTATCTATCAGTGTAACAGCCTCTAGAAGTGCTTCAGACAATACTTTTTGCGTACTCTTTTAAGTCTAAGCAAGCACAACTGTTGAACTACATAATACATGTATTTGGGGAACAAGCAAAAGCTGCGCTCGTTAACTGGTTGCCAAATCTAACAGCCTTGTAGACTTATTTTGTGCTTCAATGCTGAAAATGTATGAAATTTATTCAACATCCTTGCAAGATGCCATCTCTTGCAGAAAGCAATGAAGCAGTAGCTTGATTCTCCAGTCCATTAAAGGGGTGATCATCTTCAACTAAAATTCCGACTCTGGTTTCTTCATTCCTGCTATCTATAAGTGGATTGGACTCCCCGGACAAATTCCATCTATATAACTCTTCATCATTAGGAGCCATATTTTCTTTGAAACTTGTTTGAGTTTCTGGATTCTTAAGCGTCTTCCCATCACTGAAACTGGGCCGAGAACTTGAGTTCTTTGAATTCTTGCTGGTCTCAGGGATTGAATTCTCATTTTTCTGCTGTATTTTTTCAACTTTTTGGATCGAATCTCCTCCATTTGCAGGCGGTATCTGATTTTCTTCATTTTCATAGTTGTTGAACTGGGAGTTGCATCTTTCAATTGTTCCACTTGATGATTGCTTCAGTATGCCATTTGCTGAAGATCTCTGGCAAAAGCTTCCAAACCCTTGAATCTCTCTAGTCAACTTTCGAGTACGATCTCTCTCCTCCTTAAGAAGAGTTCCTTTTCCAAGCAACTTCAATATTCTCTCTGATTTCTTCCTAACAGCTAAACCCCAATTGAATCTGCAACTCATAAATATTTTTATTTAGATCATCAATCAGAGATAGCGCAAGAAAAAAAAAATTATATATATATGATATTCATACAGACCCTCTCTCATCAATGTGCTGAAAGCTTCCCATCTCTTCAATAACCTCTTTATCACTCTGAAACTCTTCTGCCACGCTCTCAGGTCCATGAGTCAACAAGCGTTCAAGAACAACCAAAGAATTGTAGGAGACCCTCCAGTTCTTTCTTTCAAATTTTGAAAATCTGGGAACAACAACACACACCCAATATTAAAAATGAACCAAAAGACAAGTAGCACAATTGCAGAAGTATATAATCAACAAACCTCTTGTGCAGTATCCCCACGATTCTCCAATAATCATCAACCTCAAAAGCAGCCCTTGATATTGATCCCAGGGTTCGTGCATCAGGCGACCATGGATTCCCATTTGTAGCTTCTTCAGCCAACCTTTAAAAGGATAAAAATACTTAAAACAAAAATCAATACAAAAGCTTTTCCAATACCAATAAGACGTGATATAGAAACAACAAACTTACAGTTCTGCAGGTGTAACGTCTGTCAAAGCTAACCGAGCAGTTTTGATCTTTTCCTTGAAAAAGAAAGAAGCTTGCTTCTTGAATTCATGAAAAGAAGAAGAACCCATGTTGCTGTTAATGTTTTTGTTTAAGATAGACATGGTCTAGATGGGAGAAAATCAGAAAATAAAGAAAGAACCAGAAAATTTTAACTGGTGTAAGCATAAGACTCAACTAATCCGCTTAAACCAAGAAAAACAATCACCACCTAATATCTATCAAAACTCATGCTTTACATATGTTATTTAATTAAACCGCGTTAAAATACAGGTTCACAGAGGAAGTAGTTTTCATAGGTGATGAAAACAATTGAAATAAAAGAAAATTATATAAACATTTCATGAGACGTTGTGGAAATAATTGTTTATAAAATACGAAACTAAAGTCAACATCTCTACAGTAATAGGGACCTTTGGTTTGAATTTGAAATTGTGATGCTTCCAAGAACAGAAGTTGGGTTGGGTCTCTATCAAATGTGACAGACTCCTTCTATAAGGTAGCCGCCTGGAAATAGGAAGTAGTAAATCCATTTACCATTTCATTTCACCAGAGAAAAAATTTGAAGACAGATTTATCAATCACACCCCTGGTTTTTGATAAACCATTTTAGATTTATGTTCTGATTGTTCAGACTCTAGTGTCTGGTTAGGTGAGTTCTTACACAAAAAATACAATCAGAAGAAATGGATTGACATGATTATGTTTTAATAGTCAATTATTAGTGGGGTAAGCTTTTATTTGACAATAAAATTGTTTCATAAGTATTCGCATGCTATTCCTTTAAATTCAACATATAAATCTTATACATAAATTCAGACGTAGGAGTTTGACATCTATATTTTTTATTAAATGAACAGAAAAATTTGATAAAACATATTGAATAGTTATATGTGAGTAAACGACTTTTTCCCACCCAAGCTTTGCCTTAAAGACACTTTTCCACTCAAACAATTTCAAAATACCATTTTTTCACTCAAAGTATGTATTTCTTTAATACCCAAAATACACTTCACTTTTCTTAGTTGGCGTTCCGCCAGTTACCAAGAGTCAGGATGAGAGGGGTTTTGTAGAGTAGAGACAATGGATTGAATAATGGTATCCGATTGAATATTCATTGCCAAAATTAGCAGGAAATCAAGTAAGAATAAGAAACCTTAGTTTTGCATTATTCGTAATCGACAAGAAATTAGGTGTCGAAGTGAGATAGATTTTGTATAGAGGAGAGCGGAGGTTTAAATGATGGTGACAGATAAAATTTTCGTCACTGAAATTGGCTTTGGGTAGTAATAGAATATAAACTTTAAGTGAAAAATTGGTATTTTAAAACTTTTTTAGTGAGAAATTATCATTAAGGCAAACCTTAGTGGGAAAAAATTGTTTACTCATTTTATACGTAAATAAATCTTATACATAAATTCAGACCTATGACATCTATTTTTTTATTAAATGAAAAGAAAAATGATGAAATATTTATTTGATAGAGACGTAAACGTCTCCATGCGCGCCACATAAAGAGATGGGGATTCAATTCAGGAAAATGATAGATTCATCGGCAATACACCCCGAATCTGTATATCGAATAACGTAATAAAATTTTGATCGTTGATTAAATATTAACTGATAATGAATAAATAATCAAGATTGTATCACGTTATTCGATGTATGAATTTGATGCGCATCCTTCGATAACTATAACATTACTCATTCAATTCAACACACTCAATTTTTTTTAAATTTCAAAAAATTATTAATGTTTTATAAATTTTATAATTTTAACTTCACTTAACCTCGTATATATTAAACCTATAAATTATTAATTAACATTTTTTTTAATTTTTCTCCCTTCTTCGTTTTCCTCTCATTTTCTCATTTGGTTTCTTTTGGCTTACAAAGTAAGGTGATGTTCATTTTATTTTTATTTTTTTACTTAAAATTCTTTTCTTTTAGCTTTCTTAATTGATAAAAGATCATGCATTATGAGTTTTTGCTGTGATTTGAAATTGGAAGATTAAATTATTAGATTTTGATGTGGGTTTTGATTTAATCTTGTTTATATTGAGGTTTAATTTAATTAGTTGTTGTTTTAAATTGGGTTTGATAAATTTTGATTAATTATTGAGTTAACGTTGAATAGTTTAAATAATTAATAAAACTCTAAGTTGTAGAGATTCCAAGATTATACAACATTTTTAGAATAAGAAAAAATGTCAAAAACAATTATAGAATTGATAATTTGGTACTATAAATTTATCAATTTTGATATTTTGAACCTACTTACTTAGAATCCTGACTACGTCTCTGTCCATGCGTATAAATATAATTTACTGGTTCCAAGCCAGAAAAATCTTGTGGGCAGCACCGAATCATTCAAATCATTCATTCATGAATTTATACAATTCAGAGATCAAACGTAAACTTCGCGATCTGATTTGAAGGAAAGTATCGTTGATCCAAAACTTGTATTTATGGAGGATAGCTTTACTTAAACCTGTAATTCGTTTATCACTACAAAATGTCAGATAGATAGGGACATGGGAGCTAATATTCTAAACATGACTGTAAGTTGAAAATTGAAATGTCGATACACAACATTGAAATCTTCACTTCCATCATCGTGGTGGTGACACTTGGACCAAGCCAGTTCTTTTTATTTGGCTCGCCGGCACCGATGAGGTTAGCTATCAAATGTTTTAGAAAAAAATATTCATTCTATTTTCAACTTCTAGAAATGGGTGATGTATTAGTAA
>CM047907.1:24032491-24053434 GCA_026229545.1 Pistacia atlantica
ATGTATTAGTAATTTAGGCTTCGTTTGTTTCAATTTTCAGAATACTACTTTTAGTATTCTCAAAAAAATTAAACAGTAAAATACCCAAAAACTTTGATTTTTGAGAATACTACTCTCAATATTATTTAACTTTTTTTAAACCCCTTAAATTTGATAATTTAATTAAATACCCCTAAATATTTTTTTAAAAATTACAAAAACACCCCAGTAATTTATATTTACCAGATTCCAGCCACCACTACCGGAAAATTGTCGGAATCTGTTAGAATGGCGCACTACCGGCCGAATCTGGCCGGTAGTGCGCCGATCTAACCTTTTCCGATCGCATCCATGGACCGGTGAATCTGGCCGAAAAAGGCCAGATCTTTGGCCGTAACAGTTTATAACGACGGCCAACAAACGGTCGTCGTTGACCATCAACGATGACCGTTTATTGGTCGTCGTTGACGAGCAAATACGGCCAGATCTGGCCGTAGATCTTGCCTTTGTTGGCCAGCGATCCACTGCTTAGATCCACGTGGATCTGAAGCAAGTGTAGCCGATGCTATCAGCGCGACGACCTGCAAGATCCAACCTGGAATCCATGCGCCAATATCTGAACTGGCCAGGCCACTCCATGGCGCATGGTGGCCTACATGCTCCGTATTTGACATTGGGTTGGGGGTGTTTTTGTTAACTTTTAAGATTTTATTATAGGGGGTGTTTTGTAAATAAACAAATATAGGGAGTATTTTATTAATTTATAAATCCTACATCGTAATACCCGCCCAATTCAACTTTTTTTTTTAACTTTTTTCAGAAAACTTTTCCCTAAAACACCCAATTGTGAACCAAACGAAGCCTTAATATCATTTATGACAAAAACATGCTAAGAAACTTGATGTTTAAGGATCTCACGTCGTAAGCGTATTGAAGAAATCTTGAGCTTATAAAGAGAGTAATCTTTCCATATAGAAAGTTAGCTTTTTAAATGTGAAACTCTTAGTTCCTAATCCTGGTATCATAATAGACCAATGCATCTTTCGGTGCCCTGCACATTAAGAAGATTTTGAGCTTAAAGTTTTTCAGATTCGAGATATGCATTTAAACTTGACTGGTTTTTATTTTTTAAGAGGGTTAATATTTTGAAAGCAAATTTTATTATCCAATCCTTTAATTAGGATAATAAAGATTAGTTTACAATCAATCTTATAAACTTTCTCTTATAATCCTGGCGTAACAACTCGTAATTCAGCAGACCGGACTTATTTGTGAACTATTACGTCGAGATTGTAAATGAAAATTTATGAGATTTGATTGTAAGCGTAATATTGTCTTAAGTAAATTATCATTTTTGGACATCTTTAAGGGACAATATAATTATTCATAAGATGATGAACAGTTTCATTACTCTAATTTTGTCTTTGCTTTTTCCATTTAAGCAGAAGAAATCGGATCATCTTTCTTTCAAAGAGTCAGTTTATATTATTGGGTTAACGCACTTAATGGTTGAATTTGTCTTGTTAATGTGAAAATTTGTGAAAGATTGCAGCGAGGGAACTGACTACTGAGGTGCCTGATTTTCGATTGACTCGTAATGTTGGGCATGTAATTTGGGTGGGCCGATGGTCAATCCAATACCCAAAGCCGAACGCAAAATATCATGGATCAGCCCAGTATCAATATGATTAAAGCCCAAGTTTAACCTCTACAAAGAGCCCAATTTCTGTGGATCAGTCCAAGTTGCCGTTTGCCCGCCCACGAGCTTTTGCTTTGATTTCAGCAGACTCAGAACTCGTCCCATATTTTAAACGATAGAGTAAACGATCTGTTCCCACCCAAGGTTTAGTGAAATGGCAGTTCCCACCCCCACCATTAATTAAACACAGTCAGTGACTGTTCAGCTAAGGGTGAGAATCTGGAAAATGACTTGAGCCTTTTATCGAGCAGGTGGCGGGCGTGACTTCGGGCTTCAATTTCTGGTGAACGGGAAGTCAGAAACGGCCAAAAAACATACTCACACAAAATGCAACACAAGGAGAGTATGTTGGTGTAGTCCGATGATGTCGGTTGCCCTACAATCAAACAAAAATGACTGAGAAGATAGCCAAAATAGCAAGGTGGCAAGTGTGGGAGTGGCCGGAAATATGAGTGACGGCAAGTAGGGGTAAAGTGTCTTGTAGAGGAGGAGGTCGTGGGGAGTCAAACGGGTGGTCTCGAAAATTATTTTGGAGTTCAAGATCGATCGAAAAAAGCCAAAAACCTGCGGCTTGAGCAATGCTAACGTGAACCGCTTTTTTCTAACATGAATCAAATGAGCACTAGTGCACGTTAACATGCTAATGTGAGCCTCTTTAGAGTAAAAAGTTAAACTTAAGGATATAATGTAAATTTAAGGATGGAATCTAAAATTTATGAAACCAGACATGTGAACTTCTCATTTCGCTGTTTACTCTGAACGATAATACAAAATGGAGGGCCCAATTTTGCAGTTACATTCTTGGGAAAGAAGCAAATGGTTGGGATAGGCTAAACTCTGAGGAGCAAGACTCAGATTTTGATATGGAATAAATGAAAGGCTTTAATTACTGATCAGTCTGATACCAACCTCTCTCCGCAACTACGATGCATTAACTATGGATTCTAAAGTGGTTAGCAGTTAAGAAGAATTATGATCTTGTCAGCTAAGAAGTGGGTATGCTATACTTCATATCAGGGCTCTTGTTTTGCCACGTCGCCATGACTGAATTACATGTAGCAATACAGCGCATAAGGGTTTCTCCTTTAATGGCTTTATTTATGACTTCACCAATTCACCAAAACCCCACTTGAGAGATACAGAAAGATCAGAAACAACAAAATATGAATGGGATGACAGATGGGATTTTACAGAATAGACTTCTTCAAAAACACCTTCATTGTATGCTGGTTTTAAAGCTCAAGATTGATTGATTGTTCTGTTTAGATTATGATGATGATATTTATGAAAAAACTTTGTAAGTGTTTAGCCTGCCACCCTTTATGTCATTATCAATCATTTGTAGTTTACATCTTCATTTAGGTTTTGCAGATGAGGTGAATGAAAGTGGCATTTTTGAAATCAGAATCCTGGTTCGATTCTATATCTGTACGAATAGGAATAACTGCAATTGACAGTATACGGCTAAAATGTAAGTTATCTTTTAAGTGACCAATTATCCTTTATAAAATCTTAAGAGGAGAAAAAACCGATCAAATATTCTCATTCAGCGATAGGTTGAAATCGAATTGTTCACAAAGACGCAGATGCTGAGATAGTGTTGCCAACCCCATGTGGTCTGGGAAAAAAGGAACTACAGAAAGTGATAGCGGAGACCTTGGCGAAACAAAATCCTTTCTAAAAGGAATGTCATTTATTAGTGGAAAATTACATTTTTATATGACATTTATAATCAACAAGAACCAACTTTTACACCTTTACACTCCTTTATCACCCAGAACTTGCACAACTAAGTTCCTCAAACACTTTCATGAAGCTTAATTGTTATGTTACAAAGGCGACCAGGAAAAGAACTGCCAAAAAGGGATATGCCCGACTTTTTTAGTGGATGTCTCTATATCTTTTATCTGTTGTCTTCGGAATTTCTCTACTTACACAAAAGATCTCCATATTCTTCCCTCTAAGGATATTACTATGATGGAAACATCATCATGGTATCGCCTTCGATCCCCCTGTGGTATTTCAAGTAACTCGTGAAAGTCCATGCCTGCAATTAAACAAATTCGCTATGATTAGCTTCTTGTAATTGAAAAAGATTAATTTTGGAAAATGATTTCCACCAGAGTTATGTTTGATTTATACCAGCTTTCTTTGCAGCCCGGAACAGTACTTCCTCAACCAGATGCTGTGCTGGATCTCCTTCTGGTTGCAGTTTGATGAAAAGTTCAACCTCATAAACAGCTTCTTCGTTTGTGAAGTATTGATAGAGCCCATCCGAGGATAATATCAAAAACCTGTCTTTTGGCCCTAATTTGTGGTGGTATAGAGAGGGTAAACAAGTGATGTAAGGAGCTGTGCCCTTGTAGTCAATTCTGAACATCTCCAAAAGTGCATTATTCCACTTTGGCTGCAGATTTAAGAAACAAAATCAGGTGCAATGACACTCTTAATCATATTCATGACATTTAAATCTAATCACAATGATTTTCCAAAAGTAAAACAAATACACGACCAGCACTTCCAACGAATCTACCCTATCTATCATAACTCAAAAGCAATACTTTCCCAAGTGCACCTATTAGGAAAATTTTGGACACTTTCAGAACCAATCTGATATTTCTATCAGCAAAATGCTCTGAAATCCTGTTTCTTCTTTTTTGCTTTGGCGCCATTGGAATCAAACTGTTCCTTTTTTTTTTTTTTTTTTTAAAATATATATATATGACCGACAACTAGAACTCTTTCAATATATGCCCTGGACGTCCAAATACACGTATCACCTCTTGGATCGGATCTAAGCAAAGGGAGAGGAACAGCTATGTGCTTAGAAAGAAAAAGGTAGACTTTTACAATGGAAAGTATATAAGATAAATATAAATTTCCTGATGCAATTGAAGAATTGAATGTCTACCCAAGTGCGGAATAATACCAATCTCCATCAATTTATTCAAAATAATGGAAAGTAAAGAATCTATCTGTTTCTATGGATAACATTGCATCAGAAACACTCACTTGGCAACCTTAAAGAAAATATGAAACACTGAGCTGTGATGCTTGAGCAACTATAACCTTTACTCCATTACGCTAATCAACAAGAAAAGGTAATCTAGGTGTCAACAATCTACTGCTAGTGTTCATAATAATGTGATCTTTTGTTTACATAATAGCATAATCTTAGGGAGAGGAAACAAGCTTGAAAAAATCATGACGGGAGTTTTCAGGTAATCATGGACAGAGTTCTCAATGTAACATCTATGTTCTTTATGCTGCAAAGAGGCACAATAGCATATCCAAAACGGCCAAAAAGAATTGCATATCTGTTTATCATCTAAAAGAAAGTAAAAGGTCTATAATGAAAACACACCTGTTTGAGAAAGCCAGCGCCAAAAGCCCGGGTGACCTTCAATGAACCTTTAACACGGTCATTCATCAAAGCACAAGCATCATCAGGGTGTTCATTTTTAATTCTTTGAACTTCCTGTAACGTAACAATATGCAATTCAATCAATTTTTTAAAAATAAAAATCCGTACAGTAAAAAAAGAAACAACAACAATGATTTTACCTCTTCCACACTCGTGCTGTGATCCACACTAAGCTGAATAGCAGTTAGATTAGAAACTGTACTCGGTTCATCTAAATCAAACCCTTCAAGATCATGCAAAGTTTCTTCATTAATCCTCTCTAAATCTTGCCTAATCTTACCAAGCCAATAATCAGGTTCAGCTTTTTGAGCCAGAACCGCTCTACTATCACCCACATTCATCACATAAACATCCTCTCCTTTCATCAACATTACAAGCACACAAGAACCCATCAACGCCAACTCCGGATTTTCCATCACCATCTTATCTGCTATATCCAAATAAGCCTCCTCTGCTTTCTTCAATGCTTGCGATAAAGCTTTCAACACATCCGCGTGAATTATATCATGTGCTTTATCTTTATTGTTTTTATTCAACTGTTCTTTTAATTTCCGATCAAGTTCTAGTCTTTCTCTGTCCCACTCACACTTCCACCTCCTTTGATTCTCTTCCCATTTCTTGGCCGCCCCTCTGTAACTACTCCTGAACTTCTTGTGTCTACCTCGCTTCGAATTCCAATCAAAATCAAAATCTACACACTGTGAACAAGAATCTCCACTACAATTCTTCAAAGAATCAGCTTCAGTCACGTAACTCTTTTCAGAATCATCTTGTGTAGCTGCTGTGCTTGGAATCCGTTCAAACTTGTCGTCCCACAATAAACCTTTAAGTTCTTTGTGAACGAATGAATACAAATTAGATGAAAGATAATCAGGAGCATCAGGGCCGTTGAATCCATCATAAATCCCAACAAAAACCCAACCATGTTCCTCCGAAACCACCACGTGAACACGATCTTCCCCAGCCTTGCCTTGAGCCCATTGAAGATTTTGAGACTCTTGAGAATCATCGTCTTCTAATAAACTACCGTCGCTACTCACCGTTAAATTATTATCGTTTTGGTTCTTATCCGACCCGATAATCCACTCGGGTTCTTTAACCGAAGCCATTCCTTTAATCGGAGTTACAATTGAATTCAAGTTCTGGCCGCGAGAAATCCTTTTCGATATCGCTCTGGAGGACCCGAATCAATGACCGTTTTCGTGATCTGGGTCGGAAATTAAAACCCGAATGGGAAAAACTCCGTTGAAATTGTTCGTCGGAGCTACCCTTCTCAATCGGACCCGAAAACAACCCGGTGCGATCGAGTGGTCCAGACAAGAACCCTCTCTCAATCGGACCCGACAAGAAACCACGCTCCAAAGGACCCGAATTATAGTTACCCGGGAATATCGGACCCGAGTTGATCAGATTTTTCGGGATCGGCTGCAGAGGAATCGAAGAGAAGTTATTAGAGCAATCAAAAGCCGCCGCACGGTCAAAACTACTGTAAGTGTACGGATCAATGAAGGCCGTGGAGAGCGGCGTGGACGTATTCGCGCTGACGGAAGCACCGGAAATAGTGCGAAAGGTAGTCGTTTCTTCAGAGTGAACCTTGGAGGATGACAACCGAGTCGGGTCGGGTCGAACATAGCAGAAAGAGTGTCCCAGACCTTCATCAAGCGGGTCAGATATTAAAACTGATATATCGTTTCGTCGGCGAGCATGTTCACCTCCCGTGAAGCACACGGTGAATTTACCAAAACCGTTTCCCATACTTCAACAGTACAGAATTTAGATGGAAGACCAAAACAAATTAAAAAGAAAAAAACAAAGAGAAAGGGAACCGAAAGAAGAGTTTGTGTTGATAGAAGTTTAAAGTATTAAACGACGCGTCGTCATGGCCGACGTGTGAAGAGTGAAAGAGAGAAGAAAGTGAGAGGAAGAAGAAGAGGTTAATTACAGATAGAGAGAGAAGCGTTGACTTTGGCAGTAGAGGAGAAATGCTTTTTCTTTTGTTTGAATTTTATTTAAAAAGGGAATTTTTTTTTATTTTTTATTTTTTATATTTTATGAGAGGGAAAAGATACAGTGAGGCGTTGACAACGGCGGGGGGTTTCAATAAACTCGTGGGTTTGAGTGGTTTTGGATTAGAGTTCTTGTCCTTGGTTAAGGAGAGTGGATGCACGCTCTCTCCTCTTCATTAATCGTGATAGTAATAAAAATAATTATTTAGTAAATGTAATTAAATCAGATAATTTTTTTCTTATAATTTAAAAATAATTTACAAGTGCCTAATTGGTTATGTTATTTTAGAATATCATGAAGTATATTTGAGTTAATATTCGGGAATCAAAATCACGTAGAATGAGATAATGGATTTGTTGACATCTAAGATTAGTAGGAAGTACACGCAACAATAGAGAGCGTGAGGAGGTGATAAATATTATGGAATGGATCAAAAAGTCAAAAGAGCGAAACCATCCTGGCTGTCCCTTAAATAAGTATGGAAAAGCGTGCCATGATCACCGTTGGATCGGGCGTAGTAGGATCGACAAAATCAAGTGTTGACTGACACCTGGCGAGTATTATTGCGTGGGTTCATTCGTTTGTCAAACTTGAGGATTCCCGATTACTCATCTCATCTCTTCACAGCCTTGACTTTTGTGAGTATTTCTTTTAATGCAAATCTCTCACTTGTTTTATTGTTTTTAATTGGAATTTTTATTTTATTTTTTATTTTGGTTGATTAATTTAATATACTGAGGTGGGGGTGGTTGGATATTTACTGATTATGCTTCATTTTTTTTAATGAAGATTTTCAGGCAACGCAACTTCTTTCATTTGTCATGTCTTGTTTAGTTTGTTGACTGGATTTCGTTGACCCTTAACACAGAATACTCATCACTAACTAAACCAGTTTTACACCAATTAAAACGTAAACGACACCGTATTTTGTTATGGTTGACAATTGGTGTTGACAATTTTTACAGCTGTTTAATAATAAGACTAATTAAAGGCAAAGCTTAGTTAACAAGTCTAAAATAAACTATGGGATGTGTGGCTAAATTTATAAACGGTCAAACTAGTTTATAAATTTTAAAATTAAGTTGATCTATTTGTTTATAATTTTTTTAAGCTTATAAGTTGAGCTTATAACAAAAAAAAAAAATAATAATAATAATAATAAATGGGGGGAGGTACTTTTTTTTTTTTTTTTTTTGCTTATAAGCTAGTTTAACTAAGTATATTACCATATTATCTTTGTTTAATTTTAAAATTTTATAGTACACTCTTGTTTAATATAATACCATTTTTAGTCATTTTACAATAACATATACTTATAAGCCATATTTTATCAAACACGTCAATTATTTATCAGTTACTTATAAGTATTTTAACCCAACAAGTAATTGTTTAAAATTTCAAATGTTTATAGGCACTTGCAAATTTTTATAAGCTCATACAAACATCTTTTATCTCTGGATGGTCAAGTAATTTGATAGGGACTCGTAGATATATTATTCAAAAAATCTATTTGGATGCTAATAGGATTAGTCACTGAAGCTCTTATCCAATCGATAGTTTCAGGATCCTAAAAAAAAGTTAAGGGTGCGTTTGGTTTAGTATTTTGGATAGGATTTTAGGGATAGTATTGGGTTATTGGATATGGGAGTATTACGAGGTAAATTTTAAAAATTTATAAAAAAGCCCTTAGGTTTACTAATTTAACTAAAGACCCTAACATGTAAAATGACAAAAACACCCCCACCACTAGTGTCGATTCGCCACCACCGCCTAATCTGACCGAAAATTTCGTACGGCACGCATTGCTCTGACCGTGCCGTAAGAACACATCGTTATGGCCTTTTCCGCCTAGATCCATGGTAGATCCGCCGGAAAAGGCCGATCTATGGTTTGTTTTGGTCACCAACTAAACCTTAAGGCCAACGGCCATCTTTGGCCGCCAGCCGACGGTGGCCAAAGATGTGGCCGTGCTTTGGCCGACGACGGCCAAGATTTGGCCGTCGCCGACGGCCAGACTGCTCCGAGCGATCCGCGGTGGATCCTGGCCTAAAAGGCCATGACGGTGAACTTCCTACCATTTCTGGTCGGAAGTTTGCTAGATATCAGATTCCGCTATCACCGACGGTGGTTGCCGAATCGACAAGTTGGGTTGATGGGGGTGTTTTTGTTAATTTTTAAACTTTTTTTCAGGGGGTATTTAGTGAAATTAATAACCTTATGGGGTTAAAATGTAATTAAAAAAAATAGGGTAATATTTTGAGAATATTGTACCAAACGCGATTTGAAAAATAGGATCCAGAATAGGGATAAAAATATTAAACCAAACGCATACTAAAATGTGCGTAAGTTAGCTTAAATAGCTCGACCTTAGAAAAAATAAAAAAAAAAGTTTAAAATAAAAATGGGCATAAAGCATTAATATTTAGAAGAATGATACATGGCAAAATAGGGAAATGACACATAGCAATTATGGAAATCAATGTGGCACATTATTACGAGACAAAGGTAATTGGGTTTTAGGTACATGATTGCTTCCAACAACACCAAAGTAAAACAAAGGATCGATGGAGACTAACCCATTTGATGTGCACAAATATTAAATATATTCAGAGGGTTATTATATTAATTTAATACACTTAGTTTCCACTTTGTTAATAATAATCCCACTCGAGAATTCAAACCCATCATCATTCAATATTGCGAGTGGAGAAACCTTCTTGTCCACCATCTCCACAATTTGCTTCACCCACCCAGTCTCTGTCTTCAATCTTCATATTGACCTTTTATAATTAAATATATTATTTACTATTGTAAAACTCATGGTAAAATTCAGCCAACCCATTATTAACTTAATTATGGTTTAATAGATTAATTTATTTTTTTCACTTTCACCTTTTCGGGGTTATCTTGAAACTATCGATCAGGTAAGAGTCTCAATGATCATCCTTATTAATATCTGGGGGCACTCCAACTCAGGAGCTCATAAAACTCTTTTATCATCGGACCACCCAGTACTGGGTTATACTTTATTACTTTGTTAGTGCTTTCATAATCATTATTTAATGAAGCAAATCAAAGAAGAAATTGTGGTGTACATTTGAATAAATTAAACACCTATGGAAGAAAAAGATGAGATGATGGCTTAATGCATTGACTCACTAATTTAATCCTTAAATCTTGACTTTGAAATGATAATTTAACATTTCTTCTCTCCATCCATTGTGGGTATTCACAATTGGGAGGGTATTGTATAGTTTAGTGGGTATTGTTTTTATTAGCAGTTGGACTTTTGGTTTTGCTGTCACCATGCAGTGTTTTTTTCATTGATAATGCTTTCCACTTCAGCTAAACCAACCCTTTGGTGCCTCATCTAAACCATCTCCATCCTTTGTGTTTCTGGCTTTTGGGATATCACAAAACTGAATGTCAATTTGAGAAGGGTTTATGAATATTCTTATATATATAAACTGCTGAAATTTGGCTTACTGTCTGCAATTAATGATGGAGAAAATATGAATTATAAAAGGGATAAAAAAAATGTCTTTTTTGACTTTAAAAACCAAATAGAAACAGAAGCAAATTCCCAGATTATTTAAATAAGTTTATTCAGAGTACAAAAAGAATGTTGATGTTTCATAAGTCAAGGGTAGGAATTAGGAAACTTAATCTGCAAGAATATAAATGGAATCATAAGGGGAAAGATATTTTAAAGAATAGAGAGAATGCCAGCCATTGTGCGAACACAATCCAGATCATTTGAAATTATAGGCAGCATTGTCCTTGTCACAAGGCATCAGCACCCTCCACCACCACCACCAATTCCCACTAACCCAATCCTAAATTACACCTTTCAGTACTCTTTTTATCTATCGTCCCTTCCCTTCTTTATGTGGGTTGGAAAGGATAAAATTGTGGTACATAATAGGTCACACGACAAATAATACGTTCTTTCGATATAAATAGAAATAATATTAGTAAGTTTGTCAAGTGAATATTCATAAGACAGTGCATTTACTCCCTGAAATCCAAATACTTTAGTGAGATATAGTGCTAACTTGAGTGTTAGAGAGTACATGCCAGAAAACACTTTATTGGCCTCCCTTGTTGACGCTTGTTTGCCCGTTTTATAAGTACTAAAGCTCCCCCCTCAAACTCACACTCGTTTTCTCGTTCAATCGTAGTTGACGATCTAGATAAACTTCATTCTGACTCAATTAGAGTTTATCGAGACTTATAAAATACCAATGTCAACTTTGAACTTGTCAATATTATCATAATCGTGTACAAATTAGATAGTCAATATGGTACATATGTTGTTCAATTTCCCAAACAATAGAACAAAGTTTCTTCAAAAATGTTTGGCAAAAAGAACTGTTTACTAGCATGATTCAATAACAATTCAATCACGGCACCCCATCTGCAAATTCAACAGACTTTTATGTAATTAGTAATCAAATATCGAAACAGTGTCTTTGACTTTGACTGATATACAGTTTTAAAATCAAAGCATCACAGAATTGATTTACTAATTGTCTTGAGTTTGACCATGCTTTTGTAAAAACGATTAATCCAATTTAATCCATTCCCATATAAATTTCTGATCACGACATTCAAAGTCCTGTGACAATAGTACTTTTGATGCAATTTCCACAAGCCCAGCAAGAAAAAACATAAGGCAGAGGCTAGTCAACATTTTACTTTTGCCCTTTTTTGACCTTTGTTTATGCAATGAATTTTCTCTTTTTTTTTTTTTTTTTTTTTAATATTATTATGAACTATTATGCCTGAAAAAGTTAGACTGATGCGAAGCCTTATCAGCATGGGATGATCAAAACTTAGAAAGGTTCTGCGACCGTTCAAACGTAGCCATGTCGTATAATGACATAAGTGGCAGGCCCCTGTCAGTACAATGGGTGAACGCCAGGTTAACGGATGGTTGGAAATCGTCCACGTGTCCAATCCCTACACAAGTCGAGGAAATTACTCAAGCAGGTAAGCAATGAGACACATAGAAAGATTTGCACGATATCCACCCACTTACAGATTTAGTAATTATTATCTTGATTAATCCCACTATAAATAGAAGACTCTTCTCTCATTTGCTGGATTGGCTAATTTCACTCTATAATAACTTACTGCTCTGCCTCGTCTTGTATTCTCTAAGAATCCTGCCGCTAAACGCGACCTGACCTTACTCTCATTAATACAATATCAGTGGACGTAAAATTTGCTTTTGAGCATCCGAACCATTTTAAACATTGTCTTTCATCCTTTATTTAACTAAATATTCTCATACCGCGTGTGACTTTTAAGCTCCCTTAACATTTTTTACGTGTGAATAGTTTGTGTCAAACTCAAGCATTAATATGAACCAATTTTTTCAAATTCAATTAAAAATCATTGGTTTGAATAACTTTATTAGATTGTGACAATTCAACATTTTCAAATCTAATTGGACTATGTTCTGAGCTCATGGGCTGAAGTAATGGGCATCCTTTTCAAATGATTTGGGCCAATTAGTGGACCCATGACGAATCAGCTCATTCTCGAGCTGGAGGTCATAATCTAATACAAATAATTATTACTACGTGAAGATAAATTCTTTAAGAGTTAAGACGGTACTTAAAAAAATTATAAATTTATTACAATGTAAAATTTATTTTTATTTATAATTGGCCCAAGTTACAATCATAATTTTTTATGACTACATAAAAGTTATTCTTACACAGAGTATCACTGTAAAGAGGTTTTATTGTACTTATCTATTTGTCGAAAGATCTTATTTAAAGGCATAAACACCTTTAAATTTTATTTTAGATTGTATGGTTACATTTGAAAAGTGCTTATTAGATTTTCAGTTGGCTATTTTATGGCTTTTAGGAGCTTTTTATATAAGCTCTTTATAAATTTATTTAAATTGTTGAAATTTCAAAAATATCCTTATTCTATTTTATAAATTCGAATTTAATATGATTTTTATATATTAAAACATTTTTTAGTAAATTCTTATGAAAACAGCTAACAATTTTTTTATAAAAGCTTTACTTTAATAAAAGTGATTCAAATAATCCGGCACTAATATGCCCTAAAAATAATAATATTATATGTACAAACTCCTCGCACAAATTGATTCATACAAACTGATGTATTTTAGTGAGATTTGGTGATTTTAAATTAGAGATAATATAAATAAGTTAGAATAGGTGATGTATTATATATAGAGAGAGGATTATTACATCGATTCGTAAAAAAATAATTTGTATATATAATATTAATCAATAAAAATTATTTGACAATTATTTTTTCACAATTTTGATATAATAACTCATAATTAAATAGATAAAACATATTTATAAATTAATAAATTATAAATTACTGTATCAAAAATTGCGTAAAAAAGTTGATTGAGATTAAATTATAAACATAATATTCCCGATTTAATGGCTGTCAAAATTATATTTGGTGGGCTACGGAATAGCGTTCTAAAGTAGTAAATGTGACAAAGGGTTAGATGATCGCATAATCAGGCTTTACTGATTACAACTTTTTAAAACTTTTGGTACCAAAAAAAGTACTGTAATTCTTGAAACGGGACCCATAATAATCCGTTATTATCTGAACGAAGCAGGAGTCTTGTCTGCAGTAATCATCAGACAGTTTCCACGTCTAAGATACCACATACGAATACTCACACGAACAATTATCTGTCTGAATGCCCATACACAAGGTCTGGCCGTACACTGAGCCAAGCACCAGTCTAATCACCATCAGACGGCATAGAAAAGCGTGATACACATCAGCCGTTGAATTGTATCTCAAAGTCTAAGATCAGGGACCGTCAAAAAACAGTTTGTGGGGGTCAAACGCAGAGGTTTGCTTTTGCCTTCTGGCATCCACTTGCTTTGAATGACTTGGCGTTGGCCCAACATCGTTTAAAATCTAGCAAAATGCCATTTCACAAACAGGATAGATTCTCTGTGAGTCTGATTAACCCCAACTCCTCTGTCCTCTCACCATTTTCGTTTCTTCTTTTACTCAAATGCCCAGAGTCTTATGCAAATATGACTTGAGGTGTGGACGTGTGCATCAGCAGTGTACGTTTGTACCTCTAAGATTTTCCAGAATACTTCTTCCTTGTTGCAATATAATAATGTTCATATTAATAATAATTTAAAATTATGTTATTTTCCTATCCTCTACACAAACACCGTTCATTTATTTAAACGAAAAGCCAAGTGCCAGAAGAATTTGTGGTTCTGGAAAGCTCAGAAAACAGGTTGTTTTAAGGGAAAAGAATGATAGCTTTATTTCCTTGATTCTTGAATTAGCTATAGATAAATAAAATAGAATCCCATATAATTATTTATTTCTGGTCTTCTTCAATTCCAATTCCAAGAAATCTGCAGATTTTCTGCTTCGTTTAGATGCAAACCCGTGAAATGGGGCTTTGATTCTTCTTTAAGAACTTTTATCAGTTACTGCAGAAAAGTTGTCTGCTACAGAAAGAGAATACACCAAAAAAGAAGAAGAAAATACATAAGAGAAAACAATTCACAATTGAATCAAATTTGCGAGTGAATAAATACAATTCGGTTTTCTAAAATTCGTACAACATAATAAGACTGCATTATCAAATATTCAAACCTTCTTTACAACAACAAAAATACAGATCCATCAAAGCAAAAATGGTGCTTTTCAATATAAAATTATTGAATCATAGACACAATTACCATCCCCTCTGAATTCCCAGTACCTAAAAATAATAAATTCGGCTGCTTTTGTAGCCAAATTCAATTCACGGTGTTATAAAAAAAAACAAAATTAAAAAAAAAAAAAAATTCAGCAAAAACAAAATAATTAAAATTTCATACCAATACATACAACAATCCTATACAACACAGAGCAGCAACAATGCAGCTACTCCTTTGTCCGAACACATCAACTCCTGATCTATCATCCTCGCGAAAGCCAGGTGGCGAAGACAAATGAGAAGAGGGGCCACCGAATCCCGGCGAATTATCAGGCGATGGTGAAACATCCGGCGACTGAGCACTCCCTATCACTTCATTACCAGGCTTCCCTGGAACCGCAGATTCTTTACCAAAAAACTCCCTTGGCAATAACACTTTTGATACTCCAAAAATCGCCAGTGGCTTCTGATCAATAACTGTTTGCGTCACGGACGCTTGAACAAGCCCAGTGTCAATAGCAACCGAACCGTTCACTCTCGAAATATTTAAAGTAAATCTACCTGCTCCCATGTCCTCCGTGGCTAATGTCGGCTGAACTGGGTTCACAATCGACTCCAGTGAACCTAACGGATAATACGAATGCAAGACGTGAAATTTCAAGACTACAGCTTTTTTATCAGCTGGAAGAGATTGAAGCTTCTCATTATTAGGTAGATCTGCAAATGCGATATCAGTTGGAACAAATAGAGTTATTCCAGCACCGCCTTCGTCGGCCTCGAATTCTTCGACTACGCCGGACGCCGACAGCATCGACGCCGCGACATTAAAATTGTGGCCGTCAATTAAGGCCTTGGTGATGTTTAATCCCAGCGGAGGAAGAGTCTCGGACGCCATGAGATCGAATCCGTAGGGGATGATGAGAGAGTTGACGGATAAGATTGTGATGTTATAAGGTAGGGTTTCGACGAGGGATAAAACGGTGGCGTTCGAGGGCGAGTAAGGGGCCGGTGAGTGAAGTGTTATTGTCTTGGTTGTGGGGTTACGGCTTATGTTTACTGACCCGAAATTGGAGGATGCCCGACCCGTCGTTTGAAAAAGCGTAGTGACGAGAATTCCGGACGGAGAGATCTGCTGGAGGTCGGACCAGGAGAAGAATTGGAGGAGTATGTGGTAACGGAGGAGGTCGGCGAGTGCGGAAAGGGAGAGGCGGCGCGTGAGGTCCACCGAGGACGGGGAAGTTAAGTAGGAGTTAGGGACGGTGAGGAGAGTGAGGGAGGAGCGGTGGGAAAGGTCAGAGGCTACGGCGGAGTTGGAGAGAAGTGCGGAAAATGCGGATAGATTTGGATAAGGAGAGAGTAGTTCTGTAATGTTTAGAGCTGAAATAGAGGGAGTTGTGAAGAGGAGTAAATAGGTTATAATAGTAGGGGTAAAATGGGAAATGTAAAGATTGAAAGCCATGGATGCTGTGGAGTGTGTGTCTCTCTCTCTAATTGCAGAGAGTGAGTGAGTGGTGTTTGTAGCAGAGTGTGTGAAGGGATTGAGTAAGAGAGCGTGATGCTGGAGGGTCAAAATGATTATGGTGATGTTGATGCATTAAATTTGTTTATTACTATTATTATTAAAATTCTTTGTCCACTTGCGTTGGAGGGCGAGTGACTTCACTCGCTGTTACTTTGCGTGCATCTACCAACTACCACATATATTTTTGTCTTAGCAAAGCCAGAGTCTCGTGTTCTGTATTCTGTAACTCTGTTGTATAAGTGTGTTAGATAGTAGATATAAATAGATTATTAAATTTAAGAAATTTTTCTAAAAATGGAATCAAATTATGAACATGTGTTGTATTAATTTACAGCATACGCCTGGCATGGGGAAGAGAATGATGTTCGTGTCTGTTTGATTTATTCTTTCGGATGAGATCTTTTAAAAAGTTTGTTGGATTCTTACGAGGTAGAATTTAAAAATTAATAAAAATATTTTCATAAGTTTGTTAATTTACTAAACACTCATACAATAAAACGTTAAAAATTAATAAAAACACTCCTACATATCCATTAAATACTGACGGTCGGTCACCACTGTCGGAAGATGGTCGATAATCATCGTAATAGCACATGACCTGTTAGATCTGGCCAATCGTGCATCGATATGACCTTTTTCGACCGGATCTATTTGAGATCTGATCAAAAAAGGTCAAATCTACAGTCAGATCTGACTGTTGATGACTAGATTTGGGCACGTTTGATCGTCAACGGTAGCCAAAGATATGACCGTTGTTAACGACTAGTTACGGCCAAAGATCTGGTCATAGATCTAGTATTTTTCAGCTATATCAACGCACTACTGGCCAGATCCAGCTGATAATATGCCATTACGTCATATTCCAGCCACCTTCCGATAATGATAGTCAGAATCTAACAAGGAAAATGCTGAGCTATCGACTGTGTGTATTATAGACCAATGACGTAATAAAATCGCCGCTTGATTAATATTAATCGATAATAAATAAACGGCACGATTGTGCCACGCTCATTCTGCACAAAATCTGACACACCACCAAGAATCGTAGCATTACTCATCTAACAAATGTAGGTGAATGGGGGTGTTTTTTAATTTCTAAACTTTTTTCTTTTGAGGGTGTTTATTTAAATTAATAAATCTAGATAATTTAAAATAATTAAATAAAATAGAATTGCAATAGGAAAATAAGTATGTATTTTGGTAGAATAGGGATAAGTTAAGGTAGAAATAATGAAACAAACTTAATATTCTCGTCACTATTTGATATTGTGTTAAATACTTCGTGTTCAACCATATTTTATTGAGTAAACGACATATTGCCACCCAAGGTTTGACGAAATCCTAAGTGAGTACCACAAGTTCCATTTATTCCAAATTCTCACCCTTAAAGTGACGGAAAAACGTTTGATATAACGGTAAAGGGGTAAATTGGTCATTTTACATGGGCGGCGCATGTTAGTAGACCACCTCTGTAACAATCCTGCTCACGTTAGCAGACCACCGGTAAACTTGTTTGCTCTTTTTCCGGCGATTTTTCCACCCAAAATCACCATTGTCATCACCATTTGACTCCTCCAATCCTCCCCTACAAAACCCCTAACCTTTCCAGCCCACTCAGCCACACCGCTTGCCGTCCCACCGCTTCATCAAAAACTACAAGAACACGAACTCTCGGCCAAGAATGATGACGAGACGGCTGCTGGGGACATGGGGATTTTATAGATCTGGATACGGTGGTTTCATTGGTGATGTCCAATTGGATTTTCACCGCCGGAATCGACCGGAATCCGGTGAAGAACATCAAAACCCTAAGTCTAATGGTGCCGGCGATTGGAGGGGCAAATGAGTCGGGAATTAGAGGGGTTTTGGACGACGGAATATGGGGAAGGTGATGGAGTGACCAGGACGTTCGACGTCGTCGGAAACAGCCCAGATCGGGCTGTTTTTGATGAGGGTGTGTAATGACCGAGGGTGGTTTTGATATAATTTAAAAATAAAATAGTCAGTTTTATAATTATAATAAATTAGGGGTTAAAACATAATTTATTAATTTAAGGTTAGGAGCATTATGGTAAATTGGTAATTGTACGTCCTAAACTCTAAAAGTTCATAACACTGTTACTTTAAGGGTAGTTATGTGGAATAAATGAAACATGTGATACTCACCTAGGATTTCGTCCAACCTTGGGTGGGAATATGTCGTTTACTCTATTTTATTTATCGGTAATATAAATGGTACTTCGTGTTGCTTGTTTAACTTCGTTAGATTATTGGACAATGGTAATTATCAACGGTATAAAGATTAGTCTGATATGGCCAGAGTTTGGTATCAGAAATTTCGAAGCGTTGAAAATTTTCGACAAAATATCATCAATTTAAACGACATAGATAAGACAAGACCTCTTTGATTAGGGTTGCTGTTTAATTACTAATTAATGACATATGATTAAAATAATTCTCTTATTAAAAACCATTAATCATAAATACAAAAAATAAAATCTGATTCGATGCATTAAAAATCTAGTGGGTACTATTGGCAATAAGTGTTAATGAGGGGAGTTGGCTCCGTCAGTTAATGAAGATGAGAATATGAGAGGGGTATTACCGTAATATTATTCGTGGTACGATATTTTACATCCGTGTTTTTAAGTAGTTGGCCGGTGACTACTGAGTACTGACAAAATCCACCGTCTAACAGCGGAGCGCCTTTATTGCCTTGCCTTCCTACTTTAAAATAATGAGAAAGATGAAGCTTATGTACGGTCGTAAAGCTCCGTGATCACTGATGACGTACTGTTAATCTGTTTTTATCTGCCTACGTGTCACGCATCTGCATGGGCTGTCATTTTTCCATTCTTTTTTTTTTTTTCTAACCTTTGCAGTGTCACCATAAAGAAGAGCACTTACGCGACACACAGGTACCAATAATTGGGCCTTTTTTTTTTATGGTTGTGAGGAATTTTTTTAAATCGAAATTAAATTGATAAACAACTTAATAGAATCCAAATAAAATAAGAGGTTTGATGGTTGAGTAAAAATATTTTATTAGATTAATTCAGTATGATGAAGTTGGAGAAAATCTCATCTTAATTTATATAAGAATTAATATAGACTTAGTAAAGATATATTTAGAATATAGTTAGTTCTATAAGTATATATCTTAAAAAACAATAAAATTAATTATTTTCTGAAAAATACAGTAAACTATTCCTTCTTTCTTAAAAGAAAACTCTTAGCATACACTTTAATTTATATTTTTAAAAGCATTCTAAAATACTTTTACAATTTTCAAAAAAACTTTTATATCTATCAATCAACAGTATTTGTGTTTGAAAAGTCTTGAAAGTAATTTTATTGTATTATTAGTCAAACTAAAAATGCTTTTCATACTATGTTTAAGTAAAAGTGATTCTTGGACCATCAAGAGCAAAAAGAGGTTACATAAGCTCTAAAATTCGAGTCTCTATCATGCTAATAGGTAGAAGTGTTCGGTCCTGAGTACCCTACACCTTTTGAAGGAACCGAAACCGGAACCAGAATCGACGGTTCCTTTAAATTTAGAAGCAGAACTGGAACCGATGGTTCTAGTTCCTAGGTACCTGTAACTGAACTCAGTAACAACTGCTCGTTCTGCTCCGGGTACTCTATAAAATTATATGACCCCCCAAAAGTTTTTAAAATAACAAAAAAACCCTTAAAAACTTACAAACACACCCCCCGACACTTGTTAACAAAAATAAAATTACAAATTATAAATTTAAAATGACAAACTCCATTACTTTGTAAAAGTAGATTCTCAAAATTCAAACCAACTTACTTTAAATGTTATGAAATATAAATATAAATATATTCACATTACTTTTTCTACAAAAGTTTTTATTAACCCCCTTAATATTTTATTTTATTTTATATTAGTCTCGGTTCCTGGTTCTGGTTCCTAACTATAGGAACCGAAATCAGAACCGTACAATAACAGTTCCAAAAATTTGGAACCGGAACCTACCCATTAATGATTGGTTCAGAGTAGGAACCGTAACCAAACCCAGGGTACCCTCCGGTTCTGGTTCCAACCGGTTCTTTTGAACACCTCTACTAATAGGATGGTCACTGAAACTCTTACCCAATCGACAGTTCCAGGATTTCAAGAAATTAGTTGAAGTGTGCGCAAACTTATCTAAACACTTTCCACGATAATTGAAAAAAAAAAGTGATTCTTATATAATAATAATAATAGAGCAATGCTGCAGTTGTCGAAGAATGTGCACCGAATGGTATGACGCCATCATGTTTTCTTAAAAAAAAGAAATTCATAATTAATCGACAATCAGGATGATATCACGTCATTCGATACATAAATTTGGTGCGTATTATTCGGTAACTGTATTATTTTCTATAATAATATTCCTCAAACCCAAACAACAGAAGCATTTTTTAACAACTTGCATTACTGCTGTGTGGTTCTGTTGACAGGCATATAATGCGAAACTCTTTGTTGGAGTCAGCCTCAGCCTCAGCCACCATCTTATGGGCTTCTGGGTTTTCTGGAAATTTTAAAAGATGATGCTCTGTTGGAAGGTCCATGAACCTATAGATGGGCTTTCAGGCTCAATTCGGAACCTGGT
>CM047907.1:24053534-24071295 GCA_026229545.1 Pistacia atlantica
ATGTATTAGTAATTTAATATCATTTATGACAAAAACATGCTAAGAAACTTGATGCTTAAAGATCTCTTACCTCGTAAACGTATTGAAAAAGTCTTGAACTTATAAAAAGAGTAATCTTTCCATATAGAAAGTTAGTTTTTTTAACGTGAAACTCTTGGTTCCTAATCCTGGTATCATAATAGACCAATGCATCTTTTGGTGTCCCGCACATTAAGAAGATTTTGAGCTTAAAGTTTTTCAAATTCGAGATATGCATTTAAACTTGACTGGTTTTTATTTTTTAAGATGGTTAATATTTTGAAAGCAAATTTTATTATTCAAACCTTTAATTAGGATAATAAAGATTGACTCACAACCAATCTTATAAACTTTCTCTCATAACCCTAACGTAACAACTCGTAATTCAACAGACAGGGCTTATTTGTGAACTATTATGTCGGGATTGTAAACAAAAATTTGTGAGATTAGATTGTGAGTGTAGTATTGTCTTAATTAAATTATCATTTCTAGACATCTTTAAGAGGCAATATAATTGTTCATAAGATTATGAACAGTTTCATTACTCTAATTTTGTCTTTGCTTTTTCCATTTAAGCAGAAGAAATCGGATCATCTTTCTTTCAAAGAGTCAGTTTATATTATTGGGTTAACGTACTTAATGGTTGAATCTGTCTTGTTAATGTGAAAATTTGTGAAAGATTGCAGCGAGGGAACTGACTAAAGCCAAACGCAAACTATCATGGATCAGCCCAGCATCAATATGATTAAAGCCCAAGTTTAACCTCTAGAAAGAGCCCAATTTCTGTGGATTAATCCAAGTTGCCGTTTGCCCGCCCACGAGCTTTTGCTTTGATTTCAGCAGACTCAGAACTCGTCCCATTTTTAAACGATAGAGTAAACGACCTGTTCCCGCCCAAGGTTTAGTGAAATAGCAGTTCCCACGCTTCGTTTCATTTATTCCAGATTCCCACCATTAATTAAACACAGTCAATGACTGTTCAACTAAGGGTGAGAATCTGGAAATTGACTTGAGCCTTTTATCGAGCAGGTGGCGGGCGTGACTTCGGGCTTCAATTTCTGGTGAACGGGAAGTCAGAAACGGCCAAAAAACATACCCACACAAAATGCAACACAAGGAGAGTATGTTGGTGTAGTCCGATGATGTCGGTTGCCCTACAATCAAACAAAAATGACCGAGAAGATAGCCAAAATAGCAAGGTGGCAAGTGTGGGAGTGGCCGGAAATATGAGTGACGGCAAGTAGGGGTAAAGTGTCTTGTAGAGGAGGAGGTCGTGGGGAGTCAAACGGTGGTCTCGAAAATTATTTTGGAGTTCAAGATCGATCGAAAAAAGCCAAAAACCTGCGGCTTGAGCAATGCTAACGTGAACCGCTTTTTTCTAACATGAATCAAAGGAGCACTTGTGCACGTTAGCATGCTAATGTGAGCCTCTTTAGAGTAAAAGGTTAAAATTAAGGATATAATGTAAATTTATGGATGGGAATCTAAAATTTATGAAACCAGACATGTGAACTTCTCATTTCGCTGTTTACTCTGAACGATAATACAAAATGGAGGGCCCAATTTTGCAGTTACATTCTTGGGAAAGAAGCAAATGGTTGGGATAGGCTAAACTCTGAGGAGCAAGACTCAGATTTTGATATGGAATAAATGAAAGGTTTTAATTACTGATGGGTCTGATACCAACCTCTCTCCCCAACTACGATGCATTAACTATGGATTCTAAAGTGGTTAGCAGTTCAGAAGAATTATGATCTTGTCAGCTAAGAAGTGGTTATGCTATACTTCATATCAGGGCTCTTGTTTTGCCACGTCGCCATGACTGAATTACATGTAGCAATGCAGCTCATAAGGGTTTCTCCTTTAATGGCTTTATTTATGACTTCACCAATTCACCAAAACCCCCACTTGAGAGATACAGAAAGATCAGAAACAACAAAATATGAATGGGATGACAGGAGGGATTTTACAGAACAGACTTCTTCAAAAACACCTTCATTGTATGCTGGTTTTAAAGCTCAAGATTGATTGACTGTTCTGTTTAGATTATGATGATGATATTTATGAAAAAACTTTGTAAGTGTTTAGCCTGCCACCCTTTATGTCATTATCAATCATTTGTAGTTTACATCTTCATTTAGGTTTTGCAGATGAGGTGAATGAAAGTGGCATTTTTGAAATCAGAATCCTGGTTCGATTCTATATCTGTACGAATAGGAATAACTGCAATTGACAGTATACGGCTAAAATGTAAGTTATCTTTTAAGTGACCAGTCATACTTTATAAAATCTTAAAGGAGAAAAAACTGATAAAATATTCTCATTCAGCGATAGTTCGAATTGTTCACAAAGACGCAGATGCTGAGATAGTGTTGCCAACCCCATGTGGTCTGGGAAAAAAGGAACTACAGAAAGTGATGGCGGAGACCTTGGAGAAACAAAATCCTTTTTAAAAGGAATGTCATTTATTAGTGGAAAATTACAATTTTATATGACATTTATAATCAACAAGAACCAACTTTTACACCTTTACACTCCTTTATCACCCAGAACTTGCACAACTAAGTTCCTCAAAACACTTTCATGAAGCTTAATTGTTATGTTACAAAGGCGACCAGGAAAAGAACTGCCAAAAAGGGATATGCCCGACTTTTTTAGTGGATGTCTCTATATCTTTTATCTGTTGTCTTCGGAATTTCTCTACTTACACAAAAGATCTCCATATTCTTCCCTCTAAGGATATTACTATGATGGAAACATCATCATGGTATCGCCTTCGATCCCCCTGTGGTATTTCAAGTAACTCGTGAAAGTCCATGCCTGCAATTAAACAAATTCGCTATGATTAGCTTCTTGTAATTGAAAAAGATTAATTTTGGAAAATGATTTCCACCAGAGTTATATTTGATTTATACCAGCTTTCTTTGCAGCCCGGAACAGTACTTCCTCAACCAGATGCTGTGCTGGATCTCCTTCTGGTTGCAGTTTGATGAAAAGTTCAACCTCATAAACAGCTTCTTCGTTTGTGAAGTATTGATAGAGCCCATCCGAGGATAATATCAAAAACCTGTCTTTTGGCCCTAATTTGTGGTGGTATAGAGAGGGTAAACAAGTGATGTAAGGAGCTGTGCCCTTGTAGTCAATTCTGAACATCTCCAAAAGTGCATTATTCCACTTTGGCTGCAGATTTAAGAAACAAAATCAGGTGCAATGACACTCTTAATCATATTCATGACATCTAAATCTAATCACAATGATTTTCCAAAAGTAAAACAAATACACAACCAGCACTTCCAACGAATCTACCCTATCTATCATAACTCAAAAGCAGTACTTTCCCAAGTGCACCTATTAGGAAAATTTTGGACACTTTCAGAACCAATCTGATATTGCTATCAGCAAAATGCTCTGAAATCCTATTTCTTCTTTTTTGCTTTGGCGCCATTGGAATCAAACTGTTCCTTTTTTTTTTTTTTAAATATATATATATGACCGACAACTAGAACTCTTTTGATATATGCCCTGGACGTCCAAATACACGTATCACCTCTTAGATCGGATCTAAGCAAAGGGAGAGGAACAGCTATGTGCTTAGAAAGAAAAAGGTAGACTTTTACAATGGAAAGTATATAAGATAAATATAAATTTCCTGATGCAATTGAAGAATTGAATGTCTACCCAAGTGCGGAATAATACCAATCTCCATCAATTTATTCAAAATAATGGAAAGTAAAGAATCTATCTGTTTCTATGGATGACATTGCATCAGAAACTCTCACTTGGCAACCTTAAAGAAAATATGAAACACTGAGCTGTGATGCTTGAGCAACTATAACCTTTACTCCATTACGCTAATCAACAAGAAAAGGTGATCTAGGTGTCAACAATCTACTGCTAGTGTTCATAATAATGTGATCTTTTGTTTATATAATAGCATAATCTTAAGGAGAGGAAACAAGCTTGAAAAAATCATGACGGGAGTTTTCAGGTAACCATGAACAGAGTTCTCAATGTAACATCTATGTTCTTTATGCTGCAAAGAGGCACAATAGCATATCCAAAACGGCTAAAAAGAATTGCATATCTGTTTATCATCTAAAAGAAAGTAAAAGGTCTATAATGAAAACACACCTGTTTGAGAAAGCCAGCGCCAAAAGCCCGGGTGACCTTCAATGAACCTTTAACACGGTCATTCATCAAAGCACAAGCATCATCAGGGTGTTCATTTTTAATTCTTTGAACTTCCTGTAACGTAACAATATGCAATTCAATCAATTTTTTAAAAATAAAAATCCGTACAGTAAAAAAAGAAACAACAACAATGATTTTACCTCTTCCACACTCGTGCTGTGATCCACACTAAGCTGAATAGCAGTTAGATTAGAAACTGTACTCGGTTCATCTAAATCAAACCCTTCAAGATCATGCAAAGTTTCTTCATTAATCCTCTCTAAATCTTGCCTAATCTTACCAAGCCAATAATCAGGTTCAGCTTTTTGAGCCAGAACCGCTCTACTATCACCCACATTCATCACATAAACATCCTCTCCTTTCATCAACATTACAAGCACACAAGAACCCATCAACGCCAACTCCGGATTTTCCATCACCATCTTATCTGCTATATCCAAATAAGCCTCCTCTGCTTTCTTCAATGCTTGCGATAAAGCTTTCAACACATCCGCGTGAATTATATCATGTGCTTTATCTTTATTGTTTTTATTCAACTGTTCTTTTAATTTCCGATCAAGTTCTAGTCTTTCTCTGTCCCACTCACACTTCCACCTCCTTTGATTCTCTTCCCATTTCTTGGCCGCCCCTCTGTAACTACTCCTGAACTTCTTGTGTCTACCTCGCTTCGAATTCCAATCAAAATCAAAATCTACACACTGTGAACAAGAATCTCCACTACAATTCTTCAAAGAATCAGCTTCAGTCACGTAACTCTTTTCAGAATCATCTTGTGTAGCTGCTGTGCTTGGAATCCGTTCAAACTTGTCGTCCCACAATAAACCTTTAAGTTCTTTGTGAACGAATGAATACAAATTAGATGAAAGATAATCAGGAGCATCAGGGCCGTTGAATCCATCATAAATCCCAACAAAAACCCAACCATGTTCCTCCGAAACCACCACGTGAACACGATCTTCCCCAGCCTTGCCTTGAGCCCACTGAAGATTTTGAGACTCTTGAGAATCATCGTCTTCTAATAAACTACCGTCGCTACTCACCGTTAAATTATTATCGTTTTGGTTCTTATCCGACCCGATAATCCACTCGGGTTCTTTAACCGAAGCCATTCCTTTAATCGGAGTTACAATTGAATTCAAGTTCTGGCCGCGAGAAATCCTTTTCGATATCGCTCTCTGGAGGACCCGAATCAATGACCGTTTTCGTGATCTGGGTCGGAAATTAAAACCCGAATGGGAAAAACTCCGTTGAAATTGTTCGTCGGAGCTACCCTTCTCAATCGGACCCGAAAACAACCCGGTGCGATCGAGTGGTCCAGACAAGAACCCTCTCTCAATCGGACCCGACAAGAAACCACGCTCCAAAGGACCCGAATTATAGTTACCCGGGAATATCGGACCCGAGTTGATCAGATTTTTCGGGATCGGCTGCAGAGGAATCGAAGAGAAGTTATTAGAGCAATCAAAAGCCGCCGCACGGTCAAAACTACTGTAAGTGTACGGATCAATGAAGGCCGTGGAGAGCGGCGTGGACGTATTCGCGCTGACGGAAGCACCGGAAATAGTGCGAAAGGTAGTCGTTTCTTCAGAGTGAACCTTGGAGGATGACAACCGAGTTGGGTCGGGTCGAACATAGCAGAAAGAGTGTCCCAGACCTTCATCAAGCGGGTCAGATATTAAAACTGATATATCGTTTCGTCGGCGAGCATGTTCACCTCCCGTGAAGCACACGGTGAATTTACCAAAACCGTTTCCCATACTTCAACAGCACAGAATTTAGATGGAAGAACAACACAAATTAAAAAGAAAAAAACAAAGAGAAAGGGAACCGAAAGAAGAGTTTGTGTTGATAGAAGTTTAAAGTATTAAACGACGCGTCGTCATGGCCGACGTGTGAAGAGTGAAAGAGAGAAGAAAGTGAGAGGAAGAAGAAGATGTTAATTACAGATAGAGAGAGAAGCGTTGACTTTGGCAGTAGAGGAGAAATGCTTTTTCTTTTGTTTGAATTTTATTTAAAAAGGGAATTTTTTTTTTTTTTTTTATATTTTATGAGGGGGAAAAGATACAGTGAGGCGTTGACAAAGGTGGGGGGTTTCAATAAACTCGTGGGTTTGAGTGGTTTTGGATTAGAGTTCTTGTCCTTGGTTAAGGAGAGTGGATGCACGCTCTCTCCTCTTCATTAATCGTGATAGTAATAAAAATAATTATTTAGTAAATGTAATTAAATCAGATAATTTTTTTCTTATAATTTAAAAAATAAATAAATTTAAAAATAATTTACAAGTGCCTAATTGGTTATGTTATTTTAGAATATCATGAAGTATATTTGAGTTAATATTCGGGAATCAAAATCATGTAGAATGAGATAATGGATTTGTCGACATCTAAGATGAGTAGGAAGTACACGCAACAATAGAGAGCGTGAGGAGGTGATAAATATTATGGAATGGATCAAAAAGTCAAAAGAGGGAAACCATCCTCGCTGTCCCTTAAATAAGCATGGAAAAGCGTGCCATGATCACCGTTGGATCGGGCGTAGTAGGATCGACAAAATCAAGTGTTGACTGACACCTGGCGAGTATTATTGCGTGGGCTCATTCGTTTGTCAAACTTGAGGATTCCCGATTACTCATCTCATCTCTTCACAGCCTTGACTTTTGTGAGTATTTCTTTTAATGCAAATCTCTCACTTGTTTTAATTGGAATTTTTATTTTGGTTGATTAATTTAATATACTGAGGTGGGGGTGGTTGGATATTTACTGATTATGCTTCATTTTTTTTAATGAAGATTTTCAGGCAACGCAACTTCTTTCATTTGTCATGTCTTGTTTAGTTTGTTGACTGGATTTCGTTGACCTTTAACACAGAATACTCATCACTAACTAAACCAGTTTTACACCAATTAAAACGTAAACGACACCGTATTTTGTAATGGTTGACAATTGTTGTTGACAATTTTTACAGCTGTTTAATAATAAGACTAATTAAAGGCAAAGCTTAGTTAACAAGTCTGAAATAAACTATGAGTGTGTGTAAGCTTATAAACTGCTCAAACTAGTTTATAAGATTTAAAAGTAAGCTGACCTATTTGTTTATGATTTTTTTAAGTTTATAAGTTGAGTTTATAAGTAAAAAATAATAATAATAAATTGGGAAAGGTACTTTTTATTTTTATTTTTTTGTTTATAAGCTAGTTTGATCAAGTATATTATCACATTATCCTTGTTTAATTTTAAAATTTCATAGTATACCCTTGTTTAATATAATACCATTTTTGGTCATTTTACAATAAAATATACTTATAAGCCATATTTTACCAAACACGTCAATTACTTATCAGTCACTTATAAGTACTTTAACCAAACACGTAATTACTTAAAATTTCAAATGCTTATATAAGCATTTGTTGCTTATAAACTAATTTTCATAAGTTCATACAAACATTTCCTATCTTTGGATGGTCAAGCAATTTGATAGGGACTTTTAGATATATTATTCAGAAAATCTCTTTGGATGCTAATAGGATTAGTCACTGAAGCACTTATCCGATCGAAAATTTTAGGATCTTAAAAAAATAGTTGAAGTGTACGTAAGCTAACCTAGTTACCTCCACCACAAAAAAAGATAAAAAAAAATTTAAAAAAAAATGGGCATAAAGCATTAATATTTAGAAGAATGATACATGGCAAAATAGGGAAATGACACATAGCAATTATGGAAATCAATGTGGCACATTATTATGAGACAAAGGTAATTGGGTTTTAGGTACATGATTGCTTCCAATAACACCAAAGTAAAACAAAGGATCGATGGAGACTAACCCATTTGATGTGCACAAATATTAAATATATCCAGAGGGTTATTATATTAATTTAATACACTTAGTTTCCACTTTGTTAATAATAATCCCACTCGAGAATTCAAACCCATCATCATTCAATATTGCGAGTGGAGAAACCTTCTTGTCCACCATCTCCACAATTTGCCTCACCCACCCAGTCTCTGTCTTCAATCTTCATATTGACCTTTTATAATTAAATATATTATTTACTATTGTAAAACTCATGGTAAAATTCAGCCAACCCATTATTAACTTAATTATGGTTTAATAGATTAATTTATTTTTTTCACTTTCACCTTTTCTGGGTTGTTTTGGAATTATCGATCGGATAAGAGTCTCAATGATCATCCCTATTAATATCTGGGGACACTCTAACTCAGGAGCTCATAAAACTCTTTTATCATCGGACCACCTAGTACTGGTTTATACTTTATTACTTTGTTAGTGCTTTCGTAATCATTATTTAATAAAGCAAATCAAAGAAGAAATTGTGGTGTACATTTGAATAAATTAAACACCTATAGAAGAAAAAGATGAGATGATGGCTTAATGCATTGACTCATTAATTTAATCCTTAAATCTTGACTTTGAAATGATAATTTAACATTTCTTCTCTCCATCCATTGTGGGTATTCACAATTGGGAGGGTATTGTATAGTTTAGTGGGTATTGTTTTTATTAGCAGTTGGACTTTTGGTTTTGCTGTCACCATGCAGTGTTTTTTTCATTGATAATGCTTTCCACTTCAGCTAAACCAACCCTTTGGTGCCTCATCTAAACCATCTCCATCCTTTGTGTTTCTGGCTTTTGGGATATCACAAAACTGAATGTCAATTTGAGGAGGGTTTATGAATATTCTTATATATATAAACTGCTGAAATTTGGCTTACTGTCTGCAATTAATGATGGAGAAAATATGAATTATAAAAGGGATAAAAAAAATGTCTTTTTTGACTTTAAAAACCAAATAGAAACAGAAGCAAATTCCCAGATTATTTAAATAAGTTTATTCAGAGTACAAAAAGAATGTTGATGTTTCATAAGTCAAGGGTAGGAATTAGGAAACTTAATCTGCAAGAATATAAATGGAATCATAAGGGGAAAGATATTTTAAAGAATAGAGAGAATGCCAGCCATTGTGCGAACACAATCCAGATCATTTGAAATTATAGGCAGCATTGTCCTTGTCACAAGGCATCAGCACCCTCCACCACCACCACCAATTCCCACTAACCCAATCCTAAATTACACCTTTCAGTACTCTTCTTATCTATCGTCCCTTCCCTTCTTTATGTGGGTTGGAAAGGATAAAACTGTGGTATATAATAGGTGACACAACAGATAATACGTTCTTTCGATATAAATAGAAATAATACACACAGTCAAAGGTAGCCCTAATATTAATAATTCTGTCAAGTGAATATTCATAAGACAGTGCATTTACTCCCTAAAATCCAAATAATCTAGTGAGATATAGCCCCCCTTGTTAACACTTGTTTGCCCGTTTTACAAGTACTAAAGCTTCCTTCTCAAACTCACACTCGTTTCCTCGTTCAATCGTAGTTGACGGTCTAGATAAACTTTATTCTAACTCAATTAGAGTTTATCGAGACTTATAACATACCAATGTCAACTTTGAACTTGTCAATATTATCATAATCGTGTACAAATTAGATAGTCAATATGGTACATATGTTCAATTTCCCAAACAATATAACAAAGTTTCTTCAAAAATGTTTGGCAAAAACTACTGTTTACTAGCATGATTCAATAACAATTCAATCACGGCACCCCATCTTCAAATTCAACAGACTTTTATGTAATTAGTAATCAAATATCGAAACAGTGTCTTTGACTTTGACTGATATACAGTTTTAAAATCAAAGCATCACAGAATTGATTTACTAATTGTCTTGAGTTTGACCATGCTTTTGTAAAAACGATTAATCCAATTTAATCCATTCCCATGTAAATTTCTGATCACGACATTCAAAGTCCTGTGACAATAGTACTTTTGATGCAATTTCCACAGGCCCAGCAAGAAAAAACATAAGGCAGAGGCTAGTCAACATTTTACTTTTGCCCTTTTTTGACCTTTGTTTATGCAATGAATTTTCTCTTTTTTTTTTTTTTTTTAATATTATTATGAACTATTATGCTTGAAAAAGTTAGACTGATGCGAAGCCTTATCAGCATGGGATGATCAAAACTTAGAAGGGTTCTGCGACCGTTCAAACGTAGCCATGTCGTATAATGACATAAGTGGCAGGCCCCTGTCAGTACAATGGGTGAACGCCAGGTTAACGGATGGTTGGAAATCGTCCACGTGTCCAATCCCTACACAAGTTGAGGAAATTACTCAAGCAGGTAAGCAATGAGACACATAGAAAGATTTGCACGATATCCACCTACTTACAGATTTAGTAATTATTATCTTGATTCATTCCACTATAAATAGAAAACTCTTCTCTCGTTTGCGGGATTGGCTAATTTCATTCTATAATAGCTTACTTTCTCTCTTTCTCTGTCTCTTGTATTCTCTAAGCTGTAACTCAGTTCGCTAAACACGACATGACCTTACTCTCATTAATACAATATCAGTGGACGTAAAATTTGTTTTTGAGCATCCAAACCACTTTAAACATTGTCTCTCACCCTTTATTTAACTAAATATGTTCATACCGTGTGTGACTTCTAAGATCTCTTAACATTTATCATGTGTGAATAGTTTGTGTCAAACTCAAGCATTAATATGAACCAATTTTTCCAAATTCAATTAAAAATCATTGGTTTGAATAACTTTATTAGATTGTGACAATTCAACATTTTCAAATCTAATTGGACTATGTTCTGAGCTCATGGGCTGAAGTAATGGGCATCCTTTTCAAATGATTTGGGCCAATTAGTGGACCCATGACGAATCAGCTCATTCTCGAGCTGGAGGTCATAATCTAATACAAATAATTATTATTACGTGAAGATAAATTCTTTAAGAGTTAAGACGGTACTTAAAAAAATCATAAATTTATTTTTATTTATAATTGGTCCAAGTTACAATCATAATTTTTTATGACTATATAAAATTTATTCTTACATAGAGTATCACTGTAAAGAGGTTTTATTGTACTTATCTATTTGTCGAAAGATCTTATTTAAAGGCATAAACACCTTTAAATTTTATTTTAGCTTGTATGGTTACATTTGAAAAGTGCTTATTAGATTTTCAGTTGGCTATTTTATGGCTTTTAGGAGCTTTTTATATAAGCTCTTTATAAATTTATTTAAATTGTTGAAATTTCAAAAATATCCTTATTCTATTTTATAAATTTGAATTTAATATGATTTTTATATATTAAAACATTTTTTAGTAAATTCTTATGAAAACAGCTAACAATTTTTTTTATAAAAGCTATACTTTAATAAAAGTGATTCAAATAATCTGGCACTAATATGCTTTAAAAATAATAATATTATATGTACAAACTCTTCGTACAAATTTATTCATACAAACTGATGTATTTTAATGAGATTTGGTGATTTTAAATTAGAGATAATATAAATAAGTTAGAATAGGTGATGTATTATATATAGAGAGAGGATTATTACATCGATTTGTAAAAAAATAATTTGTATATGTAATATTAATCAATAAAAATTATTTGATAATTATTTTTTCACAATTTTGATATAATAACCCATAATTAAATAGATAAAACATATTTATAAATTAATAAATTATAAATTACTGTATCAAAAATTGCGTAAAAAAGTTGATTGAGATTAAATTATAAACATAATATTCCCGATTTAATGGCTGTCAAAATTATATTTGATGGGCTACGGAATAGCGTTCTAAAGTAGTAAATGTGACAAAGGGTTAGATGATCGCATAATCAGGCTTTACTGATTACAACTTTTTAAAACTTTTGGTACCAAAAAAAGTACTGTAATTCTTGAAACGGGACCCATAATAATCCGTTATTATCTGAACGAAGCAGGAGTCTTGTCTGCAGTAATTATCAGACAGTTTCCACGTATAAGATACCACATACGAATACTCACACGAACAATTATCTGTCTGAATGCCTATACACAAGGTCTGGCCGTACACTGAGCCAGGCACCAGTCTAATCACCATCAGACGGCATAGAAAACCGTGATACACATCAGCCGTTGAATTGCATCTCAAAGTCTAAGATCAGGGACCGTCAAAAAACAGTTCGTGGGGGGTCAAACACAGAGGTTTGCTTTTGCCTTCTGGCATCCACTTTCTTTGAATGACTTGGCGTTGGCCCAACATCATTTAAAATCTAGCAAAATGCCATTTCACAAACAGGATAGATTCTCTGAGAGTCTGATTAACCCCAACTCCTCTGTCCTCTCACCATTTTCGTTTCTTCTTTTACTCAAATGCCCAGAGTCTTATGCAAATATGACTTGAGGTGTGGACGTGTGCTTCATCAGTGTACGTTTGTACCTCTTAAGATTTTCCAGAATACTTCTTCCTTGTTGCAATATAATAATGTTCATATTAATAATAATTTAAAATCATGTTATTATCCTATCCTCACACAAACACCGTTCATTTATTTAAACGAAAAGCCAAGTGCCAGAAGAATTTGTGGTTCTGGAAAGCTCAGAAAACAGGTTGTTTTAAGGGAAAAGAATGATAGCTTTATTTCCTTGATTCTTGAATTAGCTATAGATAAATAAATCTTCAATTCCAATTCCAAGAAATCTGCAGATTTTCTGCTTCGTTTAGATGCAAACCCGTGAAATGGGGCTTTGATTCTTCTTTAAGAACTTTTATCAGTTACTGCAGAAAAGTTGTCTGTTACAGAAAGAGAATACACCAAAAAAGAAGAAGAAAATGCATAGAGAAAACAATTCACAATTGAATCAAATTTGCGAGTGAATAAATACAATTCGGTTTTCTAAAATTCGTACAACATAATAAGACTGCATTATCAAATATTCAAACCTTCTTTACAACAACAAAAATACAGATCCATCAAAGCAAAAATGGTGCTTTTCAATATAAAATTATTGAATCATAGACACAATTACCATCCCCTCTAAATTCCCAGTACCTAAAAATAATAAATTCGGCTGCTTTTGTAGCCAAATTCAATTCACGGTGTTATAAAAAAAAAATTAAAATTAAAAACAAAACAAAAAAAATAAAAATTCAGCAAAAACAAAATAATTAAAATTTCATACCAATACATACAACAATCCTATACAACACAGAGCAGCAACAATGCAGCTACTCCTTTGTCCCAACACATCAACTCCTGATCTATCATCCTCGCGAAAGCCAGGTGGCGAAGACAAATGAGAAGAGGGGCCACCGAATCCCGGCGAATTATCAGGCGATGGTGAAACATCCGGCGACTGAGCACTCCCTATCACTTCATTGCCAGGCTTCCCTGGAACCGCAGATTCTTTACCAAAAAACTCCCTTGGCAATAACACTTTTGATACTCCAAAAATCGCCAGTGGCTTCTGATCAATAACTGTTTGCGTCACGGACGCTTGAACAAGCCCAGTGTCAATAGCAACCGAACCGTTCACTCTCGAAATATTTAAAGTAAATCTACCCGCCCCCATGTCCTCCGTGGCTAATGTCGGCTGAACTGGGTTCACAATCGACTCCAGTGAACCTAACGGATAATACGAATGCAAGACGTGAAATTTCAAGACTACAGCTTTTTTATCAGCTGGAAGAGATTGAAGCTTCTCATTATTAGGTAGATCTGCAAATGCGATATCAGTTGGAACAAATAGTGTTATTCCAGCACCGCCTTCGTCGGCCTCGAATTCTTCGACTACGCCGGACGCCGACAGCATCGACGCCGCGACATTAAAATTGTGGCCGTCAATTAAGGCCTTGGTGATGTTTAATCCTAGCGGAGGAAGAGTCTCGGACGCCATGAGATCGAATCCGTAGGGGATGATGAGAGAGTTGACGGATAAGATTGTGATGTTATAAGGTAGGGTTTCGACGAGGGATAAAACGGTGGCGTTCGAGGGCGAGTAAGGGGCCGGTGAGTGAAGTGTTACTGTCTTGGTTGTGGGGTCACGGCTTATGTTTACTGACCCGAAATTGGAGGATGCCCGACCCGTCGTTTGAAAAAGCGTAGTGACGAGAATTCCGGACGGAGAGATCTGCTGGAGGTCGGACCAGGAGAAGAATTGGAGGAGTATGTGGTAACGGAGGAGGTCGGCGAGTGCGGAAAGGGAGAGGCGGCGCGTGAGGTCCACCGAGGACGGGGAAGTTAAGTAGGAGTTAGGGACGGTGAGGAGAGTGAGGGAGGAGCGGTGGGAAAGGTCAGAGGCTACGGCGGAGTTGGAGAGAAGTGCGGAAAATGCGGATAGATTTGGATAAGGAGAGAGTAGTTCTGTAATGTTTAGAGCTGAAATAGAGGGAGTTGTGAAGAGGAGTAAATAGGTTATAATAGTAGGGGTAAAATGGGAAATGTAAAGATTGAAAGCCATGGATGCTGTGGAGTGTGTGTCTCTCTCTCTAATTGCAGAGAGTGAGTGAGTGGTGTTTGTAGCAGAGTGTGTGAAGGGATTGAGTAAGAGAGCGTGATGCTGGAGGGTCAAAATGATTATGGTGATGGTGATGTTGATGCATTAAATTTGTTTATTACTATTATTATTAAAATTCTTTGTCCACTTGCGTTGGAGGGCGAGTGACTTCACTCGCTGTTACTTTGCGTGCATCTACCAACAACTACATATATTTTTGTCTTAGCAAAGCCAGAGTCTCGTGTTCTGTATTCTGTAACTCTGTTGTATAAGTGTGTTAGATAGTAGATATAAATAGATTATTAAATTTAAGAAATTTTTCTAAAAATGGAATCAAATTATGAACATGTGTTGTATTAATTTACAGCATACACCTCGCATGGGGAAGAGAATGATGTTCGTGTGTGTTTGATTTATTCTTTCGGATGAGATTTTTTAAAAAGTTTGTTGGATTCTTATGAGGTAGAATTTAAAAATTAATAAAAATATTTTCATAAGTTTGTTAATTTATTAAACACTCTTACAATAAAACATTAAAAATTAATAAAAACACCCCTACACACCCATTAAATACTGACAGTCGGTCACCACTGTCGGAAGATGGTCAATAATCGTCGTAATAGCACATGACCAGTTAGATCTGGCCAGTCGTGCATCGATATGACCTTTTTCGGTCGGATCCATTTGGGATCGATCGAGAAAAGTCAAATCTCGATCGAATCATTGATGGCGACTAGATTTAGGCACGTTTGATCGTCAACGGTGGCCAAAGATATGGCCGTTGTTGACGGCTAGCTACGACCAAAGATCTGACCATAGATCTAGTATTTTTCAGCTATATCAACATACTACTGGTCAGATCCAGTCGATAGTATACCATTACGTCATATTCCAGCCACCTTCTGATAATGATAGTCAGAATCTGACAAATGTAGGTGGATGGGGGTGTTTGTTAATTTCTAAATTTTTTTCTTTTGATGGTGTTTAATTAAATTAATAAATCTAGATAATTTAAAATAATTAAATAAAATAGAATTATAATAGGGAAACAAATATGTATTTTGGTATAATAGGGATAAGTTAAGGTAGAAATAATGAAACAAACTTAATATTCTCGTCAATATTTGATATTGTGTTAAATACTTTCGTGTTCAACCATATTTTATTTATCGATAATATAAATGGTACTTCGTGTTCAACCATATTTTATTTATCGATAATATAAATGGTACTTCGTGTTGCTTGTTTAACTTCGTTAGATTATTGGACAATGGTAATTATCAACGGTATAAAGATTAGTCTGATATAGCCAGACTTTGGTATCAGAAATTTCGAAGCGTTGAAAATTTTCGACAAAATATCATCAATTTAAACGACATAGATAAGACAAGACCTCTTTGATTAGGGTTGCTGTTTAATTACTAATTAATGACATATGATTAAAATAATTCTTTTATTAAAAACCATTAATCATAAATACAAAAAATAAAATCTGATTCGATGCATTAAAGATCTAGTGGGTACTATAGGCAATAAGTGTTAATGAGGGAGGTTGGCTCCTTCAATTAATGAAGATGAAAATAGGAGAGGGGTATTACCGTAATATTATTCGTGGTACGATATTTTACATCCGTGTTTTTAAGTAGTTGGCCGGTGACTACTGAGTACTGACAAAATCCACCGTCTAACAGCGGAGTGCCTTTATTGCCTTGCCCTCCTACTTTAAAATAATGAGAAAGATGAAGCTTATGTACGGTCGTAAAGCTCCGTGATCACTGATGACGTACTGTTAATCTGTTTTTATCTGCCTACGTGTCACGCATCTGCATGGGCTGTCATTTTTCCATTCTTTTTTTTTTCTAACCTTTGCAGTGTCACCATAAAGAAGAGCACTTACGCGACACACAGGTACCAATAATTGGGCCTTTTTTTTTTATGGTTGTGAGAAATTTTTTTAAATCGAAATTAAATTGATAAACAACTTTAATAGAGTCCAAATAAAATAAGAGGTTTGATGGTTGAGTAAAAATATTTTATTAGATTAATTCAGTATGATGAAGTTGGAGAAAATCTTATCTTAATTTATATAAGAATTAATATAGACTTAGTAAAGATATATTTAGAATATAGTTAAGTTTTATAAGTATATATCTTAAAAAACAATAAAATTAATTATTTTCTGAAAAATACAGTTAACTATTCCTTCTTTCTTAAAAGAAAACTCTTAGCATACACTTTAATTTATATTTTTAAAAGCATTCTAAAATACTTTTACAATTTTCAAAAAAACTTTTATATCTATCAATCAACAGTATAAAATTGTGTTTGGAAAGTTTTGAAAGTAATTTTATTGTATTATTAGTCAAAATAAAAATGCTTTTAATACTATGTTTAAGTAAAAGTGATTCTTGAACCACCGAGAGCAAAAGAAGCTTCCATAAGCTCTAAAATTCGAGTCTTTGTCATACTAATAGGATGGTCATTGAAACTCTTATCCAATCGACAGTTCTAGGATTTTAAGAAATTAGTTGAAGTGTGCGCAAACTTATCTAAACACTTTCCACGATAATTAAAAAAAAAAAGTGCATCCTGTATAATAATAATAATAGAGCAATGCTACAGTTGTCGAAGAATATGCATTGAATTTATACACTGAATAATGTGACGCCATCCTGTTTTCTTAAAAAAAGAAATTAATAATTAATCGACAGTTAGGAGGACGCCACGTCATTCGATGCATAAATTTGGTGTGCATTATTTGGTAACTGTACTATTTTCCATAATAATATTCCTCAAACCCAAACATCAGAAGCATTTTTTAACAACTTGCATTACTGCTGTGTGGTTCTGTTGACAAACATATAATGCGAAGAGTAATGCTACGGTCATCGAAGGTTGCTAGAATACATGCGCTAGAATGCGTGATAAAATCACCGATTGATTCATTATCAGTTAATATTAATCAGTGGTCAAGATTTTGTCACGTCATTCTGTGCATTCGTGTCTCTCGAATCTGGCTATCATTTTCGATGATGTGAAACTCTTTGTTGGAGTCAGCCTCAGCCTCAGCCACCATCTTATGGGCTTCTCAGTTTTCTGGAAATTTTAAAAGATGATGCTCTGTTGGAAGGTCAATGAACCTATAGATGGGCTTTCAGGCTCAATTCGGAACCTGGT